>OZ016470.1:16037805-16494948 GCA_963966625.1 Caenorhabditis zanzibari
TTCGTACTCTTCTCGTCGATAACTCTATAAACATCACCAAAACCGCCAGATCCGATATGCATCTGAATGCACCACATTCGTATACCACGGCTCGTTCCCACTTTAGTATTCACTGCCAACAGTTGCTTTACTGGTCTGCAAATGCGCTCCAGTGATAATTTTTTTTGCAGAAGTCCTGTGGGGCGCGTTTGCATCATTATACATTTTACCAGAGGAAATTCGCAGTTCAAAAAATCTAACTTTGCAAATGCGCTCTTCTGATAATTCTCAGTAGAGCGCATTTAATTTTTCCCATGATTCTCAATGGAGCGCACTTGCTCCGCCTACTTTTTCTTATTTCCCTGATTTTTTCTCGATCCAGCAGTCCTCATCCCTCTCGTTCCCTCTCGCTCCGTCACCTTCGTCCTATCGCCGGACTTCATTTTTGGACACGGAAAATTTTGTAAAATGAAGAGTTTCTCGGAAATTTTTTGGAATTTCGAACGTCGAAAATTCCATGAGCAATATTTTTTATTCAGTACACAGTCAATCATTTGGAGATGGCAATAATAATTAAATTTTACAACAAAAAATAGGGAATTTCTGATCGAAAAAAAAGAGAGGAAAAAATAGATATTATTCAGTTTTCCCAAGTTTCATCGCGCTCCATTGCGAACTTGGGGAAATTCAAATTTTTGATCTTTCCCGCTCACTTTTTTCTCATGTAGGTCACGTCAAATATAATAATTTGGTTGATTTTGTGTTTTCGACGTGACCTACATGAGAAAAAAGTGAGCGGGAAAGATCAAAATTTTAGAATTTCCCCAAGTTCGCAATGGAGCGCGATGAAACTTGGGAAAACTGAATAATACATGTATTGAGTCTTCTCGGAATTGGCGAGAAATTTATGAATTCTTCTGTGGGACCTTGATGGTGACCGTCTTGACTTCAGTGTATGCCTCGAGACCGTACTCTCCGAGTTCGCGACCGATTCCTGGAAAAAATCGAATTTTGGGAGGGATTTTCGGAGAGGAAATCTGAGATTTTGGGGGATGGAAATTGTGAAAAAAATGGAGGAAAATTTTCAGAGATTTTTGGAAGATTCAGAATGATTCTATAACGCTCTGATGAATTCTAGAGGATTCTGGAGTATCCGAAAAGATTCTGAAGGATTCTGGAGGGTTCTAAGGCTTCTGGATCCTTTTAAATCTTTCAGATTTTTTCAGAACCCTCCACAATCCTTCAAAGTCCTTCAGAATTTCCCAGGATCTTTCTGAAAATTTAAGAAGTGTGAAATTGACATTTTGAAAGAATAAAAGTTGATTTTAAAAGAAGGGAACCTTTTGGAAGATTCAGGATGAGTTCGATGAATTCCGCAGGTTTTTAGAGATTTCTGAAGTATCCGAAAACGATTACGAAGAATTCTAGAGGGTCCTAAGAAACCTGGCCCCTTGAGAATCTTTGAGAACCTTCCAGAATCCTTCTGGACACTTTTGAATCTTTTGAAATCCTTCAGGATCCTCCAGGATCCTCCATAATTCTTCAGAATCCTCTAGATTCTTCCAGGATCCTTCTAAAATTTTCAAAATCTCCCAAGAAACTTCTGGATCCTCCTGAAGTCTACTAAACTTTTCCAGACGTTTTTTTTTCATCCTGAATTCTTGCGGAGTCTTGTGAAGCCTTCGGAGCCTATTCTAGTCTTCTAGATCCTTCCAAACCCTTACCAGACTGCTTGAATCCTCCGAACGGCGCGGCGGCATCAAACACATCATAACAGTTCACCCAAACTGATCCGGCTCTCGTCGTGTTGGCAATATGAAGAGCCTTATCGATATCCTTCGTCATGACACCGGCGGCCAATCCATAAATTGTGTTGTTCGCCTTCTCCACCAACTCCTCCATCGTGTCGAATCGAATAATCGACATGACTGGTCCGAAGATCTCCTCCTGAGCAATGGTCATCTCATCCTTGACGTTGGCGAAGATCGTTGGCTTCACAAAGTGTCCTTGGTCTCCGTGCTTGACTCCTCCGCATACGAGTTGGGCTCCGTCCTTCTTTCCGGCGTCGATGTACCGGAGGATGGTCTCAACCTGGAATACGGGGAAAATTAAGTGTCTGGAAGCATCAAAAGAAGGATTGGAGAGTTCTAAAAAGGTTTATCGCACCCCGAAGTGATCGAGAACGTCCAAAATATGTCTAGAGCATCAGTAAGAATTCTGGAGCAGTACAGAGCATTTTGAAGCATTTTAGGAATCCTAAAAGATTCTGGAGCGTTCTGGACACATTTCTGTCATTTGTAGCGCTGTTTCCTTCTTCTACCAACCTGCTTTCCATCGACTTGTGGTCCTTGGGTGGTCTTCAAATCGAACGGATCCCCAATCACGGCCTTCTCGGCGAGAGCCTTCGACCGGGCGACGAACTCATCGTAGACTTTTCCTTCGACGAAAGTACGCGATCCGGCGCAGCAGCACTGTCCCTGATTGAAGAAGAGTCCATGATTGGCCTGAGCGACGGCGTCGTCGAGGTTGGCGTCAGCGAAAATGATGTTGGGACTCTTTCCACCGAGTTCGAGGGTTACCTGAAGGAATAGAAAATTTTTGAGAGCTACAAAAGCTCAACTTTCTTACCTTCTTCACATTGGACTCAGCGGCGGCCTTCATCACCAACCGTCCAACCTCTGTGGATCCGGTGAACGCGACCTTATCCACATCCATATGGCTGGAAATCGCCTGTCCGGCAGTGTGTCCGTATCCTGGGATAATATTGATAACTCCGTCTGGGAATCCGGCTTCTTTCGACAACGCGGCGACGTGGAGAGCCGAGAGTGGCGTCTGCTCGGCGACCTTCATGACTACGGTATTTCCCATGGCGAGGGCTGGTCCGAGTTTCCAGGCTTGCATGAGAAGCGGGAAGTTCCATGGAATGATTTGTCCGCACACTCCCACTGGCTCGTGACGGGTGTAGGTGAAGTAGTCGCCTTCGATGGGGATGGTTTTTCCGTGATTTTTGTCGGCCCAGCCGGCGTAGTAGCTGGAAAATTGATATTTTTTAATTTTTTAGGGGCGTTCAGAATCTTTTAAAATCCTTTAGAATCCTTCAAAAATCTTCAGAATTCATAGGAATCCTCCTGGATCCTTCTGGATCTTTTTGGATCCTTCAGATTCCTTTAGATTCCTTCTAATTTGGTCACGATTCTTCAGAATCCTCCTGAATCCTCTAGAGTCCTTCAGAATTCTTTTGAATCCTCCTGGGCCCTTTAGAATCCTTCTAGAGTCCTCTAGATCCTCCTAATTCATTTGGGATCCTTCTGGAGACTTTTGAATCATTTATAGCCTTCCAGAAACCTTCTGGGTGAATCTAAACGATTTTCAACAAAAAATTAATGATTTTTAGACGATCTAGACTCTGTTTTATGATTTTCAAGTCAAAATTTATCCATTTTCTATTCGAAACTTCCTTACCGAAGTGTCTTAATCGAGAGCGCCAAATCAGCGCCATAGGCAACTGCATACGGTTTTCCATTGTCCAGAGACTCAAGAGAAGCGAGAATCACACGATCTCTCTCCATCAAATCGGCGAGACGATTCAGCAGGACTCCACGCTGGGAGGCGTTCATCGTGCGCCATTCGCTTCCGATTTGGAATGCTTTTTGGGCGGCCTGAAAATCGGGAATTTAATCGGAAATTTTCTAGGGAAAATGAGCTACCTTCACAGCGATATCAACATCGGCCTTATCTCCTTCCGCTACATTTGCCAACACTTTTCCGTTGGCTGGATTGATTGTCTCGAATGTTTTACCCGATTTGGCTGGCACGAACTCGTTGTTGATGAAGATCTGAAAAAAAGTCATAAAGTCCTCAGAATTTCCAGATTTTTTTGGATGTCTTTTTTTGCTCTATCCCAAAGAACATTGGGAACCCATGATTTTTTTTTTCTAGGCATCTCGAATTTCTCTTTTTCTCTCGATAATTAAGCCTTTTTTTTAATAAGTGCGACGAAAACGTGCCGAAAGTAACACTAAAGAAACTGATCCTTTTGATCCTGTTTTCCTGCTATTCTGCAGAATTTCGCTTCATTTCTTTTTGTTTTTGATGCCACTTTCTTTTTCACTTTTCCACACACGTGCCCCCAACGTTGTGCTTTCTATGTGTACCCAGTACGCAAAGAACGGTCATCAGAAGAAGAAAAAGAAGAAATGATGATAAAGTGAGAGAGCTGATAACGTTGATCGCCTAGAGGTTATTGATGAGGAGATAGAAAGAAAGAAAACGTGGTTTCGCGAAACTGAACAATGAACTCGGTCAACAGGGGGAAACTGAACGATGGTCTGGAGGGCAGAATGTTTTGAATCGTAGCGTCTTCTATAGAAAATCTCATCTAGAGTGTCCTCAGAAACTTCGTAGATCATCGGAACGACTTTGGTAGCCTTTCACCTGACTTTGGAGCTTTTCTAGACAGACCTAGATGTTCAGAACGTCTTTTTCAGAAGCAATTCTTCTGATTCCGAAAATTTTGCAATTTTTCGGATCAAATTTCGGATCCAAACGTCTTCATAAAGAAACTAAAACGATCCAACATCAAATTCGCAAATTTCAACTCTCAATTTTTTCTTCTCAATTCAAATTTCGCATTTTCTTCTCATGCCGCCATTCCTTTTCAGTCGTCTCGATTTCCAATAGATTTTCAAGGTTATTTTTTTGGAGATTGTCATCTATTTTGGTTTGGAACTTACCCCAGTGTACTGTGGTTTCATGTTGGCGAGGCCTGGTGGCACCGCGGCTCCGGAGGCGTTGCGGGCCTGTGAGACCGTTGCTTTGAGCACTGAACGGAGCATTTTCTGGAAAAAATAGGGTTGAGGAGTGGAAAATGGGAGAAAATGGAGAAAATGAAGGAAAAATATCATTGTGCGATTCCTTTCAAGTTTTCAAAGCCAAAGATTCAAAAGTTACCAATTATTTATAGAAAAAAAGTAGAAAGAAAAATGGACAAACACCCTATATTTCTCTTTTCTATCTCTCTCTGTCCTCTAGGTCGAAAAATAGATAAGAGAACACTGGCGGGGCAGTTGAAAAATCGGCAAAAAAAAGTGGGCGGAGCCTAAAATGAAGATAGGGAAAAGAGAACTGCACAAACACGCACAGAGACTACTCGTATACTTCAACGAAACATTTTCGTGCTTTGGAACAAAACAGCGGTTGGAGAAGCGACCATGTGATTCGGGAGGGACAAAATTGAGCTTTTTTGGCGGTTGGAAGGGTAAAGGAGCACAAAGAATGAGCGGAATTTGAGTGTTTGGGTTCAAAAATTCGGAATTTTTAAGACCAAAATCATTGAAAAAGTTTTCCAACTTTGGTGCATTTTTGAGCTCTGGAGCAGCTCTAGAGCTCAAAAAAAGAGATTTAAACATTTTCTTTCTCATTTTTTTAGGCCAGGAAACTGACTACGCTCCCCTCCAAACCGTTCTTTATGTATCCCCAAAAAAATGATGACAAATCTTATTATCCTTGTTATTTTTCGCCTTAAAACTGAACGATGATCTGCTGAGATTGTGATTGCACAAGATGACTGAAGAATTCAAAAATCGGAAAAATCAGAAAAAAGGCACAAAAAAATTGTGATTTTTTGGGAATAACAAAGATACCAGACGGGCTACGCCCCTCTGGGGCCCTTCGGGCATGCAAAAAATTTTTTTTTGAAATTTTGAAAATCAAAATAGATGGGCATCATTAAGCAGGAATTACTGATAGCCTGCCAAAATTTGAGAAAAATTGGTCTAGTGGGGACGGAGCTAGGGCCGGCGACAGACACAGCACAGACAGACAGACAGACACACAGAAATTTGCGTTTGTTAATAGTAAAGATGGTTTGAGCTTGAAAAATTGACGAAAAATCTAAATTTCAAAAAAAAAATAAGAAAATTTCAATTCCAACAGAAGAAGTGGAGAAAATCCCAATTTTTCCCGGGTATTTATACATTTCACCCAAAACTGGAAAACAAAAACATTTTTCATTAAAAAAATAGGTCATGTTACTAATTACAGAACTAGAATATATTTACGATGATGATAGTTTTTTGTGTGGGAGGAGGAGGGATTCTCGAAGAATTTTTTCAGTCTTATTTTCAGATTTTTGAACACCGCAATGGATTTTTGTGAGAATTTTCGGTTTTCTGGTTGAAAATTTGTTTATAAACATTGCCGCCACTGTCAATTGATACCTTTCCTGTCTCAAAAAATCAAAATTTTTAAATTGGAAATTTTGATAAGAAAATCGGATTTTTTTGCAGAAAATTTCGAACAAAAGTTGTCCAAAAAGAAACATGACTCATCACTTTCTTCCATTTTTCGACAATATTTTTCAATTCTTTATAATCGAAAATTCAAGAAAAAAGGTTAAAGCATTGAAAATTTGAAAGAAAAGGTTGTTTAGAATAAAAATCAGTTCGAGAATTAAATGCTAAAAAAATGAACTCTGAAAATTCAACGAATAATTTTCGACACAAATATTCAAATTTTGCGGGCTTTTTGGGTGAAGAAACCGAGGAAAAAACGCTGAAAATGTGATTTTGAATCGAAATTCTCGAAAAAAGCAATTTTTAACAGGGAAAAGAGCACTTTCAGAGCTTGCGCTGGAAAATGGAAAAAAAAGGAAATCCGATGAAAAAACCCACTGAGTATGCATTCTGACGTGAGAGTGTTTGCACCAACAGTGCAAACTTTGATGACAATTCGACGCGCAAACGTCTAATTTTTTTCGTGTTTTTTCCTCGCAATTTTTGGCAATTTCGTCAAATTCACCTTGTTTTCAATTATTTCTTCTGTTGAAAACTTCAATATTAAAAACCATAAGAATTAATGTTTATGTTTTGCAGGGAATGGCGGGTGGAAACGAAGAAAGACAGCTCCAAAGAAAAAGAGAACGACACAAAAGCTTAGAAAAAATTTATAGAAAAATGATCATTTTGCTCTAAAAAATAATTTTTTTCAGAAAAAAAATTCAGAAGATTTATCGGAAGATTGAAAAAGAAAAATCTGAAAAAATTATTTCATCAAAAATCTTTATTATTCAAAAAAAATCTAGCAAAGAGGAACCGAGATAGACGTCGCCCCGTGCTTCTGAATGCGTTTCCACTTTTGATTTTCCCATTTGAAATTCTCGACAATCACTCCTTTCGATGATCCGATCGATTTTCGTTTCTGTTTGTCCAAAACTTCGTAGAGAACGTCGAAACAGATGGGACCGAGGAAGAGCACCAGATTTGGAAGGACTCGCATCAATCTGGAATTAAAATTTTTTTATTTTTAAATTAGAGGCTTTTTAGGACGGCAGAATCAACATCAGCGTGTTTGAAAGCCGAGAAAAAATTTTGGAAAAAAAATGTTTTTATTTCAAATTTCAGCCCTTTTTGTAGTTTGTACTCACTCCATCAACGTCGACTCAATCCGCTTGACCATATCCGCATGGGGCTCCGGTTTGAGGCCCCATGCGAATCTGCTCGCACCCAGAATCACTTCGTATTTCAAAGTTTTGAGCTCACCGTCTTTGGCGATGGGGAACTGAAAATAGAAAATTAGCTATAACGCAAAACCTTGAATTCACAAAATCAAGAGTTTTAAAATAAGCCTAAAATGGAAAAATTGGCTCATTTTGAAGCTCCCGATATGAAAAACTTCCCTTACCTTCTCATTCTTGGGCTCGGCGAAGAAAAAGCTCGACCGTAGTGCAGTTTTTTCACCAAAATGCTTCTTGGCAACACCATGAGCCAGCTGAAGAATTGGAATGTGCGGTGCGGAGACATAGGCGAATTGAGTGGGTGGAGTCTTCCACGTGGCGCGCATCTCGTTGGAGATCGCTTCGTTTATGGTCTAGAATGTTTGAAATTTTGTGAGGATTCTAATGAGCTTAAGTTTATGGCTCAAAGTTAGCTAGAAAATTTTTTGTAGCGATTTCAAAATTTTCAAAAATTGAAAAAAAATTTTAAAAATTCTAAAAATTCACCTTCACATGAGTCTCGTTGGGAAAATCGGGAACACGAATCAGAATCAACTGCCAGTGCTTATTATCCGCCGATTCCTTCGATCCATCGCGATTCGAAAATTCGGGAAACGTATCAGCATCCGAGTGAACGATGTCTTCGATGCGGTGAAGTTTTCTGGAACTTTTTATTTTTTCAGAATCCAAGAATTGAAAAAAAAACCTATCATTCTGAAATGGTTGCGGTATCGATTGCATCGTCGCTTTTTGATTATTCATTTTTTTCTCGATTAATATTCGAATCAATCAATTACTCTGCTCCGATTCACTAATTTACTTCAGAAATGAGAAGTTTTAGATTTTTGCCACGATTTCGTAGAAATGGCATAAAAATTGGGCAACACGTTTTTTCTTGAGTTTTTAATAATTCAAAATCTAGATCATCAAAACACAAAAAATCGCCCCTTTATGCTTGTATCAATGATACTACACATTTTCCAATCGTTCAATGATGCCTTCATTTTCTCACTAGACACTGTACTAGGCCTTCAAGAATCGAGTGTTCTATAGTGTTCTGGGGAGAGGATAGGGGAAAACATGTGAAGGGGAGAATAACGGGGAAAAAATAGTGGGATACTGTATTTGGAAGCGTAAAGGAATTTCAACAACCCATTCAAATGTGAATAGCTTTTTTCAGTGGTATCGGGTAAAAATACGGTCAACAGAAAAAATATTCCTTATTAAAAAATCTATCGATTGGTTAAGAAATCGTCAAATTTCATTGAAAATTAACAGAGTTACGCCTTGGGTTGAAAAATTGCCGAAAATGACAAAATCGGAATACTTCGGCAACACAAGGCGTAACATTGTAAATGTTCATTAAAAATTTGAGTGATTTTTAATCAATCGATTGCTTTTTTAATAAGGAACATTTTTTTCTGTTGACCGTATTTTTACCCGATCCCTCTGAAAAAAGTTATTCAAATTTGAATGCGCTAAAATTTGTTGCCGCCCAGCTCTGTTATGGAAGAAAGGTTCTCAAATTTTCCGATTCTTTGAAATTTCCATTAGCCAAAAAGTCATAATTAAGAATTTTTGAAAACGGAAATGCTAAATTTAGTAAAAGTTCAAAAAAAATTTCTCTTTCAGTTTTTCAGCGTCTCTCCTGATTTTTTTCCTCAAAGTCCTTGGCAATATTTAATGTGGCTTGTTCATGAATTCCCTGTAATTGAAAAAAGATTGCAGAGGTTCACTCTCCAAAACTATTTACCACAATAGTTTTAAGAATATCCATATACTGTGTTTCTTGTGCTGAAATAGCATCGAAAGCTGCCAATAACTGTTTCATATTCTCTTTTACATCCGCATTCTCTTGTGGTTTTCCGATTCCCAATTCTCGTAGAGCTTGGGCAATTTCAGCTTTCTTACCACGAATATCTTCTATGGCTTGCATAATCTTTTTTCGTCGAGTAATCTGAAAAAATAATGGATTTCTGAGAATCAATATGGAAAATGAATCCTACCAGATTATCATCCATAAGTTGAGGCAGTTCGATCGAACTCATTGTTGGATGTGGAGGATCTGGAAATATGGAATTGTTACGAGAAAAGCATGGTGCAGAGAAAAAATTCACTTAAAAAGTCAGGAACTCGACTGCTCTGCTAAAATTCGAAAAGTACACACACTACTACCACCTAAAGGTGAACTAAACACCGCATACAAAGCGATCATAGAGACAAAGCGAACCGAGGAGACTCTCCAGACACGAATTGATCGAACCGTCGCAAACTGTACGGACGGAAAAACTGCCTATTTCTATGCGCGCTCTCTCTCTTTCACTCGCCGAAATTAGTCAGGCAAAAAGTTGAGAAGAGGGAGAAGGAGGAGAGAGTGGGTGAGTGATTCATGGAGGGAAACGCCCCTCTTTATGGATGATTGAAAGGAACGGAGATGTGGGTGGTGACACCTTCTGTATAGTTAGGAAATAGTTAAGTTGAGACTAGGAACTAAGCTTGAAATTGAATCCTGAAGTTACCATGAATATATTTTTACTTGGGTATCATGGAGGTAGGAAAACTCATTTCCAGGAAACTTGAGATTGAAGAAAATTATTCGAGGTGGAGTGATAATTCTGAAAAGAAGTACGAACTACTGAATGATAACCGTAGCATCAATATGAGAAGCGGACCACGATGAACTCAAAATGAGCACATTTCCAATATATTTTGGGATCCATTTTGAGAATTCAGAAATATCGTTTTAAGTGTTGGAAAAAGAGAGGGACATGCACTCAGAATACAGATTTTACGGTATATATGGACACCCACAAATTTCAGAAGAACTGAGGAAAATGACCTTATCAAATAAAAATGCATTTGAATGTCAGTCGACACTAACAGAAATGTGAGGAATGAGCAAGACTATATTAACTTCCTGCTATTTACCTTCTCCTCCTTCTCATTTGACTCCCTCTGATAACATTCTCCTCTCTTTCTTCCAGTTGTACATTTTAACAGCCAGGCACCTATACAAAAGACGAGCGAGATAGTGCGTGGGTAGACAGTCGAGCAACCTGGAATATGTTTGTGCACGGGCTTATCGAACCTCTTCGAAAGTTTTGGCGATCGGGAGAAAACATGATCAGACCGGAAGATGGAACTGGTGAAGTCAAGACAACTTTAGATAAATTTAGTAAAAGTTTCTCCCTGGATTGTCAGACGACATTTGAAATTCTTTTTGTTATTTTTTGGGCTCCGGGACATTTGGAAAGTGGACATTTCGAAAGTGTGAAATCGCGTTTTTGCCCAATTTTTGAAACTTTTCATGTATTTTTTGCGCAAATGTATACGAAAAGTTCAAAAAATTGAGAAAAACCGCGATTTCACACTTTCGAAATGTCCGCTTTCGAGATGTCCACTTTCGAAATGTCTTACTTTCGAAATGTCCCGGAGCCATTTTTTCTGCCAAAATGTCGTCCGAAAATCCCGGGAGAAGCCAAGTGTATTTCTGTCCCGTTTTGACCATTTTTTAACTTTCAGAAAACTTTTCGAGCATTTTCGTTGGCATATTTGGAATTAGCGTCATTTTTTACATTACAAATAAATTTTTGAAAATCAAAATCCTTTGGATACAATTTT
This sequence comes from Caenorhabditis zanzibari, assembly GCA_963966625.1. Taxonomy (NCBI): domain Eukaryota; kingdom Metazoa; phylum Nematoda; class Chromadorea; order Rhabditida; family Rhabditidae; genus Caenorhabditis; species Caenorhabditis zanzibari. The sequence continues at coordinate 16,048,898 of OZ016470.1, forward strand.
TTTTCACCCTTTGATTCTTTTGATTCCTAGTGAGTGTAAGCAAATTTGAATATTTCCTAATTCAAAACCTGATTCTGGTTCCAAATTTTTTCTATTTTTCTGACCACCCAGTTTTCTTCTATTTCTGACCGATTCTCTTGTAAATATTACGCATCATCTTATGACATTTTCTACACATTTTTCCCTTGTTTTCACTTTCAGACAAATATCATATTTACACTTTCACTATTATCAAGGTTTGGAGTTTGGTCTTACCAGGTGGCTGTCGCCCCTTCGGGGCTCATCCACCTGGCCTTCGCTTACTCTAGGTTTTGAACCTAATGTTCCATTTTGAGAGCCTTCGGCTCTTTTTCTTAAGACTGTGAACCTTCGGAACAACAAAGCGACACATTTAGTACTTCTTGGAATCAGATTGGACAAATTTTGGAATTTCAAACCACGATAATATTCTTTCAATCTCAACTTTTCCAAAATTTTCTTACATATTCTTTCTTCTCACATCGAGACGAACAGAATGATATAAAATTCGACATATCTATCTTTCTCCATCGCGCCAAACTTAAACCGGTTTCCCCTCTCTAGTCGGCGGGGGTATTTCAGAGAAGCGGCCGACATCAGCCGGGTTCGCGTCGGCCACTATACTTTGTGTTTGGAAAAAAATTTGGAAAAACAGAAAAGTCGTGCATCATTCTCATATAATGAGGAACAAACTGTAAAAATCTCAAAAGAATCGGTCAATTCTGAAGCGAGTTATGACTTGCAACACATTTTTGGTACCGAAATTAGTACTGAAAATTCACAGAAAGAGCCGTAACTTGCTCAATTTTTGGGATATCAAAAATATAAACATATGGGCATCAACTAATAAAAATTTCTGATCTTTCTGTAAAACTTTCATCAAAATTCATTCAGTTTGAGCTGAGTTACAGCTTGCAACACATAAACGAACATACAGAGTTTTCAAATGTTATTAGTAAAGATTGTTGTTAGACCTCCTACATTGAAAAAATTCTTCAAAATTGGAAGTAGAATACTAAAATTTAGAATAGGCAAGAATCCAACAATCCAAAATAAGATAATTTATAAAATAAAATAGGCTGAAAATGTGGATTTGAAGCCTTAGAATTTGAGAATCCAAAAAACGTTTGATGCAAAATAAGTTTATTGAAAAAAATTGAGATCCAATAATGAATAGAACATGATCAAGAGGAAGAGTAATTTGTTGACCCGAAAAAAAAACCAAAAAAACCACAGTAATCTAGTTCTGACACGTCCATCCTTTGCACATGGCGAAGTACCCCTCGGAATCCTTGACACCGTATCCATTTCCATAGGTTTGACCGCCACCATTGTAGTTATAATTGTTGTATCCATTACTGTTGGCACCCATTCCGAATGGGAAGAAAAATTGAGCACTTGCCATGGAGAGGAGCACAAAGAGTGAGAGTACGGTAGTGAGGAAGTTCATTTTTCAGAAGAAATATTGAAACAAAGCTGTGTTTGTTATTGTCTATTTTTCTTCCTCTATCTTTTATACACCCCTTGTTGGGGGGCGGGGTGTTTGATGTTGGTTTGATGACGCTAGAAAGGGGGCGGAGCCTAGTGGGGTAGACAAGATGACGGCGTGGGAAATGGGAAGTGGAGAGACGCAGAGAAAATATCAATAATTAATATTTTGAAGTGCCTAGGACATCCGGATAATGAGACACACAGATTGGATTATAGAGTCTATTTTGAAGACCTTTTTTAGGATTTCGAGAAATCAAATCTTGAAGATTCTGAAGTTTTGGAATTGCATTGAATTTTAAAAGAATCTAATGGATTCTAGAGATTCTGATGAATTCTAGAGGATTCTGGAGGATTCTAAAAGATTGTGGAATATTCTGAAAAATTATGGAGGATTCTGAAGGATTCTGAAAGATTCTGAATGATTTTGAGATTTTGAAATTTCTAGATGTTGGTATTTTGAATTTTCAAGTTTTCGAGATTCTGACTTTCAAGCTAATTTTACATTTCTTTCAAATGGTCAACAGAAAATCTTGAAGACCTTGAAAATTTTTAGTTTTCACTTTTCTTCCTTATCAAGAACCTATAATATAAACTATGCGGATAGTTTTTTGAAGGTCAATTTTCAGCCAAAATTCTAGATTTCCGTATGATTTTCTGGGGGTACTCGGAAATGGAACTGTGTAAAATGGAACTGTTATAAAATAGAACTCGTTACGAAATCGAACTGTGCAAAATAAAACTGCTACAAAATGAAACTGAGTTGAATGGAACTGCTGCAAATACGAACTGCTACAGAATAGAACTGTAACGGAATAGAACCGGAAAATCAAGGGAGCGCGTTTTCAAAAAAAAATTGGCGGCAATTTGGAAAATTTGAAAAACTGAGCACGCGCAACCGTTTTTCGTGCTGAAAATTATTCAAAAGACTGAAATTTGAGGCTAAAATCTTATAATGTTGTGTTTTTTGCCTCAAATTTCAGTTTTTTAACAATTTTCAGCACGAAAAACAGTTGCGCGTGCTCAGTTTTTCAAATTTTTAAAATTGCCGCCAATTTTTTCTGAAAACGCGCTCCCTTGATTTTGCGGTTCTATTCCGTTACAGTTCTATTCTGTAGCAGTTCGAATTTGTAGCAGTTTTATTCTGTAGCAGTTCCATTCAGTGCGATTCTATTTTGCACAGTTCGATTTCGTAACGAGTTCTATTTTGTAACAGTTCCATTTTTCACAGTTCTATTTCCGAGTACCCCCGATTTTCTACTAGAAAAGGACATTATTTCATTGAGCAAGGTTACTGTAGATTACTGTGGGTTCTAGACTACTGTAGATTTCGTAGAGTTACTACGGTAGATTTCTTAAAGTTACTACTGTAGATTTCTTAAAGCTACTACTGCAGATTTCTTAAAGTTACTACTGTAGATCCAATAGTACTGTAGATTTTATTGAGTAACTACTGTAGTTTACTAGATCCCGAATATCAAAAAAGCTCCAGGTTCTGACTCCAAAGTACTCAAAAAAAACCCATATCCCAATGTCCAATGACTATTGAATCATTCTGATTTTTCTTGAACTTTCTCTCTCATCGTCACCCAGTCTGTACAAAATAGAGAAACAAAAAATGACCTCATCTGTGATTTGTACTGTGGTGTGAAGAAGAAGAAGATGTGTGTGGACTTCTAACATCACTGACCACATTGGAAATATAGATTCTGACAGAATTAAAAATCGATAAAGCCCAGAGAACCTGTAATAGAAAGGTTTCAAGATTTTGAAATTTGAATAGTTCGTTTTTTTTTACTCCTGAATTATTCTTGAAATCATTTTAGGACTTTTGAAAATTTCAGAATCTCACAATAATCTCAAAATCAAGAGCAGTGATTTCTGAAAACTCGAAAATCTAGAATCTTTTGGGATCTTTCAGAATCCTTCTGTATTCTCCAGAATCCTCTAGAATCCTTCTGAATCTTCCAGAATTCTTTAGAATTTTTCAAAATTTTCCAGAATTTTCCAGAATCCTTCAGACTCCTTTAGAATCCTTCAGAATGTTCCTGAATTCTTCAGAATTCTCTAGAATTTTCCAGAATCCTTCTGAATCCTTTAGGGACCTCCAGAAACCTTCAGATTCTTTCAGAATCCTCCAAAATCCTTCAGAGCCTTTCAGAATTCCTCAGAATCCTTTTGAATCGTTCTGAATCTTTCAGACTCCTCCAGAACTTGCTTGAATCCTCCAGAATCTCTTATATGCCATCAGAATCCCTTAGAATCCTTCAGAATCTTCCTGAATCCTTCAGAATCCCTCTCAACATCTCCTGAATCTCCCCTCCCTCAAAATCTTCACATGCCCTCCTCATGCCATCACAGAACACTCAAATATGTTCATTGATTTTGCTAATGCTGCTTCAATGAACCCATAATGTACGTGTACAAGACCACTGAACACTTTTTGTTGTCTCAGGAATACTGTAGTCTTCAGAATCAAAATCAGAATCAGAATCAAAATATCAAACTACGCATTGAACAGTCAACAAGCTCCGCCCACTACCGTAATCCTTCACTATAAATAGGGCAAAAATACGCTCTTTTTCAACATAAAAATGACTCAAAATTTTCTTACCACACTCTCCATTCTCATACTCATCTCAACTACTGTAGTTTTCTCCCAATTTTTGTTCCCATTCCAAATGGGATATCAAAGAAACTATGCAAATACCGGGTATCAATATTCAAATGGTTACGGTATCAAGGATTCCGAAGGATTCTTCCCGTTGTGCAGAGGATGGACGTGTACTTCTAGTACTTGAGAATTTGTCTGAATGGAAATTTAAATTTTATATTTATGGATCTCACAATACTTCTTTTGGAATATCGATTAATTTTTGTTTATGAACCAGACGAATAAACTGATTGCTATTTGAACTTTTTGGATTTTCAGATTTTCAGATTCTCGGATCTTTGGATCCTAGATCCTCAAAGATTATTTATCAAATTTCCCTTCTATTATTGCAATAACCTTGTTATTTCCCATCTTTAGTGCATTTTCAGCCAATATTTTCAGTAGAAAACATGATACTTTTTTACACATTATGTATCTTGTAGCTGTACAAGATACAAATGGGAGAAAAATTATTACTTTTTTCGATATGAAAGGGGATACACTACACCACAAAATACAAATGGAAGTCGAAGCTTTTTTTGCAGAAAAATTCGGGAAATTGGGAAGTTTGGCATTGGGCCAAGTTTCTTCTGGCAGATTTGACATGTTTCTAAAAAAACTGTGCAGTATCGATTTAGCGTTGCCGAGCAGTGAATTCCAGAGTATTTTAACTGCAATAGCTTTCTGGCTTTACCGGCTTCGCCGTTCTGCTCCAATCGGCCGCCTTCACTCTCAGCCAGAAGTTTAATTTGAACAATTTTTGTGCCGATCTACGAAGGGTTACTGTACTTGTAGCCACAGGTTCGTGAATTTGGCCAGCTGCAAAAGTTAGGCCAGGAACCCCATTTTTGCAGATTTTGGTAGTAGTAACGGGTTCGATTTTTGGGCGCGACCAAACTCTCTAACTTTCTTTGTGGAAAACGAAAGCGGATGTTCTGATAAGGAAACGGACAGAGTTTCTAGCGTTATTCAAATTACAGTACTATTTTCATGTCACTTTGCCTTCTTTCCTATTTCCTGTCACTCATGTTTATGTCTTCTCCTAGAAAACTTAACATCTCCCTGTTTCTTCTCATTTCGATGTTTGGTCTCACTATCAGTAGCAGCAAGATAAATTCTCTGTATTATTATTTCACCTCCAAACACGTGGTGTCGCTGTCGATCGGCGGAACTTTCGAACTTATCATACATTGATAAAATGGGAAAAGAGATTCTTCTGTAGATGATAAAATATCAAAAATCTTCTTTTGTATCGGGAACAAGTGAAAAAAAAATTTAGGGAAGGTTATTGGTGGGCTAATTATAAAAGGAAGAGAAAGTGAAAATAGGGAATATGAAAAATGGGATTTTACACAACAAGTTTAGGAAGGTACAAAAAGTTTTCTAAGCTTGAGAGTTTTGGATCTGGGAGCGTTTTAATCTTAGATTTTCAGTTTCTGAGATGATGGATTACGAGTGAATGATCCTGAAGCTATGAAATTTTTAGAAGATTTTGTGAATCTGATATTCTTCACTTTCCGAGTTTCTAACATCCCAAATTCTGTACCTTTTTCGTCAAAAATAGTGTTCCCAATTCACCGAAACAGTTCCAAACATCTCCTTTTTATCTCTTTAGTTATCACTTTTCGATCTCCGGTTTTTTCATCATAGTGAGATGAGAAGATGTTCTTCTCACCCACAATTAAATAATGATCTAGATCAGACTGTGAACGTCATTTTGGAAGAAGGGGAAATGTTTGACAACAAGGAATGTTTGGTGTATTATAATGAAGGAACACAATATATATATATATATTTGTACTCGGGAAATTTTGTATTCTGGGACTTTAAAAAGTGGGATATTTTTATATTGAATAGTTGCAGACAAGAAAAACATTCTTTTTGGAGAAATCGAAAAATTGATCCTAATCAAGTTACAAGCTTTCAAAGTGTCCAATTTGGTTAGAAACAAGATTACGGTAGCAAATTTAAAATATCTTCTGAAGTCTTGAGTTGCTAAACTTTCTTTAATTTTCACTATGTTCCACTATGAAATTTCCTTTCCCTCTAATTCAAACATCTTCCAATTTTCGACCTTTGGATTTTCACAGCTATCACCACTCTATCTATCATATCGGAAGTTTTGTCACCGAAAAATTTCTCATCTTGATCTATCAACACGTTTCGGCGATACGGAAGACATTATTTAAAAAAAAGAAGAAGAACATAGATCAGCAACTAGAGTGTCTGTGTATTGAACATGCGTTTCTGATTGCAGATACTTCACCTTTGACACTTTCAGATGACGTAGTGTTTTGAAATTGGGGTTAGAAAGGTGTAAGGGATCTATGTCTAATTTTTGATGGTTGAAAATTTTACAGTATTGAAGACCAGAAACTGCAAGTGATCTTGTTGTGAAGTGCACCAAATGACAGTAAGAAATAGTTTTTTGGAGTTTGAAGCCATTTTTTGAGCGTTTTTGTTATGATATTTGAAATCAGCGTAAACTGTTTCATATTGTGAAGTAATACATAAGGAGATTGCCCGGAAACTTCCATCAAGGATTTTTGTATTTTTACAATTCTAACAGATCACAGATCACCAACAAAAAATAATAAGAACATTTCGTCGCTGTCTAATGGAATGTCTAGTGTATTAAGCCGAGTATCTCTCTTATTATCTTTGGTTTAGAAGGGCAATTAATTATCAAACTTAATACCGGTACATTAATTGTGTATAAAATCAAGAAGAGAATGATAGAAACAATTTTGAACCGATATTTTTTTGTTCAAAATTATAGAAGAATAGAGCTTACATTATGGAATCAGATTTGTCGATCTAGACCAACTTGAAATAGTAATTTTCTGGTCAAAATGTATATCAAAACGAAGAGCTCAATAAGATCTATAAAATCGTACTAAAATTAGATATGATATTACGGTACTCGATTTTTTCTAGCCTCAAGTAAACATCGATCACATCTAGCCGAACCTAAGATTTCAGAGCACTTTAGAGAAACCCTGAGAGGGACCATTATAAAGTTTTTGGTACCATTTTGTAGATCTCATCGAGCTCTACAAAATAGTATAAATTTTAACTGGAAAAACCAAATTTTAAGCTAACTTAACTGCCATCCCCCACTTCACATGATTTCTTCATGTCGGATCACAAAACAAATTTCTCTATAGCCTAGCATAATCTACGTGAATCGATTCACTTTCTGAACCATTTTGAGACAACAATGAACATTTGTGTATACTGTACATAAAAGTGTATTTGCAGGATGACGAAATCTGAAAGTTCTTGTAGACAGATTTCTTTTTTTTTGGGAAAAGTCGCGTTGTCATCATTTGTCATCATATGTATACGATACTGTTATGTTCGACAGTCGATTCGACAAGAGAATAGTTTATTGTAAGACGGCGTAAAGTAAGAACTCATAAATACTCTAGGGAATAGTTCTCTATGACGAAGGTCACGTCATTGCCAACGTGGGCGGCCACGTGCATATCCAACACCTCCCCTCCTCAATGACGAAGATCCTGTTTGACCATGGGAGGATTGGCTTCTGGTCGGAACATCAGTGGACGAGCTGATGTGATGGGGAGCAGTTTGTGGAGCGGATGGATCGAATCTTGACGGTGGATTCCGGATTCGGGTACTTCGGCGCAAGGAATGACTTAGGTCGGCACTGGGGTCTGCACGGGACACGACACGGGACAAATCCGTTGATGGAGTGTCGTCGTTGCTGGCTTTTGTAGACTTCAGCTCAGCTCGTGGATATCTTCGGTCTTGTCTTGTCTTTGTCAGCACTGCATTTTTTTGACCAAATCTTAAGTTCACTTGTTGACTTGATGTCTTCTTTGAAGATCCACCATCCCGGCTACCACCGACGCCACCATCACCTGAAGGAGACACTGTAGACTCTGGGGAGCCTGCAAAATCAATGGGATTAGTTCCCCCTCCCCCCATACTAGAATCCAAACTATCGGGTGTATTCCCAACCTGACCGATCTCACCATCACTTCCCCGGAAAAACAATGGATAGACCACCTCCTCGAACGTCGGTTCATCTCTCGAATCACCAACATGCCTTTTCCGCACCTGATTTATGTGACATCTTTTCATCCGTCCATCACACTCCACCAAGAATATCCTTGAACCAAGTCTTCTGACGATGGTTCCAAAACCCCAACTCTCTTTATTGTACAACCACAATCGAGCATATACCACTTCACCAATCTGAAAATCTTTTTCGCGCGCACCAAAGTGCGTATCATAGTTACGCTTCATATCGCGCTGGTAGGCATCTAACTCCGTGGTATAACTAGGCTTATCACTAGGGACTAGAAGCGACAATTTGGTCCTAATCGGACGTCCGAAATGACACTCAGCTGGTGTCCTGCCGTCCAAGGCGGAGTGTGGAGTATTCCGGTAGTGGAACAAGAATGTATCCAATACCTTACTACTGATAGCGGTAGTGGAACCCGTGAGTTTGGCTAAGCCTCTCTTCAGAATGTCCACAAATCGTTCCGCACATCCATTCGATCTTGGGTAATTGACGGCTGTAGTCTTGTGTACAATTCCATAGTTTATGCACATTTCCTTGAAAAAACCACTCGTGAATTGCGTTCCGTTATCCGAGACAATTAACTCTGGGTAACCATGAACAACGAACGTTTCCTCCAGTAACTGCACTGTAGCAGCGGCTGAGACCGTTCTCGTCATCTTGACTTCTGCGTATTTCGTCAAAGCATCAACAATGACTAGGAACCAACATCCGTTTACCGGACCAGCATAATCTACGTGAATTCGAATCCACGGGGTCAGTGGTTTAGGCCATGGCTGGAGTGGGACAACCCGTGGCATTTTAGCAGCTTCTTGACAGTTGCTACAACTTCTCACCAACTTCTCGATATCATGGTTTATTCCATGCCAATACACCACTGACCTTGCCTTCTGCTTCATCTTTACTACTCCTGGATGGCCTTGATGTAACTCTTTGAGTACTGCACCTTGGAGATTCGTTGGAACCACGACACGGTCGTCAAACATTAGACAATTCTGGATCACCTTCAGTTTCTCTTTTACTCTAATCCATCTTTTCTCGTATTCTGACTTTGGATTTGGAGTCCAGTTTTCAGATTTGAGTCTTTCCAGGATAGAAAAGATTTCTGGATCCTCGGCCGATATACGTGCAATCTCTTTTGGCGTTATCGGTCCCAGTGAGATATTACTCAACTCCTCGCCATCATCGTCTTCATTGATTTCTGCGATGACGTAATCATCCGTGTTTCTCGGATACTCTTGTACCATTCTTGAGAGCCAATCCGCTTTTGCGAACTTTGTCGTTTGGATATAACTCAGCTCAAAATCGTATGATAACAATGTTGTTGCCCATCGAACTAAGCGATTTTGCGAATGTACGGGCAGATCTTTGTGTGAGCCAAAGATGGCAAGGAGAGGGCGGTGATCCGTTTGAAGTTTGAACTTCCTTCCATATACAAACTTGTGACATTTCGTCACCGTATATATCAACGCCAATCCTTCCTTTTCAATCTGACTGTATTTCTGTTCAGTCTCTGTGAGCGATCTTGCGAAATGAGCTATTGGAACTTCTTGACCCTCCTCGTTTATGTGCGACAGTACACCACCGATGCCATACTGACTTGCGTCAGCTGCAATGACAATCGGCCACGATTCGTGGAAGTGTGATAACATAGTTGAGTCAGCTACGGCATTCTTGAGTTTAGAGAACGCATTCTCTTCTGCCTCCGACCACAACCATTTCACATCCCTTTTCATTAAACGATCTAGCGGTCCCCTTAGTTCCGACATGTTTTTTACGAATCGGCTGTAAAAGCATACAGCTCCGAGAAATGATCCTAATTGCTTTTGGTTCTCTGGTGATTTCATCGCACGAATCACTTCAGTCTTCTGTGGGTCTGGTCTTCGACCGTCACCATCAACTATAAACCCAAAAAACTTGATTTGTTGCTTAGCGAACGAACATTTCTTCAGACTGACGCGAAATCCGTACTCATGGATACGACGGAATAACTTCCAAAGTCGTTTCTGATGTTCTTCATACGTATCTGCCGATACGATGACATCATCTAGATAGGCAGCCACTCCTGTGAGCCCTGCTATCATCTTATCCATAACTTTCTGGAATATTGCCGGCGCAGTCTTCAAGCCGAACGGCATCCTTTTGTATTTGAAGAGTCCGAGATGAGTGTTGATCACCGCCAACTTTTGCGATTCCTCATCCATTTCGAGCTGTAGGTAAGCGTCCTTCAAGTCTATTTGAGAGAACACCTTTCCTTTAAGCTTTCCGAAAATATCTTCACAAGTTGGTAACGGATGACTCTCCTCGAGCAAGGCGGTGTTCAGTCCGGAACACTTGTAGTCGCCACAAGCTCGAACACTGTTCGTGTCCTTTTTCTTGGTGACAACGATCGGAGAGGCCCAATGAGAATGTGTCACTGGCTCAATCACACCCAAATCTTGCAAGCGTTTCAGTTCAGCTTCGACAGCTGCTTGGGAGCCGTATGGAACTGGACGCGGTTTCTTGAAAACCGGTTTTGAGTTATCCCCCACCCTAAACTTAGCGCTTTCCTTAGAGCATAAACCTAACCCCTCTTCAAATACCTGCGGAAACTCTCTCATGAGCGCTTCGCCTAACCGTTCTGCTTCAGTCTCACACTCACTTTCCTCACAAACCTGACTACACATGACTGTCATAGCATCCTTCATCGTTGGAGATTGGTTCAGCCAACTCATTCCAATCAGATTCGACTTCCGATCACAGACGTACGCGTACTCCTCGTATGCTTGTCCTTTCAGATGGAACGTAACCTTGACACGGCCTTTCACGGTCATTGGAGAACCGTTCGCACATGAGATGCGGTGCTGGACATCCTCAAGTGCCGGACTATCGATCTGTTTCCAGCTCGCAATACTTATCAACGTAATCTCACTTCCGGTATCCAATTGGAACGTCAAAAGTTTACGATTTACGATAACATCAACAGTCCGTTTCGATTCTGTGATATTCATCACATCTAACCCGTCAACCTGGATACTATTCGTTTTTCTGTCATCTTGTTTTGTAGTCTTCTTCGAGTTCTTATCCGGACAAAGCGACGCTTTATGTCCAACTTTTCCACATGAAAAACACGTGAACTTCGACTTTTTCTTTTTTCCGTCACTTCTCTCTTTCCGGGCATTATTCGCCTTTTTATCGACTTTGTTCACTTCAAGATTCGTTGCTGTTCTAGCAGTAGTGGCGGCGACAACTTTCGACTGTTTTTTTAGTTGCGTGAATCTCATCCACTCATCATACATGTCTGAGAGTTTCAGTTTTTCACCCTTTCGATCGGCATTTTCGTAATACTGCATCAAATACAGTTTTGCTTCGGCGTCTTCTTTCGTATCTAGACCCCGAAGGAACACGAAAACTGCCCAGTCTTCCGTCTTCATGTCGGCAAGCTTAGCCTCCAAAACGGCGTCACCCACGTGGTTGGTATACTCTAATGGGTCTGTATATCTCCCACCGCTACGACTTATTCCGAGACAATCTTGTCTGCGGACCATGAGACTACTATGACTTCCAAAAGTCTTTCTCAAGTACTCAACAACCTCTGTGAACTCTTCATCGTAGATATCCTCGATATCTCTTTGGGAATCCATGAATCGATGAAACGTACTTTCTTCCAGACAACTCAGTAAGAGTCTTACGCGTTCTCTGTTTGTGAGAACGGCTCCATCCTCAGTGAATGTCAGTTCATGACGGATAATCCACTTTCGGAATGCATCTGGGTCCTTGAAATCGTACTGGTACTTAGGGATTCTGCGCATCAAGTCCGTAACTAGCCTAGAATTATCTACAACTCGAGAGTTGCCTCCCGCCCGTGCCCGTTCACGTTCGTGCTCAGGGAGAGCCTGAATTTCTTCGTTTGTGCTTGTGACGTGGCGTTCAAGTAAGGCTTTATACATCTCAAACTGCAGATTCATCTGCGCACTCATCGAATTTAAAACTTCGACCATTGCTTGATTCGCGTCAGCGCCGCCTGATTGCGTCGCGCCACCCGTTCCCTTGTTTTCAGTAGACTTACTACGATCCTTTGATTTCATCGCATGAATCCGAAGAAAAATCCTGATCGCCAAATGTTATGTTCGACAGTCGATTCGACAAGAGAATAGTTTATTGTAAGACGGCGTAAAGTAAGAACTCATAAATACTCTAGGGAATAGTTCTCTATGACGAAGGTCACGTCATTGCCAACGTGGGCGGCCACGTGCATATCCAACAGATACAATGTCATCATAAATGTAGATCATTTTTCGATTGATTCTTTGTACAATTGGGAAGACTTGGAAATGTCTGGGCGGCTACAAGATTCACGAAAAAGGTACGAAAATTGAGGAAAGTACACATTTTTTATGGGGAAATCAAAAAATTCAAAATATTGGGAAGTTAGAATGCTAAGTACATAGCTATTCTATACCTAGTAGTTCAGAATCTCAAAAGCTCACAATCTTGGAAAATTGAAAACCTCAAAATCTCAAAGACTGGATTTTAGACTCCCTCAAAACTTTTGGAATCTTGAAAAGTTCTAATTTCTTTTTTGGGAAGTCGAAGTTCTCTAAAACTTAGAACGTCATGAATCTTAAAATTTTCGGATCCAGAATCCTGCAGAATCTCTATCAAACCTCAAGACCACCATGTGATTTTCGAATTCCTTGAATCTCTGATTTTTTGATTTTTCGATTATAATTATGACTACAATTGTTATTTTTACTATTCGAAAGATCAACTGACCTTTTTTGTTTCCTCTTTTTCGATACTTCAAAAATCAAAGGATTACTCTTAATGATTTTATTGAAAAATATTGAGGACATTGGACAAATTTTTGGGTATGGGAGGTGATAGGGATATTCAGAAGCCGTTATCAGATTAATATTCGAAAAATTAGTCTAGTTTTTATTCTCGAAAAGTTCCTTCGGTGGATGAATCCATCCATCGGCCTCATCGAAGAAATTGGCCTCCGGTTTGCACTCGACACCAAAATAATCGGCGATTTCCTCGACACTCAACTTTTCCAATTTTTTCGCAATAATGAATCCAACGCAGTGCATGAAATCGGTGCATTCCATGTAATTGGCCAACTCAATGATGTCTTTGAGCTCTTCCAAATTCTTCTCATTCGCCTCTGGATAGTCCTCGACTTTCGTATCGAAACTGTCCTCAGCTGGTGGTTCGTATTTGCGAAGGTAGGTGAACAGGAAGTCGCCGGATTCTTTTTTGAATGGAATGCTCAGTGGATCGGCGACAATCGTGTCCGTGGTCTCCCAGTCGGGGTTCTGGAAATAGATTTGGTTGCGTACGTTTGATAGTCAGGCGTACTAAGAATGTAAAAACAGTGTACATGAATGTCTGTAACTTTTTTATCATGAAAATGTCTAATTTGTCTACATTTGATCTTCAATCTCAAAGAAAGTAATAGAAATCAAAAAGCGTATCTTCGAAAGCTCATTGAACGTGAAAGTGTCTATCAATTGGCTGCCTACGTTTGATAGTCAGTCTTTCTAGAAATCAAAAAAGTATATTTCTCTTGATAATTTGCCTGCCTAGGTTTGATACTCAGTCCACTTACATGAGCAGCCATGGCTCTATCGATGCATGGACATTTCTTGGCAAGTTCTGGATCCTTGAGAGTGATAGTGTTCTCAGAGTCTTTGAATTGAAGTTTGACCTCGCAGATTGGCATTATTAGTTTATTGAGTTGAGGTAGTTTCTGGAAGATTTGAATCTCAGTGAGAGCTCTAAGACGACGAGGAGAAAAAGAAAAATCAATAAATCTCATATAAAGAGGCACTGGAGAAAAAGAGACGCTAAAAACCGATGAAAAAGAGACAAGACCACGAAGACGAATGTTGAGATGAGTGAATGTATAAACTCCGCACTCTTATATATGTACTAATTGGCGGGAAAATGGTATGGGTCTCGAGTGGAACACACATAGAGTGTGTGTGCGTCTTGAAAATTCAAATGTCTCTTCCCAGGAGGGAAAAGGATTTGAATACGAGCAAAAATCAATTTTAGATTCATTCAAAAACTTAGAAGAAAGATGTGTTGATTTGAAGAAAAAAAAACAAAGAGAAATCTGGAAAGTAAGACGATTCAAAAGTGCGAAATTATACAGTGCAATTTATACTAAAAAATACAGCAAAAGTTCAAAAAATTTGGCAAAAACACGATTTGGCACTTTCGAAATGTCCAAGACCAATTTTGAGCCTTGAAACATAAAAAGTTATTTCTCTGTAAAACCGCCAGAGGAGAGAAGGCTAGGTGAAAATTTGGGTTTCAAAAATTTGGCTGCTTACGTTTGATACTCAGTCCCAAAAAAAGATATTTCATGAGATTTTCGGTTAGTAAGATATAAGCCTTAGAACTGACGAAAGACCCAAAAAATTCCAACAAAAAAATTTCCCCAAAAATCAAAATTTATTATTCCCAAGCAAAAGATAAAAAAACAGAGTGGATTTGAGATTGTTTCAAAAAGAGATCAAAATCGAAAAAAGTAGATTAGTTTTCGATTTAAAAAAGAGATCATTGTTCGAATAAAATTAACAATAGAGCAGATTTCGAAAATTCAATAATTAAGATCCATTTCCTCTGCCAATTGGCTCCGGGAGCCACGAAAATGACGAGCTTTTCTGCATGCCTTGCATCGGAGGAGTCGCAGACTTTCCCAGGAATCCAAAAATTTCTCGTTATTCTTGAAATTGTGCCAGGCGAGGATTTCGTATTTCTCGTGGTCGGTGGTCTGGAAATTTTTGGAATTTGGAAAATCCTGGGATTCTGAGATATCAAACTTCTGGTATTTTATCAGTTCGAGATTCTGAAACGTCGAAAATTCGAAATAAACATTTTGAAAATTTTTTTTGGAAAAAATTTTGAAATTTTTTTTTGAAAATTATGTGATATTCAAAGCCCCTTACAAACTACAAACTACAAACCTTCTCATCAACCATATACAAAAACGGCAACTGATTCTTCTCCACACCAACGTCTCCGGCCAAAAGTCCAGTGATGAAGACGTCCTCGACCTGAAATTTTCAAAAAATTCTCCTGTTATCAATAGAGCGCATTTACTCACCGTTATAAACTTTCGATGCTTTGTGGATTTCACAATACGCTCCGCGGCTTTTCGTGTTGCCAAGTAGAAGGGTCCGGAGAGATAAGAGGGAAAAACTGAGCATTTGAAGGAGGTGGGTGGGATGTACCTGGAAATAGGAATAGACTACAATAACTACAAAGACTACAAACTACAAAAACCAAACTACGAATCTCAACATTTTTCGAAAAGTTCAAAATTTCTCAAAATCGAGATGTTTTTCAAGCATGCTGAATTCGATTCCAAAAATTTCAAACCCTAAACATTCAAAAAATCGAAAACTCACCATTTCCCGCCCTCGTTCTTATGATCCACTGGCACGCCGGCTTCCCATTTTTCACCGTAAATCGACGACGTCGTCAGATTTATGATTCCGCCATTGATTAGTGGGGTCAGCTGGTCCGGATAGAAAATCACGTCCTCGTCGATTTTTCCGATTAGCTTGACGGATTCTGGAGTCTTTGAGAAGCCGTAGAGGAGAGTGGTGAGGGACTGGAAAATGTTGAGATCATAAACTACAAAAACTACAAAAACTATAAACTATAAACTACAAGAACTGTGTAAGCCATGTCTTCAAAATCACTCAAAATCAAAATTTTCGAAAAATTTCAAAAAAATGCCTGGGTTTTCAAGTACGCTGAATCTGATTCTGGCAGTCTGTAACACTGAAAATTAGGCAGAAAAACGCATTTATCTAAGCTAGACGCTCAAAATGCCCTCCTTGAGTCAGGGGGTCACTTTCTTGAAATTAGCTCAAAATTGTTCAAAATCAAAATTTCTGAAAATTTCAAAAAAAATTTCTGGGTTTCCAAGTACACTAAATTTGATTCTGGCAGTCTCGAATAAAAAAATTAGGCTGAAAAACGCATTTTTCTAAGCTAAATCGTCAAGAAAACGCAGCTTAGGGCAAAGGGTCGCCTTTGGAAAATTGGCTCAAAATTACTGAAAAATCAAAAATTTTCAAAAACTTTCAAAAAAAAATTAGTCTAGGTTTTCAAGTAGGCTAAATCTAATTCTAGCAGTCTTAAAAACTAGAAATTACACTAAAAACTCAAATGTTTAATCCAAATTGCTGAAATCACCCTAACTTTATAGGAGGTCACTTCCTTGAAAATTGCTCAAAATAAACAATTTCAAAAAAAACTCTGGGTTTTCAAGTACGCTAAATCTGACCCTGACAGTCTTTCATACAAAAAAAGTGAGCTCAAAAACTCATTTTTTCCAGGTCAAATCACCCAGAAAGCCCTTCTTGAGTCAAGGGGTCAGTTTCTTGTAATTGGCTTAAAACAGTTCAAAATCGAGATTTTTCAGAAACCTCAAGAAATTTTCTGCGGATTCGAAGGCGCTGAATTTGAATTTAATAATTTTAAAATTAAGTTTTCAGGTCAAATAGTCAAAAAAACTTTAATGTTGCCTACCTTATACGGCAAGTTGACATAAGCATCCTCCAAATCTACCACAATCATATCCCCAAAAACTTCGGCTTCCTTCAAGACTACCGTATTCTTATTCTCATCATTCGTATCGATTCCAATCAAAAATAACACTTTCATCCGTCCCTCTCCAATTATTTTATTCTTCTCCGGACTCATCCACGTCTTTCTCAAAATGTTTCGACGAGCGAAATTGTCTCGATTCGATGAGATTATCATAAGGATTTCTGGTTTTCCCGAGAGCTTGTCTGGTAAATGAATCCATTTGAATTCCCGCTGAACGTCGGAGAACGTGATACGGTAGTCGGTATCGTCGAGATCCGCGCTGTCGTTGAGGTAGCCGTCTGGAAATTGTAGTTTGTAGTCTTTGTAGTTTGTTTTTTTCTTTCTAGGCGAAATTGAAATTTTCAGCGTTGTTCCTAGTTTTTAATACTGCCAGAATCAGATGCAGCATACTTTCAAACCCAGGAAGTTTCCATTTAAATTTTTTGATTTTTCGATTTTGAAGAGAAGGCTTTGAGTCAGAGCCTCTGACATTCAATTTGTACTTTGTAGTCCTAGTAGTTTGCATAGTTTGTAGTTTGTAGTCTTTGTAGTTTTTGTAGTCATTGTAGTTTGTAGTTTGTAGTCTTTGTAGTCTATCCCCCAACTCACTCTCGTTCCATTCATCCTGAATGCACGCGCGATCCACTTGCGTGAAGTTTTGGGCGTTCTTGTAGTCTGAAAAATAAAAATTTTAGACTGAATTTCAAACTTCGACACTGTCAAAATCAAATACAGCATGTTTGAAAACCTAGGAAAATTTGAAAAGTAAACTTTCTGGCCTAGAAAACTCCGAATTCGGCAACCTCATTTTTTTCGCATTTTTTCCCGATTTTTGTAGTTTCTTCGGGATTTTTGTCTAATTTAGTGGGCTTTTTAATGTTGTATTTCATTAGAATATCTGAAGATTCCAAAAAAATATTATGTAAAAAAACTCACACAACAAGGCTCCCGACGCCAAAATTATCAAAATCACCAGAACTCGATTAGCGATAGATGAAGCTCGGCGACTTTGTCGCATTGGCGGTCTGAAAATTTTGAAAATTAGACTACAAACTACAAAAAACTTACGTTGCAACCAACTGTTCGTAGTAAGCGAATCGGTGTGGTTGGTCTGAAAATAGTGGGAAAAATTTTGGCTCTATCGGCGAAGAACGGTCCCATGCGACAAGAACGGTCCCATGAGACAAGAACGGTCCCATGTGTATCTATCGGCGAAGAACGGTCCCATCCGACAAGAACGGTCCCATGGAAGCTATCTGAGAAGAACGGTCCCATGGCACCTATCGGAGAAGAACGGCCCCATGCGACATGAACGGTCCCATGGAAGCTATAGGAGAAGAACGGTCCCATGACACCTATCTGAGAAGAACGGTCCCATGCGACATGAACGGTCCCATGAAAGCTATCTTAGAAGAACGGTCCCATGGCACCTATCGGCGAAGAACGGTCCCATGGGTTTACAGAGGTAGAATGCTTTCATAAATGCTGTCAGGGGAGATTGATCTCATCATCCCAAAGTTAGCTGAAAAGATCAGTACATTCTTAACTATACCAGTGCTGAATCTGTTATTAAGATTAAGATTTTATTAAGAAAACGTTTATTTGTTTATGATTTTCTAAAATCGTATTCGTATTTATTGTTGGGTGAGCAGTCGAAAATTTGTGTGTGAGATGGATCATTCTTGTTATTGTCGAGCTTTCGGACTACTGGTTGTCACTTCCGGTTACAATCTTCTTTTTTAGTGAAGCTTCCAAAACTTTTAAAAAATTTACAATTACTCTTTGACTACAGTCATTCTTCAACAACACATTCAGAAATATGAAATAGTCTAATTTCTCTGAACATGAAGTGAACCCCTGTTGATGCAAATGGCGAATTGGCGAATGTTAGGCGAAGGGTAGGTGGCTATAGTAAAGAAATACGGCGACATTCGCCCAAGGTCCGCTCAGAAGACGACCAAATCTCGCAAGACAACTAAAATCCAAAAGTTGCCGAGAACTACTGAGATAAGGCTTATGTGAAAGTTATTTATTTCGTAGCAAGCGATGTTAGGCGTTTCTAAGCCTAATTTTTGAAAAAAGAGATTTAAAAAATCGAATATTCTAACAAGCAAATGAAGTCAAAAAGTTCATGTAGTCAAAGAGACAAGTGTGTCAAAGAGTAATTGCCAATTTTTCAAAAGTATTAGAAGCTTCCCTAAAAAGGAGATTAGAGCCGGAAATGACAACCAGTAGTCCAGTCGAAAGCATGTTTTGAAAAAAGGGACGCACTTCAGCAGAAATTGCGAGTAATTTTTCAATTAAGAACCTGAGGTAAATATGACAATTTTTGACTGTTCTCCCAACAACAAATACGAATACGGTTTTAAAAAATCATGAACGAATAAACGTTTTCCTAATAAAAACAGATTCAGCACTGGTAAAGTTAAGAATGTACTGATCTTTTTAGCTAACTTTGGGATGATGAGATCAATCTCCCCCGACAGCATTCATGAAAGCATTCTACCTCTGTAAACCCATGGGACCGTTCTTGTCTGATGGGACCGTTCTTCGCCGATAGGTCTCATGGGACCGTTCTTCTCCTATAGCTTCCATGGGACCGTTCATGTCGCATGGGACCGTTCTTCTCCGATAGGTGCCATGGGACCGTTCTTCTCAGATAGCTTCCATGGGACCGTTCTTGTCGGATGGGACCGTTCTTCGCCGATAGATACACATGGGACCGTTCTTGTCTCATGGTACCGTTCTTGTCGCATGGGACCGTTCTTCGCCGATAGAGCCAAAATTTTTTATGGGTTTTCGCAAATGGTTTTGTTTGTTTTGCTAAAAAATTTCAGCCAATTTTGGGTTAGCTAGAAAAAAAATCATACGAAGAAGTGGCATCAAAAATTGAAACAAAAAAAACAAAAAAAAACTTGATTGAAAAATTTCAAATCCAAATTTTTTCTAAAAAAAAATTACATCTGGATTTTTGGACTACTGGCCTTAGTTTAGAGTAGGGCATTTAGAGGTTTTTTGGTAATTTTTTCAAGGGAATTTCAAAAAAAACGAGTAAGCTTACATAAGATAAATCTTGGCTTTTTCAAAAAAAAAATCTTTCAAAAAAATTTCTTTTTCAAAATTATCTCAATTTGCAACCAAAATAATACAGAATTTCATCCAAAAAACCCCAATACCCCTCACTGTGTGCTTATACATTTACGTAATGAATACAAAAAAATGTGTGACACATTTTCAATTTTCCTATTTTCTTATAGTCGTCCTGATGTGACTCATAACTTTTCCAATTTTCTGCTTCTTGCAATTATTGTATAGTTTTTGCTATAGTTTTTGTATTTTTAGTCTAGATCTAGAAAATTTTAGCTAGAATTTTAGAAAATAGTGTATCAAAACCGAAATTTTAAAAAAAGAACTTTGCATAAAAATTAGTAAAGGTACACTAAAAAATCATGAAAAAAGTTTGAACTTTCCAAATTTCAAACCCAGAGACGCAGACAATCAGACAAGTGGAAAACCACAAAAAGGGAATGATACAATCCCATATAACTGATAAGAGCACACACACATAGGCACAAAAAGAGAAAAATTTCCGTACTTTCCCATGCATTAGGTATAACTGTGTTTGCTCAGACTTTTATTTATTCGAAAATTACGACCGACCACCGTGGTCGTAAATTTGGCGGTCAAAAACTGGGCTTACCTGTATATTTGCTGACCAATTCGTGAGAAGTCCTCGACGTCGTCGAGTTGACGGACGCGTTGCGTCCGGCGGTTTTCATGGATGGTGCCATGGGGATTACTGTAAATTTGGATACATCTTCGTAGTGAGCAATGTCTTATTGGTAATCCTTATATTTCTAAAACTGATTACTGTAAGAAAGCTAATATAATCTTCTTTCATGGATTAGTGTGAGAATAGGTACAAAAAAGTAAACATTTAAAGGCGCATGCAATTTTAAAGGATTCCAGTGAAAAATGCACCAGAAGAAAGGCGTAATTCGAAAATCTTGGCATCTCAAAAATCTCAAATTTTTGAAATTCATAAATCTAAAAACTGGATCTTTCGCTCTTATTTTATACCCCTTATTTTGATCCATCTAGACTCTAGGTTCTAGTTACTCTGAAAATTCCAAAAAAACTCCAATATAAAAAATGTACATGTCCTTTTTTATTCAAAAATCCGGAAATTGAACTGAAAAATTGGTTTGTAGTATCAATTTTCATTAGTTCTGGACTTTGTCAAAAAGTCTAGGTGTACTTTTTTTGCCCTAAATGTGGGCGGAGCCAAAATTATTGAAGACTGAGAATACCTTGACTGTGAGAAGGCTAAAAAATTTTATCCAGAAAAAATTGATTTTAAAAAACGAGACTACAGAATTCTGGGTTTCAGTCGAGGATTTGTAAAAGAGACTGGCGCTGACTACGAAAAATGCAAAGAATTTTATTATTTGTAGTTTTGTACAACTAGGATTACTGTAGTCTAGTTCGGCTATAAATTTGGTTTTTTTGGAATTTTTTAAATCTTTTGAGCTATTTTTCAAAGGATAGTTGAATTTATGGACATTGAAATTAAAAAATTAATCGAAACTTGAAAATTTGAAATTTCTGAAACCGAGATTCTGGAAATTCCAAATTCTCTAAAAGCTCGGAAAATTCGAGATTGTTAAACTCTGAAATTTTCAGATTTTGAAATCAATTCTTGGTGTCTGACAAGGGGATTACGCGAGGACGCGAGTTGAACTTTTTCCAATAATTTGGGTCAAGATAGAACCGAACCTGCTGATTCAGAATCTGAAATAAAAATTGGCGAAATGTTTACGTGAGTCGAGTTATGACCTCTTAAAAATTTGCTTAATTTTCACGTAATAGTCTAGGAGAATATTATCTATAGATTTCAACAACGTGAGCGGTGAAGTGGTTAGGAGATAGGGTTTCAGTTGGTAAGCCATGGTTCGATTCCTCCCGCCGTCAAAATTTTTTGAACTTTTTTTGTCTGTGTTCCAGTCAACATGTATGTGTTCAAAATAATTTTTGTACGTTTTCTCATTCCTTTAATGGGTTCTGGGTAAGTTCCAAAAAGTTTGCTACAACTAACTTGATGATAAACTCGACCGAAGTTGGAAATCTGCCCATGGCTTGGTGAATAATTTTTCAAAAAAATATTCAAAAATCAAACTTTCAAATCGCTAAAAAAATTCGTTAACCCAACCATGGGCAGATTTCCAACTTCGGTCGAGTTTATCATCAAGTTAGTTGTAGCAAACTTTTTGGAACTTACCCAGAACCCATTAAAGGAATGAGAAATCGTACAAAAATTATTTTGAACACATACATGTTGACTGGAACACAGACAAAAAAGTTTTAAAAAATTTTGACTGCGGGAGGAATTGAACCAAGGCTTACTCACTGAAACCCTAACCCCTTACCACTTCACCATTCACGTTGTTGAAATCTATATATAATATTCTCCTAGACTATTACGTGAAAATTTAGCAAATATTTAAGAGGTCATAACTCGACTCACGTAAACATTTCGCCAATTTTTATTTCAGATTCTGAATCAGCAGGTTCGGTTCTATCTTGACCCAAATTATGGTAAAAAGTTCAACTCGCGACCTCGCGTAATCCCCTTGTGAAATTCGAAAAATTCCGAAAATTTCAAATTCCAGATTCTCTATATTCATAGCAATTCCTTTATTTCAAATCCAAAGTAAAATTTTGAATTTTTTTGTGAAAAAAATCCAAAACTCTCTAAACTTCTAGGGAACCCATAAATCTAACTTTCAAAAACTCTAGATTCCAAAAAATGACGAATTCTAAAATTTTTTGTTTTGTTTTTTATGAAAACTCATTTGATCATAAACATACATAAATCATTTGTTCCCTTAAAACCTGTTGGATTTACAAATTTTACATCGCTGAAAATTTAGCGGGAAATTTGAAAAAAAAACCGATCGAGATCTCAAAAAAGAGCTCAAGAAGGCAAAAACGAGAACAAGTGAAATTTGGGCTCCGCGAGTCGTCTCTCAGCTTCTAGGCGACGCCCATCACCCCTAGCAACATGGTCCCTCGGGGGAACCCGATGCACAAAAACAGACAGAAAAAAAGAGTATGTGGAAATTTATAGCAAGACAATTTCAACAAAACATGGAATTTCACGGAGGGAGCAAAAATAATGGGAACGAATACAAAAAATGTTAGAGATCGTTGAAAAAGTGAAAACTGAAAGAGGAAAAATATGTGTGTGATTTTTTTTCGAATCGAGAATCTCAGGAAATGTGAAAGAAATGGAATGGAGACAAAAAACTTCTAGGCAAAACTAGGGGGATTTTGAGGTAAAAAATGGGAGCAACAGGAGGGAAAGTATGGCTCAAAATGGGCAATTTTAGAGGGGAAAAATATGGGGTAAAAATGACTACAGTAGTTTTACTTTTTGCGATTTTTCGGGGAAATAACTTTCGGCAGTTTATCAAAAATCTTGAAGAGATGACTGAGCTCGTGTTGCTCTGGCGGAGTGAATCGAGGAAGGAGCTCGCGAGCCTCTTGGATGGTCGCCTTACTGTACCAGTCGACACGGCCGCGAAGGTCGGAGATGCAGCAGCGGCACTGGAAAATGGGAGGGAATTTGAATTTTTGGGTTTTTTTTCTTATAAATTGGGATTTTTCAATCAAAACTTATATGAAAATGTAGGTCTCGATGAGATCTATACAATGACATACAAAATTATCATATTTAATGGCTCAATTTCGTGATGGTTACCTTGAAACACCCTGTGTTCTAAAGTAATTAGAACAAAAATGAGCTAACAAATATCGTTAAATTGTATCTCATTTTGTAGATCTCAACAAGACCTACATTTTCATATAAGTTTTGATTAAAAATCTCAATTTTTAAGCTCAAAAACCCACATCAATAACTCGATTCTTCCACGCTGTATAATCATCGACATTTCGCATTTTATCCAAAAACTTCATAATGAAAATCGGCACTCTCTCATTCAACACTTCAAAATCGCCGAGCTTCTCCAGAAAGTCCGTATACAACTGTCCGGTTTCCGCTTTCAACTCTTGAATACTCGCATTTTCCAGACATATAAATGCTGTCTCCAAGGCGACGATGCCAAAGTTCTTTCGTGTCTTCTCATCAGTCACTGCCATATCCTCGTGTATACAGACAAAAATTGCGTAGTGGAAGATTGAGAGAGTGAGAACCACGGGAAGGGGAATCTGCTCCAGATGACAGTCGACCCAGAATTTGAGAATGAAGCGGGTTGAGTGACCGACCTGCAGGAAATTGTTGAATTTTCGGATTTCGGATCATTTCAAATTCAATTTTGACCAAGTTAGAGATTTTTAGCGGATTTCGATCAATTTTTTAGCCTTTTTAACCAAAATTTTGACTCAAAATTATTAGAAATCTCTAAAATTCGTCCATATTATACAGTATCACATTTTTGGGGTTTCTAGCTTATTTTCGACTCCAAAATTCAAATTTTTAGTGACTTCAAGACGAAAAAAGCTTAAAAATCGCGAAATTCAAGACTAGAATTTAAAAAAAACTCCGTTTAAAGTAAGTATTTTCAAAACTTACAGTCTGCGGAATGATTTCCATTCCCTCCTCTCCGAACAGCTCGCTATCGCAGATCGCATTGGTGTAGAGCTGAAAATTTTGATTTTTCATGATTTTCAGATGAAAAATCGTTTTTTTTTTGGCTTGCGATTCTTTAAATTTTGAATTTTTCAGACAAAAATGGCTCGAAAGCATCAAAATTCAGATTTCGAGACTCGCCTGTACTCCAGATCATCTTTTTTTTGGTTTCTGGCTCGAAATAATCCAATTTTCTTCATTTTTCGCTCCAAAATTTCTCAACTACTTACCTCCAGGATCCTCAAATGCCTGATAAACCCGGTGACATCCGGATTCCTCGCATCAGAAAGTACCATCTGAAGTTCGACGAAATTCATCTGAATACACAGCTTCGCGAACGTTTTGTCGACATTGAACCAGTCGGTGCCGCCGACACGACACATTGCTGAGATGACGTCCCACATTAGGTGACGAAGATCGTTGTTGAATTTCTCGACGCGTTCTTGGAGAAGACGTCGAACGATAGCGAGTACTCCGAACGGCCACACTTTATTGTCGTAGTCTGGAAATGTGTTTTTGACTATTTTTGGGTCAAAAATTTTCAATTTTCTGCCTAAAAAAACTCAATTTTTTCCCGTTTTCTTAAGCTTATAATGGTTAAAAAATTCGAAGTTTTCAGAACAGGAATAGCTCTAAATTAAGGTGTCAAGACATTTTTCAAAAACTAACTGAAGTTGACAAAAACGATATCTACTGTAGCCACAGCAGATATCGTTTTTGTCAACTTCACTTCAGCATACTTGGTTTTAGCGTCGACGACAACTAAAAACCATTTTCCATCAACGGGACCAGCGAAATCCACGTGGATTCGTGTCCATGGCTTTTCAGGTGTACTCCAGGGTCTCAGTGGCGTTACTATAGGCATTTTAGCTGTGGTTTGACAACTGTTGCAAGCTCGAATCATGTGTTCGATTTGCTTGTCAAGACCATGCCAGTAAACAAAAGCCCGAGCTTTTTGCTTGGTCTTTACCACCCCTGGATGTCCTTCATGTAGCTGTTTGAGAACTGAAGATTGAAGTGATTTTGGAACAACAACTCTGTCATCAAGAAGCAGACATCCTCTGATGATTTTCAACCTATCCTTCTTTGTCGACCAAAACTTTTCGATCTCTGAAGTTGGTTTCGGAATCCAATTATTTTGAGCAACTTTATCCATCACGAACACGATCTCAGCATCTTTTGTGGAAGCTTGTTGAATATCCTTTTCAAGGACTGGCGAAACATCGACTGGAAATTCCACGTCTTCGTCGAAATCAACCTCTGCAATTACAACATCATCTTCGTTGCGTGGATATTCTTGAATCATGCGTGACAGCCAATCTGCTTTTGCAAATTTGCTAGTGGACACATAGTTAATCTCGAAGTCGTACATCATTAAAGTCATAGCCCATCGCACGAGACGATTTTGAGCATGAACTGGAAGATCTTTTGATGATCCGAAGATGGCAAGGAGTGGACGGTGGTCTGTCTGCAGCAGAAATTTACGACCAAATATGAACTTATGACACTTCTTGACAGTAAACACCAGAGCTAGAGCTTCTTTCTCAATCTGAGAATATCTTTGTTCAGTTGCTGTCAATGCACGAGCAAAATGAACGACTGGAACTTCGATTCCATCTGGGTTGACATGTGTCAATACTCCTCCGATTCCGTATTGGCTAGCATCCGCAGCTACGATAATCGGCCAATCTTCATGAAAATGAGATAACATGGTGCTATCGGCAACGGCTGATTTGAGAGTATCAAATGCAGTCTGTTCAATAGATGACCAACTCCATGGCTCATCTTTCTTCATTAAACGATCCAATGGACCTCTCAAGGTACTTATCTTTGGAACGAATCTCGAATAGAAGCAAATTGCTCCCAAGAAGGAGGACAATTGCTTTTGATCTTTCGGTGCTGACATAGCCCGAATTACACTAGTTTTCATCGGGTCTGGGCGACGGCCTTTTGCATCAATAATGAATCCAAGGAAAGTAATCTCATTTTTTGCAAATGAGCATTTGTTCGGGCTTACTCGGAATCCATATTCTTGGATTCTCTCAAATAGACTTCTCAAATTACTTTCGTGTTCTTGCATTGAATCCGAAGATACAATGACGTCGTCAAGATAAGCAGCGACTCCGGGAAGTCCAGCTATCATTTTATCGACGATTCTTTGAAAAATGGCTGGAGCTGTCTTGAGTCCAAAAGCCATGCGTTTGTACTTGAACAATCCTTTGTGAGTATTGATCACAGCCAATTGCTGTGATTCTTCGTCCAGTTCTATCTGGAGATATGCATCCCGCAGATCAATTTGAGAGAAGATGGATCCTTTCAGCGTTCCGAAGATGTCATCGGACGTCTTGAATGGATGGAATTCATCTACTAGAGCTTTGTTTAGGCTTGAGCTCTTGAAGTCGCCACAGGCACGAATCTTTCCTGTGTCTTTCTTGCGGATCACCACCAACGGTGATGCCCATTTGGAATGAGTGATTGGTTCAATCACATCCATGTCTTGTAGACGTTTCAATTCGGCTTCGACAGCTTCAATTGATCCGTATGGAACGGAACGGGCGGCTTTGAATACTGGTTTGTATTCTGGAGATGTTCGGAATTGTGCTTTTTCCTTGGTGCATAGCCCTAATCCGTCGGAGAATACTTCCGGAAACTCTTTGATGAGCTTCTCCTCAAGACGTGACGAAATCGGTTTGGGGATTGAAACCTCGCTAACCATTTGATCCATAGCTTGTGTCATTACTGGAGATTTGTTTAACCAACTCATACCGAGAAGGTTGGTGTCTCGCTTGCAAACGTAAACGTATTCTTCGTAACTAGATCCCTTTAGTTCAAATTGAACTTTTGCACGACCCAAGACTTCCATTGGGGAGCCATTGGCACACGTAACTCCGTGATCCACTTTTTCAAGTGGGGGTCGGCCTAACACGTCATGGCATTGCTTTGTGACCAGTGTTATCATGCTTCCAGTGTCTAGATCGAATTTGATCGATTTGCCGTTCACTTGAACCGACAGACATCGTTTTGCATGGGATACTGAAGAATCGATTCCCTCGACACGGATACTGTTCGTCGCTATATCCTTACTTTTTGATTTTCCTTTCAAAAGGAAGCATTTGGACACGTGGTGTCCAATTTTTTTGCAGTGGTCGCACGTTGGAGGGTTTTTACCTCTTTTTTCACTTTTCTTCGGCTGTTGGGGTTTCTTGGTAGGAGTCGGAGTCGTGTCAACTTTATTGACTTGTGTTGGTGTCTTGGGTGCTATACTGGAAACGATTTTTGATTGTTGTTTCATTTGGATGAAACGCATCCATTCATCATGAACGTCAGACAACTTGACCTTTTCACCTTTTCTTTCGGCATTTTCCACGTAGTTCATGAGGAACACTTTTGCTTGAGCATCTCCGGGCGCGTCTAAGCCACGTAGGAATATGAACACTGCCCAATCATCGGTTTTCATTTCAGCTAACTTAGCCTCCATGACTGATTCGCCGATATGGTTACTATAATCCATCGGATCCTCAAAATGTCCCGAATTACGACTGATTTGGAGACATGCTTGTCGTTTAATCATGATGCTTCGATGACACCCGAACACTTTCAACAGAGCTTCTACAGTTTTTTCGAAGCCAACATCGTAAATATCCTCCACGTCACGTTGAGAGTCAATGAACCTTTGATACGTGGCTTCTTCCAAGCTTCCAATTAGAAGTCTTGTCCTCTCTCGTTCCGTAAGTTCGTCACCATCCTCAGTGAAAACGAGTTGATATCTCGTAATCCACTTCTTGAATGAGTCTGGCTCGGAAACTGAATAGGAGTACTTGGGGATTTGTCTAGACAACTCCGCCATTAGTTTTGTGTGACTTGAATTTTTACGGGACCCGCCGGCGGTAGCCCGTTGTTCCGATGCCACTGTGGATGCCGACGCCGCTTCATCCCGCAATCGACGATTCTCCTCGAGGAGTTCCCTTTGGAGCGCGTTGCTCGCAGCTAATTGTTGCGAAATAGATAGTAGCGACTCAGCGACAGTAGTTTTGACATCTAACTCGACCATTTCCTTACCATAAACTCACGTAAACTCGTGGATCCTGATCGCCAGTAACTGTTGATGGAAAATGGTTTTTAGTTGTCGTCGACGCTAAAACCAAGTATGCTGAAGTGAAGTTGACAAAAACGATATCTGCTGTGGCTACAGTAGATCTGATGGAAGAAGTCTTCTCGACTCATGGATATCCAGAGACGCTAGTCAGTGACAACGGCACTCAGTTAACGAGTAAACTGTTCAAAAAGATGTGTGAATCACATGGTATCACTCATCTTACGACTGCTACATATTATCCGCGTTCAAACGGAGCAGCCGAGCGTTTTGTCGATACGCTGAAAAGAGGAATAACAAAAATCAAAGGAGTCGGAGCTGTCAACCAGCAAGTTCTCAATGTCTTCCTCACAAATTATCGTAACACTCCACATGCCGCTTTAGATGGAAAGACGCCTGCTGAAGTTCATTTTGGTCGACAAATTCGTACGACGATGTCCTTGCTCATGCCTTCTCAACAGTCGAAGAATTCTGATAATTACTCAGAATACAAGGAAAAAATGAAAAATCAATATGATCGCCGCAACGCTGCGCGCGCAAAATCTTTTCAGGTTGGTCAAAAAGTCTATGCTACCGTTCAAAACGGAAACAAATGGTCATGGCAGTATGGAGTGGTGAGACGATGTATGGGTAATGTCCTCTACGAGGTACAAATTGAAGAAAAATTACATCGCTGTCATGTCAACCAAATGCGTCAGCGCTACGGTGACAATAGTCCAGAAGAAAACTTCTGTGAAGCTATTTTTCCCTTGTTTTTCGAGTTTCCGCCCGCTCTCAAAACCGAGTCGCGTGTCAAAGGCGGGGAGGGGGGAAAAACTAATGCATTTAAGTCTGCAGGTTCGTCCGTTTCGTGTTCAGAGAATGGTGGTGGTTCGATTGAGAAGTCTGGTAGTTCGTTGAGTTCTGGTCCAAATCCTCCAGTGTCGTCTTCAAAAGGGGATGGTGTGGATGGATCAGACGCCCAGAAGAAGACTGTCAGAAGTGAACTTCAAAAGAAGAATAATGAGACCTCACCGAAAGCCAAGCCACGAAATAATCCGATGGCCAAAAAGGAAACGACGACCACAACTGCTGCATCAACGAGCAATTCATCGCGAGACGCGCCACAACCGCCACCTCACGCCAACCCAAGCCATTCTTTGAGAAGAAGTCAGAGAAATCGACGTGCACCCCAACAATACGGATTCGAATCGGAGCTCCAGTCCAACTCCGAGAATCGTGCACAGAAGCAAGGATCCCGCCCAGATCAATCCTCCACTTGCAACAGAGGTTCTGCCGCCTCTGGTCGATTTGGCTACTCCCGAGCCAGGACAAAAGCTTCTTCGTCGAAGGGGGGAGGTGTTGGGGCCGGGCGTGACCGGCCTCGTTGGCAATGATGATGACCTCACCACGTGGAAACTTCCAATACTAGAACTGAACTCTTTATTCTAGTCTTTACTTCAAATCCTGGTTCCTTTCTCTATTCTCTATTCGCTTTCTAATAAAGCTATTTTGGTCTCACTCTTCCCTATCACTTGGCTCAAGGACACAACAGTTACTAACCATGCTCCATCGGTGCGAGAAAGAAAACCTTGTGAATGAGCATTCGGACGGCCAAGAGGAACGATCCAACTGACAAATCAAACTTTTGAGAGTTGTAATGAGCGGTGATGCATCGGAGCATATCGTAGACACACTTTCCATCGCCTTTCTGGAAGAAAGTAGGTAATTTTAGAATTCTTCTGGATTCTCCAGATACGTTCAGGATTTTTCTGGGCGCTTCTAATTGCTTCTGGATGCCTCTGGATTTTTCTGAAGCCTTCTGAAGCCTTTAGAATCCTTCAGAATCCTTCAGAATTCTTCAGGAGCCTTTTGAAGCCTTTGGAATCCTCCAGAATCCTTCAGAATCTTTCAGAATCCTCCAGAATCCTCCAAAATCCTTCAGAATCCTTCAGAATCCTCCAGAATCCTTCAGAACCCTCCAGAATCCTTCAGAACCCTCCAGAACTATTTCGTTCCGTTTTTTGATAGTTTTTCATTAAAAATCCCAATTTTTCGCTCAAAAATGCTCCAAATTCCTACCTCATCAGCCCAGGAGCACACAATGGTCGTTGCGTCGTTATAAACTGCATCCGTCAGCACACACTTCTTCTGTCGTGGCGAAACGGACGCGACGAGGTTCACCATGCAAGGTTTGAATTTTCGATGGACTTCTGGAGAGGTGACTTGAACGATGTAACCCATAATGTGAATCATGTCGGGGCGGTAGCTGAAAAATTTGAGGTTTGGGGCGAATTTGAGCATTTTTTCATCATTTTTAGCTAATTTTTACGTTAAAAATCACCCAAGAGCTATTGGAAGTAGATAAAATTGTACTGATGCATTTTTCATCATTCTAGATGATTTTGTATTGAATATATTTCGTTTTTGGTGATTTTCAAGCTTTTTAGGGTGGAAATCGGTCTAGATTGCTTTCCAAAACTTCCCAGAAATTTTCACTACTCCAGACTATTTTTTTAACTAAAATTTTTGACTCTCTAAGTTTTAGATCATTTTTTTCGGTTTTTCCAATTTTCCAGCTTATTTCTCCTCAATTTTCAAGCTAAACTCACCGCGCAAACTCTACATGATTCTCCTCGAAAATTCTGACGAACAACTCTACAGGAAGACTTCCGAAGAGCTTATTGCCTCGTTCTCGGTTGACAAGTCCATGCTGAAACTTTCAGAAAACGTTCGAAAACAGTTATACTTTTCAATTTCCGAACCTGAATCCGTTTTGGCATTTCGATAAGCGTCCGCATTTTACTGGAAAAGTCAAGTTTTGGATCTGTGTAAATTTTGACCAATTCTTCGATTTGACGATCCAATTGCTTCAAACCGGCCTCCATTTTGGCTTGTAGTCGTTTTTCTCGCTCCGCGCGTTCTTGTTGAATTTGTTCTGGCGTTTTTATCGGTTCTTCTTCAGGATTTACAGCCATTTTCTCCATTTTTCCCTCCAACGCTTCCTCGGGCTTCTCTTCCGGTTTTTCGTCCGGATTTTTCGGATTTTCCGTGCTAAATTTAATGATGTTTACAATTTCTAGCTTATTTTCAAGATTTCTTACCTCATTTTGTGTCTTTTTCCGAGTTTTTAGATGGAATATGGGTGAAAATCGAAAACTCGAGAGCACGTTTTCGCCATGGCGACATTAGAGACAACGTGAAATGAGGAGACGCAGAGAAAGTCTGAGCAAGCGCGCTCCGCTGGACTTCTTGTTATTTTCGCCCCACTTGGAGTTTTTTCGCCTAATTTTTCAGCGATTCGGGCTATTTTTCATGCTTTTTCTTGATTTTTGTTGAAAAATTTGTTCAAAATTAAGTTCGCAAGCTTAATTTATGCCAAAAATCATCAAATTCCCCTTCAAAAATGAGTTCTTGATGCTTTTCCAGTCAGAAAATCATTTCAAGACTTCGAAAAAATGTTTGGAATTTGCCTTCAGTTTCGATGCTTATTTAGAAAAACTCAGCGCGAAAAACTCACCAAAAACCGAAACGTTTTCACCCAGGATTCTCATTTTCCCTGATTCATCTAATTTTTTTCCGATGTCTTAGTTCAATTTCGAATTTTTCGGTTTTTAAGATGATTTCAAGGAGCAAAATGTATAGAAAAACAAGCACTAGACTCCTTTGAACCTAAAAATGCATGTTTTTCACCCAAAAAATCCAATTTTTTGCCGAATTTCCATCTATTGCACAACATTGTGCAATTTTTTGAAGTTGATGAATTTTTGTAACTCTGAAGCGAAAACTAGCTGAAAATTAAGATTTGAAGCGTAAATCTAGCTTAAAATCGATAATTGTGCTCTAAATCCTTCAATTATTCCTAATTCCCAAGTTGTTCAATTCGAAATTCTGAAATTCAGAACTCCGCAGCGCTGGAATTCCAAATGCTTCTAACATTTTAGATATTTCAAAAATTCAAATTTCGCGCCTAGTCATTATCAATTTTTACACGAAGTTGATTTACACAACATTATGTCTTTTTTCGAAAAGTTCCCAGTTTTTCTCCGCCCCTCAATTTTTACCCATTTTTCATTAGAAGCACCTGAAAGTATCGCTATTATAAAATTCGTCGTCTATTTCCCACTTTCCCTTCATAGTTTTCCCCCTAAACCAAACTGTACTATTTCAGGTCAAAAACACCTGCTAAAGTCCTCAAAAATGAGTCGGAAAGGACCGTTAGTGAAGAATACGGAAACGGACGTGCCTCTCCGTATCGCCATCGTCGAGAAGGATCGATGCAAGCCAAAGAATTGCGGACTTGCTTGCAAGAAGGCGTGTCCAGTCAATCGACAAGGTAAAATGAGAATTGGAAGCAAAAAATACAATTTTTTTTCAGGAAAAATGTGCATCGTCGTCGAGGCAACATCCACGATCTCCACAATCTCCGAAATCCTCTGCATCGGTTGTGGTATTTGTGTGAAGAAGTGCCCATACGATGCCATCAAAATCATCAACCTCCCAGCCAATTTGGCCAACGAGACGACTCATCGTTACTCGCAGAATTCGTTCAAACTTCATCGTCTTCCGACGCCACGTTGCGGCGAAGTGCTCGGACTCGTCGGCACGAACGGAATCGGCAAATCGACGGCGTTGAAGATTCTCGCCGGAAAGCAGAAGCCGAATTTGGGAAATTTCCAAAAGGAGCAAGAGTGGACCACGATTATCAACCATTTCAGAGGATCCGAACTTCAGAATTATTTCACCAGAATTCTCGAAGATACGCTGAAGTGTGTCATCAAGCCACAGTATGTGGATCAGATTCCACGCGCCGCCAAGGGAACTGTCGAGTTGAATTTGAAGAGAAAACATGATAATGACAATTTGGATAAGGTCATCGATCAAATGGGTGAGGAAAATTTGAAATTTTTTGAATTGAGACGCTTCGGGTTCGAATTTCGAGCTACCCAAACATCCCTAGTCAATTTTTGAAATTTTAAAAAGTTTGGAATTTATAAAAATTACAATTTTCCAGAACTCCGCGGTCTTCTCAACCGTAACATCGACCAACTGTCCGGAGGAGAGCTCCAACGTTTCGCCATCGCCATGTGCTGCGTTCAAAAAGCCGACGTCTACATGTTCGACGAGCCATCGTCGTATCTCGACGTCAAACAGCGTCTGAAGGCTGCCGCCATCATTCGCGAACGTATCAGCGACACCAACTACGTCGTCGTGGTCGAGCACGATCTCGCCGTCCTCGATTACCTGTCTGACTTCATCTGCTGTCTGTACGGAGTGCCCGGAGTGTATGGAGTCGTCACACTGCCGTCTGGAGTGCGCGAGGGTATCAATATGTTCTTGGACGGATTCATTCGTACCGAGAATATGAGATTCAGAGAGTCAAAGTTGTCGTTCAAGACGTCTGAACAGCAGGAGGATGTCAAGCGGACTGGAAACATTCAGTACCCAGCCATGTCGAAAACACTCGGAGACTTCCATCTCAACGTCGAAGCCGGAGACTTCTCGGATTCCGAGATTATCGTGATGCTCGGTGAGAACGGAACCGGAAAAACGACGATGATCCGAATGATGGCCGGATCGTTGAAACCAGAAGACGAGGACACCGAACTGCCACGTGTCACCATCTCGTACAAGCCGCAGAAGATCTCGCCGAAATCTGAGACTACTGTTAGATATATGCTTCACGATAAGATTCAGAACATGTACGAGCATCCGCAATTCAAGACCGACGTCATGAATCCGTTGATGATGGAGCAGTTGTTGGATCGAAATGTGAACGAGTTGTCCGGAGGAGAACTGCAGCGTACCGCTCTCGCTCTGTGCCTTGGAAAGACCGCCAGTCTCTACCTTATCGATGAGCCATCTGCGTATCTGGATTCGGAGCAACGTCTTCACGCGGCGAAGGTCATCAAGAGATTCATTATGCACGCGAAGAAGACGGCATTCGTTGTGGAGCACGACTTCATTATGGCTACCTATTTGGCTGATAGAGTCATCGTTTTCGAGGGACAACCGTCGGTTAATACGACGGCTTGCAAGTGAGTTGAGATTTCCAGAGCTTTAGCTGTCTGAAATATTCAAAAACCATCCAAAAATCTTGTTCTGAAAGAGTTTACGGGCTCCGGGACAATTTAAAGCCAGAAATCCACTATTTTTTTAACATGAATTGTCTCAAAATAAACACGAAATGTGCTATTTTTATGCGAAAAATAGTGCAATTTCAGCTGTTCCGGAGCCAGTTTACAAATTATTCTAATCTCAAAACACTCGAAATTCTGAAGCTCCCAGCTAAATCTTAAAACATTCCAACGCCTCTTTAAATTCTACCCCATGAAACGAATTCTCCCACTATTCCAGACCACAATCTCTGCTGGAAGGAATGAATCGATTCCTGAAAATGCTCGACATCACATTCCGCCGTGATCAGGAAACCTATCGTCCGCGTATCAACAAATTCGAGTCGGTCAAGGATGTGGAGCAGAAGAAGAGCGGTCAATTCTTCTTCCTCGATGATAACTAAATTTCTTTTCTGGAAATTTTCTTTTTGGATTTCTGTATCCTCCTATTAATATCTGTTGTTTCTGTCGGTTTTTGTCTGGTTTTTCTTGGTTTTTTAATAGCTAGATTTTCTTCCTCTTTTTTTGTCTATCTATTTCCCTGTTGATCCCCCTTTGATTGCTTTTTTTCCCTCCCTAATTTAATTGTTTTCATCCCGTTTTCATCAATACTTGAGTCCCAAAAACTGTCGCTTATTCTTTATGGTTTTTTCTTCTGCAGTAAGTAAATCTTGGTTTTGTTTTTAGCCCTCGAAAAAAAGTGACAAAAAATAGGTGTGAAGATTGGACAGCTGACACTAAGGGAAGTGCCACTGGAGTGACCATTGTTTGTTTTATTATATAAATCTGAAACTTTTCTTCCGGATATTCTAGACTTGTTTAATTTCCTGTTCCCCCCCCCCCCCCATTTTTATTTGATTTTTCTTCTCTTTTTCTGCCTAATTTGACCTTCACGCCCATCCTTCTTCGTTCTCTCTCTATCTCTCTATTCCTTCAATTTTTCTTGGTTTTTTCTCGTTTATTTTCCGCCTATTTGTTCATCCTTTTTCTTATTCTAAATCTAGCAACAGATACTTTTAGTGGAAAAAATTGGAAATTTTCCTATCCAAAAGTTCAAAAAATTCACAATTTTCAGTTCAAAAAATTTGAAAATTGGAGATTTTTAAAAAAATTGAAAATTGGAGATCTTTAAAAAATTGAAAATTGAAGATTTTAAATCGCTAAATTTCATCTTCAAAAAATCCAATTTCAAGAGGTGTTAGATTAGCAGAACTCCGACTTAAAATTAAAATTTTGAAGTTTTATTCGATTCCAATTTAGAAATTTGGAATTTTCAAAAAGTGTTCCTTCTCTATATTTACCCATCTCCACAATAGCTGTGTCTTCATCCTCTTCTTCTTCTTCTCCTTCTGAATGACCTCAAAAAATAGTGACTAACGGCTACCAGTCAAAAACTGGTACTCACTCATTAACCCCTGTGGATGTCTGTCTTTTTCGAAATTACTATCTTGATTTTCGGATCAAAACGGAAATCTTTGAAGAAAATCTAAAAATCTTCGCGAATCTTTTTTTTTGCGGTCGAGAACACGAAGTGAGAATACCGACACATTTTTGATTGTCTAGTAGTAGATACAGTAATAAAAGTTTTTTTTGAAAAAAAATATTTGGAGAATTGTAATTTTGAGATTTTGAAATTCTGAAATTGTCTAACTTTTCTATGCTTAAGTCGATTTTTGGAAAATTTTAAAGCTTAAAAAAAAGAATTTGATGATTCCGAGATTAGGTAATTAAGCGATTCTGAAATTTTTAATTTCAGATTTTTTCCACATTCAGAAATTTCAAATTTTCAGATTTGAGAGTTCAGAAATTTTGTGATTCTGAACTTTTGAGATTTTCAAAAATTTTCATTCCAAATTTTTTTTTGTTGAAATTTTGAGATTCCTAAAAACTCTAATTTTAAAACTTCCAGATTTTGAGATTTCAATTTTTGAAAATTTCAGATTCAGAAGATCAGAAATTTTGGGATTCAGAGGTGCTCAAACTTTCAAATTTTATAAAAATTTTAGAGTTTTCAATACTTTTTTATAATTTCCAGATTCTGATAATTTCGAGAAATTCAAATTTCAAAATTTTGAAAACAATTTTTTCTGAAATCCCCAACTTTTTAGAATTCCAATAATATCATCCTCAACTTTTTCTATTTTTCCATTCCCCTATCCTATGTTTTTCCGGATCCAATTTTCAGCCAAATCTTCCTCTTCTTTTGTTCAAAAAGTGACAAAAAATATGTAAACACTATTATGACGCCATTCAAATGCGATCTATTTCCAGTCACAAATTTTTCCATTATCCGAAAAAATTGTGCATTTTTGTGCTCCAAATCCTCTTCCAGCTTGCTCTCAATGTTATTTTTCTCGTCCAGAACAAAAAAAAACAAGAAAACTTCTATCTATAATTCAATAGCCCATGAGCCAATGAGCCCCCGCAATCTTCTCTGAAATAAGAAAATTTCAATTATGATGCCAGAATTTTGGAGTTTCTGACCAGGGACACTCAAAAATCTAGTTAAAAGTTGGCTTTAAAAATTGTCTCAAAATCTCAAAATGAAATTTTCAAACTTCGGGGGTTTTCTCACCCCGGGAATTTCAAATTTTGCATTTTAAAATTCTGAAAACTCTCAAAACTCTGCAAAGAATACTCTTCCATTTGTTTATAATTTGTCCATCACAATAGTGTATACACTTTTTGTAGTCTCCTCCATTACACTCCTCTTCTTCTATTCTTTTTGCTTCCGAGAAAAATTTTGGCCGGCGGAAAATGGAGTTTCCGTGGAAATCGAGAAGCTAAAACGGAGTGGGAGTTTTGCTTTTTGGCATTAGTGTTTCGGATTTATGTACAATTTTTTTGAGAGGAAAAAAATCAATAAAAATGAAGGAAAATAGGATTCTGAAAATTCCCTTTTTCAAAAATTGAAAATCCAATAAAAAGAAGAATCCCAAAATCGAAGATTCTGAAAATCTGAAATTCTACAACTTTAATATTCTTCTGGATTCAAAGATTATGAGTTTCAGGAACTTTGAGATTCTAGAATTTTAAGGAATTCTGAATAATATTCAGTGAATATAAAAGATTTTGAAATCTGAATTTTTTTGGAGCTAAGAAAGTTTGAAATTTTCTATTTCTACAAGTTCTTCAATCTTTTTTCGGAATTTAAACTCTAGTTCAATTTTGTTCTGAATCCAGAATTCATAGGATTTTGTAATTTTCAATTGCTACAAATTTTAATTTTGAGCGAAGATTTAAAAGTTCCTATGTTGCTCCCAGATCTTCAATCTTCCCGGAATTAAAACTCAAGTTCAATTTCTTTTCGAATTTCTGAAATGCGATCCATAATTTCTCACTTTATCTATTTCAGCACATTTTGGAATTCTTCATTTCCAGAACTTCGAAAATTCTAGATCTTTGAGTCCTAGTGGTTTCTAAAAACTCCCTACCCAAATATTTGATTTGGAAAGTTTTTTTTCAAGTAAATTTCAAATTTCTGTTTTTCAGATTTTTCAACAATTCTAATTCTTTGATTCCTCCAATCTTAAAAAATGCCCATCAAAACTTTAGACAGTTTTCTCAAAAACTAAATGGTCACTCCTTTCCCCATTACCTCAAAAGCAAAAAAAGGTGTGAGTCGGTCTCTCCTTCCGTCTTATTTCCCTCCCAATTTCCGTTGAAAAAACACACTAACAAAACTGGGCGAGTTCAAATATTTGTCAAGTTCTCTCTCTTTTCTTATTATTTTGCTCCCCTTTTCTTTTTAGTGGGTGAAGATGAATCAACTGAGTGACCTATTGGGCCTAGGCGCCCTTCAATTGTTCTCGAAATTTCGAAAAAATATCCGGGAGACAATTTTTGTATTTTTTGGCTTCCCTTTTTGATCTACCGAATAGTACTCAAACCGGAGGATTATAGCGAAAAAAGAGAGATAGAAAGTTTCGTTTTTGTCTGGTTTCGATATAAACATACATTTTTTTGTACCCATCCTAATCAAAAAATTTTCCCGTCATTATTTTCCTCTTCTCAAGACAAGAATACCCCTACCTATTCGGGAATAGCAACAAAACTAGCCTTGGCTAATAATTGTCCATATTATTCTCGGGTACAAACTGGAAACCTATTGAACTTGGTTTTGTTTTTCTCTGCGTCTCTTACTATCTCTCGATTTATGATGACCACATCGATGAACTCATATGTAGGATACGTACACTTGAAATTGTAGGAAATCGAAGATTACGGTTTGAGTTCGCAGGATTATGAAAGAAGTATTAGGATATTTACAAAGTTTCACGGCGCTCCATTGAGAACATGGCTCAAATTTGAAATTTTGTGCTTTCGCGCTATTTTTTAGGTCTCGTGTACTCCTCGTAGATAATTTGAACCACTCTAAGATGGTCTAAAAGGCTGCGGAAAGATCCAGAAACTCAAATTTGAGCCATCTGCTCAATGGAGCGCGGTTACACCTTCAAACTATCGCTATCACAAGTAAAATTTTTGTAGATCAAAAATTACTGTAGATCAACACTCTGAAATCAATGTTTCTCAAGCCATACCAAACCGTTTCGTCTCTTTTCGACCGGCTAGCTAATTTTCTCCTCCTCCTATTGGTTTCTTCCCGTCTTCCCAGGAAACCATAATTAGGTATCTGTCTCTCTTCGAAATGAATGGCAGGAAAATTCCACACACCTGTTCACTCATTATATTCTCATAGTCAGTTTTACCGTGTTTGTTTTTGTGGTTTTTCTTTTTTCAAACGGAAAAGGGTTACTAGTTTTAAACTACTGTTTAACTTGGTTTAGTTGGAAAGGTTAGGTAGAGAAATAGTTATTTTTTGGACTGGAAAATTACAGTAATTTGAGCCTTGAACACATGCAAATGCGCTCCTCCGAAGAATGACGTCACCGTTGACTGACTATCAAACTTTTTGAGCGGAAATTTGGCTACCGTAATTTCTACACACAAACGTTTAATACTCAGCCAACACGTCAGATGTGCGCATTTAAAACCCGCACAGCCCAAATCTCTGTGGAAAATGGGCATTTTAAAGTGAGCAATTTTGTGTCGTAAAAAAATGCTCTATCATTTTTTGCACACCTGCAGACAAATTTAATTTTCTTCTGGCTAACTCTGAGTTTTCTCATTTTCCATTCAGTCTGGAGCTCAAAATTTGGATATTCTGGCAATGACCTACTACTTGTTTTCACGATTTTTTTTTGGGATTAGCTTGTTTATGAGCATTTTTTGGGCAGAGATAAATCTGGATCTAATTCTAAATCCGGTGTTCGAAATTTTGCAAAGAATGTGATATCATGATAGTCAGAAAAGCTGAAAATCTCGAATTCGAATTTGAATTTTTCCAGCTGTTTTTTGGAGACCCAATTTTTTCCGGGATCAAAACATTTTTCAAGTTCAAATTGTCTATCAACATATTTTTATTATAATGACGTCAATTTTTCACCTGAAAATTCAATTTTCAACTAGTTTCGCCCCTAAATGTACTTCAAAAAAGTTTACCTTTTTCCCCATATTTTTAATCCAATTTTCCCAAATTTCTGTGTCGTCACGAAACCCAAATCCACTAATCAAATTTTCTCCCAATATTTCCGGTATCAAATAAACATAAAACAAGCACGTTTTGGGGATTAAAAGGGAGATTTCTGGAAAATGTCAAACGCTTTTTTTTCTAGTTTGCTTTTGCTTTTAGTTTTGAATCGAGATTTAGATCAAGGGTCATTTTTTTCTTCTGGATTCATTTTTCATGTGATTTTTTTCTTTTTTTGATAGGGATACATGATTTTTAGAAGGTTTCCGGAAGTTTCTAGATTTTTTGAATTTCATTGTTGATGGGGTCAGATTTTGGTATAAAGATCAAGGATTTAGAGGATTGTTTAGACTACCTGGTTTTCTGGAATGTGACTATTTGGTTAATTGAAATTTAAATATTTTGAATTTTCAATGTTCACTTTTCTTATAGTAAATTGATTCACTGGAATCTGAGTTACCGAAGGAACAAAAAATGGAAACATTTTCCTCTCGGAACTTTTCTAACTGTCATAAATTACTCATAATCCTTTGGATCTAGAATTGCTGGAAAATTTAAAAAGTGAACTGAATCTTCATGAAATTCGCCTTCCAACGGTACAATTTTCAAAAAAATTGAACCACTGAACCCGGAGATATGGAAGGAATATTTTTCAATTTTTTCTGTTCAAAATTTTCAAGTTTCCAGTTCAAATCCATCCTCGTGCTCTTTTCCAAAGAGCAAAGAGCAAAAAAATTCTCCAAAAAACAATAGGGAAATCCTCCAGGGAAATCTCCCTCTCTCTCCCTCACTTCATGATTCCATTTCCTCTATAGAGATTCTTTGAAGATTTCGATTGCGGTCAAATGCATTTCATTTTCCCTCTCTTTTCCTTGAAACGAACACATTTTGAATTGACTATTTGACGATCGGATCAAAACCGTTTTCTTTTTCCCCATTGTCTGATGGTTTTCACTTGTTTTTATTTCGAGAAATTAAGGGTGAGAATATGATCGAGGAGAAGAGATTGTGAGAAAGTGTGAGAAAGTTGAGTTGGGAAATCGAAAAGTTGAGGGTTTTCTAGTTTGTAGTCCCTCTCTCTCTCAATAGAAAGATAGCGATGTCAGAATCATCAGAATTTCTAAAAACCTCAAAATCTCAGAATTCTTCGAAATTTCAGAATTTCGAAACGTCATCCTAACATCGAATATTCCAGACTCTTGAAACTTCAGAATTTTCGCACGTTTTTCTAATTTCTAAAACTACTAAATCGTCAAAATTCACAATCCATGGACCCCAGGATTCCCAATCTGAATGTTTCAAAACTTTTTTCTGAAATCTCTGAAATCATTTTACTTTCAAGAATGCCTTCGAATCTAAAGATCTTCTAAACTTTTCAGTTTATTTTTAAGAATCTGAAAACCTTGAAGCTTCAGAACTTCAGAATTTCTAACTTTCCAAGAATCCCAGAATCCTCCAGAATCCCATAATCTCAATCAATTCCCTCCACAATCACATATCAATCTTCTCTATCTAAACTTCCCATTCTCTCCCTCTGTTTTCACGGTATAGGGGTGTTCCCGTGTCTCTATCGTTCCACGGGGAACTGTTTCTCTCTTTCTTTCTCTCTCTCTCTCTCTCCCGAAAGAAGAAGCTTTGCGGCTATCCGATTTAGTGTTGTTGACAAAATAGCGCGTGAAAACGAGAGATTTAGAGAAAAAGAGAAAGAGAATTTACTGTTCGCGTCTGATTCTCTGTCTATATACACATACGAATCGTCTCCTGATTTGACCACCGAAAAACGAAGAAGAAGCATTGAATTTCAATCCGATTTATATATGTATGCCTTTTCTGTCTCTCTCCTTTTTTTGTTATTATTGACTGGTCAGGTGTGGAAACAGAAAGGTTTAGGGACAATCTAGGTTGTGAATTTTATTTTTTTGGGAATTTTTTTTGAATTTCTAGATTTTTTTGGGTTTTTGCAGTATTTCAAAGCTGCAACTTTCTCTATTATCTCGAGAACCTTAAAAACTTTGCAACTCCAAAAGTACCTGAAAAGTTTTATCTGTATCTTTTTATTCTTCTTAATTTCTGATACTCTAAATCTTGGAGTCTAAAATTATTGAGAACTCGAAATTTCGAAATCTTGAAACTCCCAAACCCCAGAGACCCGAAAAGTAGCCAAAAAAGAATCTCCAGAATTTCAAATTTCGAACTTCTTAAATCCTGAAAATTTTTATCTGATTCTTGTGAATCTTCTAAATTTCTAATACTCTGAATCTTGGAATCTCAAAATTTCCAAATCTGGAAACTTCAATATCCCAGACTCCCTATAAATCTCCAAAAAAACTTCAAAATTTCGATATTCTAAAAATCCTGAAAACTTTTATTTGAAATTATAGGTTCTGACTTTAGCACAATATCCGAATCTTCCCGAATCTCAAAATCTTGAGAACTCAAAATTCCTAAATTTCAAAACTCCAAAATCCCAGACACCCTAAAAATCCCAAAAAGGTTCCAATTCGTGACTAATTTCTCAAATATTTCTCTCTCCCTCTGTGCAAACTTTTGCAATTATATGTTCAGCTGTCTCTCTCGGACATTTGAGGGGGCGGAGCCAATGAAAATTTATGGAACATGTGGTTTTTAGTATTCTTTACTCCTATGTTTCCCATTTTCTTGCTTTTCTCTTCTTTTTTTTCCAATTTTCTCACACACATCCCCCAGTTCAATAATACAATGTATACTTATTGTATGCAGCCACATTTATATTTATGCATGTATACGTGGCATCAGAAACAATATAGGTGCATTTTCATGAGATACTGTAGTTTTTGCACCTGGAGCGAAATATCTGGTTTTTTCTAACTAGAATTGGTCTGTAAGAAAATGACAACAATCTTTGTTCCATCTTTTCTATTTCGAATAGAAATCCACAAAAAAAACTAATTAATATTGAAGTAAAAAAATTCATTTTTGTTATCAAAAGAAACAAAACAACGATTTTTTAATCAAAACCAATTTTGAGCTATTTTAATTTTTCCTTTGATGATTCGCTATCAAATTAGATTTTTGAAGAGGAACCAATTTTTCAAAGCAGTTTTGATTCTTGGGCTGAAAATTTTGGATTTTCAACCAAACTTTTTAGAATCGACGCTTCCTTTTTGCATTTTTTTTGTTACCAGTACCCCCGAACCGTAATTTTCTATGCAACATAATATAATATTGTATATATAGCGGGCATTGAAACTTGCTTCTTCTTCTCCTGCGCTCATAAATTGCAATGTTTGCTGCAAAAAATTGAGCGCGCTGAAAAGGTTTTTGTAGAAAAAAAAGATAGGTAGAGGTGGTTCTAGAGAGAGGGTAGAGAAAGAGACAAAAAAAAAGTGACACGTTTTTATATTTTTTTGGTGTACAGGAAGAGAATAGAGATGGTTTTGATATTGCTGTTCTGGCTTTGTATAGATATTTTTTTGGAATCGAGGCTTTTTTTTGGAGAATCAAGAAGTCTAGATTTCGAAAATCCGAAAGTTTAGAGTTTTGAGAAAAAAACATTGGATTCTAAAAATTCCAATTTTTTTGAGGAATTTTGAGATACTAACTTTCTATAGGATATGAAGGATTCTGAAATTTTGAAATTTTTGGACTTAAAAAAATTAATATTCTGAGAATTTCTTGTACTATAAGATTCTTAAACTTTCAGATTCTAACATTCTAAAAATCTTGAAATTTAGAGTATTTGAGATTTCAAGATTCTAAAAACCATAGTTTTGAGATGCTCCAAATTTATAAAAATTTGGAAAATAGGACCCTTAAAATTTAATACTCCAAATTTCTGGTCCATTTTCAAAGTACCCATTTCCTTTTTTCTCAATTTTCAGTTTCCGCGAAATTTCCCGAACTCTCAATTCAACAAAAAGTAAAAGTCATTCTCCCCAAGGTCTCGACTCCAGACATATAAATTTCAGCCAAACCTTTTTCCCCTTCATTTTTCTATTCCGGGTTGTCTAAGTCCCCGTTTTCTTTTTCGGAACCCTATTAGTCACGCTCAATTGAGCACCCACGGAACAACTCGGTTATGGCTCTCTGTTTGGTGTAAAAGAGCACACCAACGTCTATTTCTCTTTTGTCTAGGGGCGCTTTTGCTCATTTTCTAATTTTGTTACATCAAAAATTTCATTTTGATATTTCTAGAGGACTTGCTGATTAGTAATGCTAATTTCAATCCCATTCTCAATGGAGCGCGTTTTAACATTGCGAATATTGGCAATACTATACCATTGATACAAAAGTTAGGGGGGGTACCTATACAATGACGAGTTTTGTTTGAGTAGAAGGTGTGTGTTGTATCAAAAGAAGGGAAGAATTGATAAGAAGAATAAGAGCCCCTCTCCAAAAAATATATGTGATATCAGAAGACAATGTTAGAGTGGGAGGGTTACCCACTTTTTTTTGGAGATCACATTTTTGGTCTTTTTTTTTAACGAAATTTTCCATTTTTCTCTAAATTTCAACCGGAAAACGACAAGTTTAT
Organism: Caenorhabditis zanzibari; assembly: GCA_963966625.1. Lineage (NCBI taxonomy): Eukaryota > Metazoa > Nematoda > Chromadorea > Rhabditida > Rhabditidae > Caenorhabditis > Caenorhabditis zanzibari. Next base: position 16,093,576 of record OZ016470.1, read on the forward strand.
TAAGAGTAAACTCTTTTGTTCTTTCTATTGACTCATAGTCCGGCGCGAAACTTGAAACATTACAGTTCTCGACCGAAATTCTCTCGGAAGAGAGAATTAGAGAAATTGAAAATTATTTGGTTCTGTTCTATGCACATGCTCTCAAAGAGAAGGAGTACTCCTCCTCCTCCTCTTCCAACTGTTCAAATATTATCGTTAACGTTATATGAATGACCTCTGCCTCTTTACTATAAGCTCTGTCCATGTGCCCCACGCCCTAAATTATGGATTAAAATTTTGATGTTTCTGGGGGGTTGCGAAGAAAAAGTTTGCATTATAAATTTCTTGGACCTCTTTTTGTTTTGTTTTCTTTGTAATTTTGAGTTCTACACTAAATTTGATTTGTTTTTCAGACGCCGAACTTAAAATATCACAAAAAGGAATCCTGAATTCAAGTAGAGGATCTCGGAAGACGGGCGGTAAGGATTTTGAATCAATTTTAGCTCAAAATTTGTAGAATTTTCGACATTTCGGACTCGAAAGTAAGGTTTTGCGGTTAAAAAAATAAGATTTTAATCTTCGAAAACCCCAAAAATAGACTAAAAACTAGGTTTTTCGGTTTTTAGAACTGACAGAGTGTCAAAAATTAAATTCTTGAATTTGCGGGTTTTTAACGGTTTTAGTTTATTTTCAGCTCTAATCCTTGATTTTTTGTGCAGTTTTTCTCAATTTTCGATTATTATTCGGTCAGAAAACTTTCAATTTATCGAAAATTGACTTGTTTTCCTGCCCATGTCAAAAACTCCCGATTTGATCATTTTTTTCTCTTTTTTCTGGTCAAATTTTGATGAAAAATACAGTTTTATTTAATTTTTAACATCATTTTTTATCTGAAACTCCATTTTTTTCATCTGAAAATCCCTCTTTTCCCCTATTTTAACCGCAAAACTAACTTTGCCACATCACCATATTTGTCCTCTTGGACTACACGAGCCTTGGGTTTCTAGGCCACGGCCGGTGTACTCCGCGAGGACAACGTGTCCATATTTGGCAATTTTTGTGAATTTTGACTCAAATTTCAACATTTTTCCTAGAAAATCAAAAGTAATTTGCATATTTTTCAGATACGGGTTAATTTTGCCAACACACCATGATAATATTCAAGAAAAAGGCGATACTGAAAGTGCTACTCTTGGTGCCCGTAATATGGATTTGTTCGTTGATTTTCTTCGCGGCGACGAGTGGAAATAGCAATCAGGTATCGAGAAATTTGAATTTTTTAGTTAAAATCGCTAAAAAAAAATAACAAATTTTCAAAATTTATAAATATTTCAGATCGGCTCCAACAGAGACATCGCCGATCGGATAGCCCAGGCGAATTTCCATCCGAAAGAAGTTCCGAATCCCAAAAAATCCGACGTAATTCAGGGATTCGGACCGCCGATTGAGCCGGAGCCCGTTGCTCCAGAAGTCGACGAGAATAAAGTGGATTCGGAGAATAATGGCGGAAATTTGGCCAAGCCAAAGTTCATGGTCGACCCCAATGATCCAATTTACAAAAAAGGAGATGCCTCACAAGCGGGAGAACTCGGAAAAGCTGTTGTAATTGATAAAAGTGTACGTTTTTATGCGAAAGATCCAAAAATTTTGACTCAGAATTCAAAAATCCGGGCAAAAATCAACCTGAAAAATTTTTCAGAAGCTGACGTCTGAACAGAAGGCCATTTACGACAAGGGTATGTTGAACAACGCATTCAATCAATACGCTTCTGATATGATCTCGGTGCACAGGACGTTGCCGACGAACATTGATGCGGAGTAAGATTTTTTGGAAAGAATAATTGGAAAAAAGATTCTGGAGGATTCTGGGGGTCTCCAGAAGGGGTTTGGAAGCATCTGAAGGCTTCTGATAAATTCTTAAAGATCTAGAAGGATCCAAAAAGATCGAGAAGAATTCTGGAAGATCCTAGAAAGTTTTGAAAGATTAGAGAGAATTCTGAAGGATTTTGAATTATCCAAAAGGGTCCAGCACTGTCCAGGAAGATTCAGAAGAATTCTAAAAATCCAGAAAGATTCCAAAACATTCTGGAGGATTCTAAAGAAAATAAAATTCGGAAAAAAAAATTTTGAGGAAAAAAGTCATTTTTTGACCCAAAAAATGAAAAATTTCTCCAGAAATGTTCAGCTTTCTAATATCAAAAAATGTGTTATAAAGTCTAAATTTTTCTTATTTTTTGTCTTTTTTTTGCAATTTTTAGCTTATTTTTGGTCCAGAATTAGTCAAACTCCAGGATCCTTGAGAACTTCTGAAATTATTTCGGACTCTTTTCCATCAATTTTAGACCATTTTTTTCTAATTTTTAACTCTTCAGACTCATTTTTCACTAATAACTTTCATTTTCCAGATGCAAAGTCGAAAAATACAACGACAACTTGCCCCGCACCTCCGTTATCGTCTGTTTCCACAACGAGGCCTGGTCTGTCCTCCTCCGTACCGTCCATTCGGTACTCGAGAGAACCCCAGAAAACCTTCTAGAAGAAATTGTACTTGTCGACGACTTCTCGGATATGGATCATACGAAACGACCGTTGGAAGAGTACATGTCACAGTTTGGAGGAAAAGTCAAGATTTTGAGAATGGAGAAGAGAGAGGGATTGATTAGAGCGAGGTTGCGTGGTGCTGCGATTGCCACTGGAGAGGTGTTGACGTATCTGGATTCGCATTGTGAATGCATGGAAGGTGGGAAATCTGGAAAACAGAAAAAATTAGTTAAAAATCAAAAAATTTAAAGAAAATGGCTCATTTTGGTGTAAAAACGACTAAACATCGAGTTTTCATCAATTTTTTTAGTTTAAAAAGTTCAGATTGAAAATCGACCAATTTCAAATTTTTCCAGGCTGGATCGAGCCCCTTCTCGACCGTATCAAACGTGATCCGACTACCGTAGTGTGTCCAGTAATTGATGTAATCGACGATAACACATTCGAATATCATCACTCGAAAGCCTACTTCACCTCTGTTGGTGGCTTCGATTGGGGACTCCAATTCAATTGGCATTCGATTCCGGAGAGAGATCGAAAGAATCGAACGAGAGCTATCGATCCGGTCCGATCGCCAACGATGGCTGGTGGATTGTTCTCGATTGATAAGAAGTATTTCGAGAAATTGGGAACTTACGATCCAGGATTCGATATTTGGGGTGGAGAGAACTTGGAATTGTCGTTTAAGGTGAGGAAAATTAGCTAGAAGAAGTCTAGAAAATTCAGAAAAACATAGAAGGATCCTGATAGGATTCTGAAGAGTCGAGGAAGACTGAGAAAGATTCAGAAGAATCCAGAAGAGTCCAGAAGGATCCAGAAGAAATCAAAAGAGTCCAGAAGGATCCAGAAGGATTTTAGGGGATTCTAGAGAATTTTTTAAGAATTCTGGAGGATTCTGAAAGATCCAGAGGCGTCTGAAGAATTCTGAAGTATCCAAAATCTTTGGAATCACGAACTATAGAATTCTCCGGATCCCGAATTTCTTAGATTTTTGAATTTCTGAATTCTAGGTGTTTTTTAGTTTTCAGATTCTTGAATTCTTCTAAAATTCCAAATTCCCAAAAATTCCAGATCTGGATGTGTGGTGGTACTCTCGAAATCGTCCCATGCTCCCATGTCGGCCACGTCTTCAGAAAACGGTCTCCGTATAAATGGAGAACCGGTGTCAATGTGTTGAAGAGAAATTCGATTCGTTTGGCAGAAGTATGGCTGGACGATTATAAGACGTACTATTATGAGAGGATCAATAATCAATTGGTAAGGAGAAAAAGTTATGGAAATTTGATGAAAACTGCTGAAAAACACATAAATAAGACCGAAAAGTGCTAAAAATTGAGCTGAAATCGTTAAAATAGAACTAAAGCTGAAGATTTTACAAAAAAAAAATTTTTTTAGTCCATAAAGTTCAATTTTGTCATCGATAGTTTATCAAAACTGGTAAATAATCCGCCAAGAAATTGCTGAAATTTAAAAAATGACGAAAAATGCTCAAAATTAAACAAAAATACTCAATTTTGAACCAAAACAATCCCAATTTTCTATACAACCTTTTCTACTAAAATTTTCAAAATTTCAGGGTGACTTTGGAGACGTTTCGGCTCGAAAGAAGCTCCGTTCCGATTTGGGATGTAAATCATTCAAATGGTATCTGGATAGTATCTATCCAGAACTCTTCGTTCCCGGAGAATCCGTCGCCAAGGGAGAGGTACGTCTTTTGGTTTTTTAGAAATTTGAAAAAAATTTTATATTATCTAGGCTCATTTTCTAATCCTTAGCTTTAGTTTTTAGATTAAAGTTTCTTTTAAAAATCTAGAAATTCTAATTTCTTGCTTTTACTTATCCATCTCTAGCTTCCTAATCTCATTTTAACGACTGAAAATTTGAAATTTTTAGTCAAAAATTAGGTTTTTTTGGGACTCAGTTACCTTTCTCACCACCAACTCCTTGGCCCCCTTTTCACTAATTTTCAGTGTCCTCCGTTTTATTCATTTTTGGGTTTTTTGGGGAATCCTAATTTTCAAACAGTTCAAGTTATGTTAACTTTGTCTCCGTCTCACTCCTAATTTTTCAAAAAAAAAAAAAACATTTTCAAAAAAAAAGAAAAATTCAAACCTGATTCGTCGATAATGACCGTGGTACGATACCTACCTACTGAGCCGCATTTATTTCCCCGTTTTTTCGTGTCGGGACCCCCATTCTACAGTAATCCGGGGGATTTCTGTAGATTACTGTAGCTTTCCAGGAATGTGTGTCCACGTGTTTTTTGCATGTATAGATAGTCGCGTGGCTTGTGGATGTTTGCATGAAAAATTAGAGATTTTTGGATTCTGAAAGATTCTGAAAATTTCCAATGCATTTTCTGTCCTCTTCTATTCTTTCTTTTATTCCAATTTGTCCATCTTCTATCCTAACAAAAAAAAACTGTCTATATAGCTAATAGCTTTGCATACAAGTGCGCTCCAGTGATAATGGAGCGCATTTGCAACAATTTGATGTGAAAAAACTGTAAAAGTGTTATCCTGGTTGGAAAAAAAATGATATTTGATGGCCTGAAACTTTTTTGTACTTTTCTAGGCCATAATTCTCATTTTCAAAGCCAGGATAATAATAAGCACTATGTCTAGTATAAAAATAAAATACACACTTCTAAGCATCTCAATCTATCACTATTTTGACGTTTCTACTAGCATACCAGACTCAGCAATCGCGCTCCATTGGACTTTCTCTCGAAATTTCACTATTTGTCCGGTGGAGCGTGATTGCTACTAGTATGCTAGTATGTCTTTTCTGAATGTCGTTTTTTCTCTCTCTTTTTGGTATTGTTGTTTGGTGTTTGAAGGTGCGCAACAGTGCGGTGCAACCCGCACGATGTCTCGATTGCATGGTGGGCCGACACGAAAAGAATCGGCCCGTCGGTACGTATCAGTGTCACGGTCAGGGCGGCAATCAGGTTAGTAATTGAGCGTTGGTGAGCCGCGTTTGGTTTCAGCTGCGAAACGCGCAAACGTCGCAATGTCTGGATTCGGCGGTTGGCGAGGAGGTGGAGAACAAGGCGATCACACCGTATCCGTGTCATGAGCAAGGAGGCAATCAGGTTGGAGAAGAGAGATTGATTATCTCAGATAGATGGAGCATCAGCGGAAGCAGGAGCATGGGCTTCAGAATTCTGAAGCTTCGGATTCTGATGGCCCGAGGATCCGGAATCCTTCAATTCGGAGAATCTAGAAGAGTCTGAAGCTTTGGGCTCTAAATTCTTGGATTCATAAATTTATGGATTTGTGGATTCGTGGATCCTTAAATTCTTGGATTCTTGGATTTTTGAATTCTTGGATTCTTGGATTCTTGGATTCTTGAACTCTTGGAGTCATGGATTCTTGGATTATTGAAATCCTGAATTCATGAATTCACGAACTCCCAAGTGTTTCGGAATCTCAGAATCTAGATTTCAAATAAGCCAACAGCAAGGAAGAAGAAGAAGGAGAAGAAGAAAGGGAAGAGCATTGAGGAGATCACGAAAAACATAAAATGAGCAATTTTGAGCTCAAATAATGGTTCCGGAACATTTTGCAGCCAAAAATGCATTTTTTTTGCATAAAAAGCCTCAAAATGACTGAAAAAATGACATTGTGAGACAATTTATTCGAAAAAAAGCGCGCTTTTGGCTCCGAGATGGTCTGGAGCACTAAAAGATTCAAAAAATTTGGGTTCCGATTTTCAAATTTTTGTCGGGAGTATCCGTCTTTACCAAAATGTCTCTTGTTGAAAATTGATTTTTTTTTTGCCTGATTTCCGATTTTTATCGCTTTTTCGGAGCTTTTTTGGGATTTTGAAAAGGTGATTTTTAGCTTTTTTTAAAAAGTAATTTTATGTGGGATTACAGCTGGATTAGTTAGTGGAAATCAAAATTCCCAAAAAAGTTAACTAAATTTGGAGATTTTGAAATCCGGAAAATCGCAAGATTTCAGGCTAGGAAAAAGTAAAATTAAAAAGTTCTGAAACTCGGAAAAATGTTGAAATTCAAGTTTTTATGTGGGAGAGTCGTGTTTGGTGAACGATTTTTGTATAACTGTGAATTGAAATGTTTTAAGTTTTTCTGAATGTTTTCACACTCAATTTCTCACTAAAAATCACTTTCAAAATTTGACTGAAAATTTTATCGTCAGTCTGGAACCGTCTTTGTCATGTTCACCAAGTCACCACTTTCACCGTAATCTTACTTTTGGATTTTACACAACTAGAAGATTTAGAAGAAAAAAATAGTAAATTTTTAATTTGGAATAAGTATCATCTAGATAATAGATCTAGCAATAGACTTAGAAATTTCGAAAAAAATTCAAATTCCCGCCAAAACCAAAATGTACAGATTCGAAACGCGGGCGGTGGCAATCGTCAGTGTATCGACTACAACACGGGCGGCAAGAAGGCGTTCGGAATGTATCAGTGCCATAATCAGGGTGGAAATCAGGTTTGAAAAAATGTGGGAGAAATTAGGCGAGAAAAATGAGAAAAATATTGGGGGAGAATTGAAGGAATCTGAAGGATTCTGAAGGATTCTGAAGGATTCAAAAGGAATCTGAAGGATTCAGAAGGATTCTAAAGGATCCAGAAAAATTCAGAAGGATTCTAAAGGACTCTGAAGGATACTGAAGGATTCTGAAGGATTCTGAAGGATCCAGAAGGATTTAGAAGAGTTCACAAAGATTTTTAAAAAAATCAAAAAAAAATTCAGAAAGATTTTGAGGGATTCTGAAGGATTCTAAAGGGATTCTGAAGGATTCTAAAAGGATTCTGAAGGATTCTTCTGAATTTTTGGATTCTTCAAGATTCTGAAATTCTAAAATTTAAAAACTTACCTCCAATGCTCTTCCTCCTTCTTCCAGGTAAGTTTCCATACAGTAATCCTAATCTATAATTTCAGACAGCGTGCGCGATTTCAGATTCCCATTATCAAAAACTCCGCCCACTAATTCCATCCCCCGTTTTTCAGTACTGGATGCTCTCGAAGGACGGCGAAATTCGACGAGACGAATCGTGTGTTGACTATGCTGGAACCGATGTGATGGTTTTCCCGTGTCATGGAATGAAGGGAAATCAGGAGTGGAGATATAATCATGATGTGAGTTGGGAGGATTCTCGAGGAATCTAGAGTGAAAAAGTGGAAAAATTTTGAGAAAAAACTCGAATTCTTAATTGAAAATTTGGCTCGGGGACATTTTTCAGCCGAAAACCCCACTTTTTTGCATAAATTCACACAAAACTGTCATTTTTGCAGTCATTTTGAGGAAAAATTCAATTAAATTTTATAGTTATTCTCGAAATTTCCCAAGTTTCACCGCGCTCCATTGCGAACTTGGGAAAATTCAAAATTTTGAGCTTTCCCGCTCACTTGTTTTCCTTGTAGGTCGCGTCGAAACCACAGAATCAACATAATGCTTATATTTGACGTGACCTACATGGGAAACAAATGAGCGGGAAAGCTCAAAATTTTGAAGTTCCCCAAGTTCGCAATGGAGCGCGATGAAACTTGGGAAAGTTGGATAATAGATCCTAAACTTTTTCGGGGCCCGAAGGCCCAAAGTTTTCTTCATGTGAACAATAGTGTATTCCAGTTGAAAAAAACGGAACATAGAAAAGTGAAAAGTTTCTGGAAGAAACTCTAATTTTCAATAAAAATGTTGGATTCTGGACACTTTGCATCCAAAAATGCACTATTTTTTGCAAAAATTGACACAGAATGAACTGAAGATTACTGTCATTTTTGCAGTCTTTTTAAGGTGTTTTGTGCGAAAAATATTGCATTTTTAGCTGTAAATCGTCTCGGAGCAAAAATTCGGCTCAAAAGCAAATTCCTAGCTCTAATCCTATCCTTTCAGACCGGTCGTCTCCAACACGCCGTCTCCCAAAAGTGCCTCGGAATGACGCGAGACGGAGCGAAACTCGAAATGGTTCAATGTAATCATGATGACGCATATCAACACTGGAAATTCAAGGAATACAATGAAGCGAAGGCCATCGAGCACGGCGTCAAACCGCCTAGCTAATTTTGAGCCTTTTTTCTAATTTTAATTCCCTCCATTGCTCCATCTAGTATTGTGTATTTTTGAATATGGGTATTCTTTTGTTTTTTTGTTCCTGCTTGTTTTTTCCCCTCAGATTTCTATTATTTATTGCCCCCGTTAACGATTCAGTTTTTTCTTGTGTTTTAAAAAAGTCAATGGCTTTAAACTGTGTTCCATCAAAAATTCAAAATCCCTCCTTTTCTCTCTCAAAAAATGACCTTTTTGTGATACTTGACACCCCCATATGCATTTGGATTTCCCCCCTTCATTTCACTTGTTAAAAACAACTTCTGGGTACCATTTTTTTCTCTTTTCCCATTTTTTTCCCGTCTCGTCAAACAACCCTTGTGATACTAAATGAATGATTTCTGGTTTTTTTCTCAATTTGGGAATATTTTTTTGGATTTTAAACATGGTACATTTACATGAGAAAATATTTGATTTTTAGGATGTTTCTAAAACGAAGGAGCACAAAAATTCAATGAAATGTTCTAATCACAAAAATTTCAAAAAGAACAACAACGTAAATTCTAAACATTCCAAAAAATCTTGAACGAAATTCGAGCCTAGAAATTCAATGTATATTTCAAAAACCCCGGTTGGAAATCCAAGAATTTGGTATAAAATTCATTAAAAATAGCCCAAAAAAGCTGAAAAAAAGGCTAATGGTTTGAACTTCTTATTTTAGTCAACGTTCCAAAACTGAATGTTGGTCATTTTAGACTATTTTTTACCGAATTCTACTGTCAGAGCACAAAAAATGCACACTTTTAAAACTTCTGATTACATACATTATAAAAGGGGCTAGTTTCGCTCTTTTCAGCTTTTCTCAATATTCCAATTACTTTAGATCCTAAACTTTTTCGGGTGCCCGAAGGCCCAAAGTTCTCTTCACCTTCACCGATCCTTTGTTCTAGAAAGCTTTTAAAATGTGAAGATTTTTTTGAAGACAAAAGGGACACCTGTACACAGATCTTTATCTAATTGATTTACAATGTGAGGAACACATAAAAACATAATAAATAGGACATCAGGATTAGGTCAGAAAAAACAAAAGGGACCTCCCATTTTTCAAGCCCCGCCCATTTTTGACCGGGCTCCGCCCCCTTGGGTAAGGGTCAAGAAATCGTCAGTCTTCCACACTTTCATTTTCCTCTATCTTCTTACGGTGATTTCTTCACAGAATGATCCGCTGCCCCTCTTTCTCTTCTAACGGTGATTTCCTCACAGAATGATCCGCTGCCCCTCTTTCTCTTCTAACGGTGATTTCCTCACAGAATGATCCGCTGCCCCTCTCTCTCTTCTAACGGTGATTTCTTCACAGAATGATCCGCTGCCCCTCTTTCTCTTCTAACGGTGATTTCCTCACAGAATGATCCGCTGCCCCTCTTTCTCTTCTAACGGTGATTTCCTCACAGAATGATCCGCTGCCCCTCTTTCTCTTCTAACGGTGATTTCTTCACAGAATGATCCGCTGCCCCTCTTTCTCTTCTAACGGTGATTTCTTCACAGAATGATCCGCTGCCCCTCTTTCTCTTCTAACGGTGATTTCTTCACAGATTGATCCGCTGCCCCTCTCTCTCTCTCTTCTAACGGTGATTTCTTCACAGAATGATCCGCTGCCCCTCTCTCTCTCTTCTAACGGTGATTTCTTCACAGAATGATCCGCTGCCCCCCTCTCTCTCTCTTCTAACGGTGATTTCTTCACAGAATGATCCGCTGCCCCCCTCTCTCTCTTCTAACGGTGATTTCCTCACAGAATGATCCGCTGCCCCCCTCTCTCTCTCTTCTAACGGTGATTTCTTCACAGAATGATCCGCTGCCCCTCTTTCTCTTCTAACGGTGATTTCCTCACAGAATGATCCGCAGCCCCTCTCTCTCTCTTCTAACGGTGATTTCTTCACAGAATGATCCGCTGCCCCTCTTTCTCTTCTAACGGTGATTTCCTCACAGAATGATCCGCTGCCCCTCTTTCTCTTCTAACGGTGATTTCCTCACAGAATGATCCGCTGCCCCTCTTTCTCTTCTAACGGTGATTTCTTCACAGAATGATCCGCTGCCCCTCTTTCTCTTCTAACGGTGATTTCCTCACAGAATGATCCGCTGCCCCTCTCTCTCTTCTAACGGTGATTTCTTCACAGAATGATCCGCTGCCCCTCTCTCTCTTCTAACGGTGATTTCTTCACAGAATGATCCGCTGCCCCTCTCTCTCTCTCTCTTCTAACGGTGATTTCTTAACAGAATGATCCGCTGCCCCTCTCTCTCTCTCTTCTAACGGTGATTTCCTCACAGAATGATCCGCAGCCCCTCTCTCTCTCTTCTAACGGTGATTTCTTCACAGAATGATCCGCTGCCCCCCTCTCTCTCTCTTCTAACGGTGATTTCTTCACAGAATGATCCGCTGCCCCTCTTTCTCTTCTAACGGTGATTTCTTCACAGAATGATCCGCTGCCCCTCTTTCTCTTCTAACGGTGATTTCTTCACAGAATGATCCGCTGCCCCTCTCTCTCTTCTAACGGTGATTTCCTCACAGAATGATCCGCTGCCCCTCTTTCTCTTCTAACGGTGATTTCTTCACAGAATGATCCGCTGCCCCTCTTTCTCTTCTAACGGTGATTTCTTCACAGAATGATCCGCTGCCCCTCTTTCTCTTCTAACGGTGATTTCTTCACAGATTGATCCGCTGCCCCTCTCTCTCTCTCTTCTAACGGTGATTTCTTCACAGAATGATCCGCTGCCCCTCTCTCTCTCTTCTAACGGTGATTTCTTCACAGAATGATCCGCTGCCCCCCTCTCTCTCTCTTCTAACGGTGATTTCTTCACAGAATGATCCGCTGCCCCCCCTCTCTCTCTTCTAACGGTGATTTCCTCACAGAATGATCCGCTGCCCCTCTCTCTCTCTCTTCTAACGGTGATTTCCTCACAGAATGATCCGCAGCCCCTCTCTCTCTCTTCTAACGGTGATTTCTTCACAGAATGATCCGCTGCCCCCCTCTCTCTCTCTTCTAACGGTGATTTCTTCACAGAATGATCCGCTGCCCCTCTTTCTCTTCTAACGGTGATTTCTTCACAGAATGATCCGCTGCCCCTCTTTCTCTTCTAACGGTGATTTCTTCACAGAATGATCCGCTGCCCCTCTCTCTCTTCTAACGGTGATTTCCTCACAGAATGATCCGCTGCCCCTCTTTCTCTTCTAACGGTGATTTCTTCACAGAATGATCCGCTGCCCCTCTTTCTCTTCTAACGGTGATTTCTTCACAGAATGATCCGCTGCCCCTCTTTCTCTTCTAACGGTGATTTCTTCACAGATTGATCCGCTGCCCCTCTCTCTCTCTCTTCTAACGGTGATTTCTTCACAGAATGATCCGCTGCCCCTCTCTCTCTCTTCTAACGGTGATTTCTTCACAGAATGATCCGCTGCCCCCCTCTCTCTCTCTTCTAACGGTGATTTCTTCACAGAATGATCCGCTGCCCCCCCTCTCTCTCTTCTAACGGTGATTTCCTCACAGAATGATCCGCTGCCCCCCTCTCTCTCTCTTCTAACGGTGATTTCTTCACAGAATGATCCGCTGCCCCTCTTTCTCTTCTAACGGTGATTTCCTCACAGAATGATCCGCAGCCCCTCTCTCTCTCTTCTAACGGTGATTTCTTCACAGAATGATCCGCTGCCCCTCTTTCTCTTCTAACGGTGATTTCCTCACAGAATGATCCGCTGCCCCTCTTTCTCTTCTAACGGTGATTTCTTCACAGAATGATCCGCTGCCCCTCTTTCTCTTCTAACGGTGATTTCCTCACAGAATGATCCGCAGCCCCTCTCTCTCTCTTCTAACGGTGATTTCTTCACAGAATGATCCGCTGCCCCTCTTTCTCTTCTAACGGTGATTTCCTCACAGAATGATCCGCTGCCCCTCTTTCTCTTCTAACGGTGATTTCTTCACAGAATGATCCGCTGCCCCTCTTTCTCTTCTAACGGTGATTTCCTCACAGAATGATCCGCTGCCCCTCTCTCTCTTCTAACGGTGATTTCTTCACAGAATGATCCGCTGCCCCTCTCTCTCTCTCTCTCTTCTAACGGTGATTTCTTCACAGAATGATCCGCTGCCCCTCTCTCTCTCTCTCTTCTAACGGTGATTTCTTAACAGAATGATCCGCTGCCCCTCTCTCTCTCTCTTCTAACGGTGATTTCCTCACAGAATGATCCGCAGCCCCTCTCTCTCTCTTCTAACGGTGATTTCTTCACAGAATGATCCGCTGCCCCTCTCTCTCTCTTCTAACGGTGATTTCTTCACAGAATGATCCGCTGCCCCTCTTTCTCTTCTAACGGAGAGTTCCTTCCAGAATGATCCGCTGCCCCCCCCCCCCCCCTCTCTCACTCTCTCTCTCGGGGTTTTTCTAGTTTTCCCCATGTCAAAAAAAATTTCCCTTTCACGTACTGAGCCTCTCCGTGGCGAAAGGGATCAACAGATGCTTGCATCTGGCCAGTCAGTACAAATCCTTTTCTTCCCATTTTCTAGGCCTGAAATTCTGCTTTTTGACTTTGCCATTGACTCCACCCCTTTTCTAGAAGCTTCCGAAAAAAAAACTGTCTCACAATCAATTCTACTTCTTTGTGTCCACTTGAACCTCTTTTTTCTCGAATAAACTCTTCATTTCCCAGAAAAACTCAAAAAACCATTGATTTGAGCCACAAGATGATTGCTCAATTTGATAGCTTTAGGAAATCGATTCTCTGCTTCATTTCCTAAAGTAGTTTACAAATTTAAACTAGTCTTTAAATGTTGATGAGACTCTCCGTGGCGAAGGGGATCATGGCTAATCAGTACAAATCCTTTTCCTCCCGTTTCTAGTCGACGCTCCAAAAAAAACCATTATTTAAAAAAATATTTGTAGATCAAAAAATCGATCCAAATTTTTTGACCTATTCATCCGGGAAATGTAGACCAAATGTTCAATCGATCGATCGCTTTTTCTCCTGTGTGCGTATGCCGTTTTCTGTATTGATTTTTATCGGAGAATTTTTCTGGATTTTAGAATTGGGCAAGACTCAATCATTGCGGTTCTAATGGTGTATCTTTCTAGTTCCAGAAACTTCTGAAACATCTGATAGCAAATTTTTAAGATGAAGATGTTTATCGGTTTTAGAGCTCATCTCACTCTTTTGCACTTTTCTTATAATTTTAACTAGAAAATTCTTTTGAATTTTTTATAGGTTGTAGGTGTGACAATTTCAATTCTAATGGCGTATTTTGCATGCCACAGAAACTTCTGGAACTTTTGATAGGGCATTTTGAATGATTTTAGAGCTCGTTTCACTCTTTTCAACTTTTCTCTATATTCCTTAACCAAAATTAGTCTGATAGCACATAGGAGCAATGTAAATTCGACCCCCCATTAGAATTGAAACTTTTTCACTTGTAGATCAAAAAATCGATCCAATGTTTTTGATCTATTCATCCAGGAAATATTTGCCAGATGTTCGATCGATCGATCGAATATTTTCTCTTTTTTCTCCTGTTCGTCTGTTTTTTTCCGGAGAGTTCTTAGATCTGGTGGGTCGTGGGGTAAGCGGAGCGAGTTGAACCCACATTTGAATTATTTTTTCACTTGTAGATCAAAAAGTCTATACAATTTTTTTGACCTATTCATTCTTCGAATTAGGACCAAATGTTCATCGATCGATCGAATAGTTTCTTCCCTTTTCTCCTATTTGAGTATGCCGTTTTCTCTATTGATTTTTACTCGCTTCATTTTCTTTTTTTGCTTACTTTTTGTCACGATTTCTCTACAATATTCGTAACTTTTTTTCTTTCCAGATCCTCCAAAAACGCACTCAACTTGTGGTACCGGTGGCTCGATGGCAATGAGGACCCCTGTTTAGGTAAGACTTTTTAAAAATTCAAAACTTTTAAATTTGAACTAATGGAATATGAAATTTCTCTGAAAGTCGTGGTTGTCAGATAAATTAACTATCGATTTTTCAGACGTTGGATCGATCGAGTGAAGCGACGATTCGGGCCACCATCATCCGGTCTTCATGAATCTCAGAAGGTGAGAAACTTGAAAAGATTTGAAAAAGAAATTTAGAGCCTAATTTTGACATTTAATTTGCAAGAGCCGACATTGAGTGCCGGCGTAAATGAATGAGAACATGAGGGTTTTCTCTGGAAATAGGTCAACTTAGAGGGTCTGAAAAAATGGTTTCCAGATATTTGATTTTTTTTTTTGAAATTTTGCGGATGTATTTAACAAGTCTAGAACTTTATGCTCACAAAAAATCAAAAAGTTCCATTGACGGGTGGTTATTTTTCAGACCATCAAAGCTGACGCACTTTTTACTTAAAGTTGTAATTTCCAGTGAAAAATAGATTTATTTTAAGGGTCTGAAAATGTGGTTTTCCGATATCCAAATTATCTAAAATCTTTTGGATTCATAGGGCAACTCAAGAACTCTATTTTTGTAGTTGACACCTTTTTTATAGGACCCCTATCCAGTTAGTTAAGTTGAATGAAAGTTCAAAGACTCCAAAATTTGACAAAATTCAATTAACTTGACATAACTAACTGGAACTTGGTTCTATAAAAAAATTGTCAACTACAAATTTAGAGTTCTTGAGTTGTTCTACATTTTCACAAAATTTTAAAAAATTCGAATATTTGGATACCACTTTTTGAGACACTCAAAGTTGATCTATTTTAACAGTGCGCACATCCTTTGTAGGCGAGTACTGTACCACTAGAAAACGGAGAGTAGTTGGAATGTATATCATCTGAAAGCTGGAAATAAGAGCTTTCGATTGGTGTAATTATCTTTTTTTTAAAATTTCTGTGAGCTGAGTTATACCCAAAAGAAAGTTCATACTTTTAGCATTCTTATTTTTTCTTCTTCCCAAAAGTCAGAATAGCAAAAGAATATAAGAAGAATTTTTCAGATACGTCGTCGTCTACGCTCGTTGGTTTGATGAGGATGGATCGTTGAATGGATCAAGACGGAGCATTTGGACACAATACCCCCCCCCATATGCTATTAGAGCATATATCCCCCAATATTAGATCATACTTTCCACCCGCCTTCAGTATTATCAAAATTAAAGAGAGAATTTCACCTGAATAGCATCCCCAGGAATATACTCTTGGATTCCCGAGAGGAACTGGGGTGTCCGCCGTATGATAGGGAACTCGGCGTTAAGGGGTGCTCTCGGTGCTACTAGAGCATTCAAAATGTCCCTGAGAACACCTGAATAGCGACCACTGGAATATACTGGAAGAAATCCAGGTACAGTGGCGTCCACAGTATGATAGGGAACTCTGTGTTAAGGGGTGTTCTCAACTTCCCTCTAAGATGAGACAACTGTCTCAAATGCTTATAGAGCATTTAAAACTGTCCCCCCAGAGAGAATTTCACCTGAATAGCATCCCCAGGAATATACTCTTGGATTCCCAAGAGGTACTGGGGTGTCCGCCGTATGATAGGGAACTCGGCGTTAAGGGGTGCTCTCGGTGCTAATAGAGCATTCCAAATGTCCCAGAGAGAATTTCACCTGAATAGCATCCCCAGGAATATACTCTTGGATTCCCGAGAGGTACTGGGGTGTCCGCCGTATGATAGGGAACTCTGTGTTAAGGGGTGTTCTCAACTTCCCTCTAAGATGAGACAACTGTCTCAAATGCTTATAGAGCATTTAAAACTGTCCCCCCAGAGAGAATTTCACCTGAATAGCATCCCCAGGAATATACTCTTGGATTCCCAAGAGGTACTGGGGTGTCCGCCGTATGATAGGGAACTCGGCGTTAAGGGGTGCTCTCGGTGCTAATAGAGCATTCCAAATGTCCCAGAGAGAATTTCACCTGAATAGCATCCCCAGGAATATACTCTTGGATTCCCGAGAGGTACTGGGGTGTCCGCCGTATGATAGGGAACTCGGCGTTAAGGGGTGCTCTCGATGCTACTAGAGCATTCAAAACTTCCCTGAGAACACCTGATTAGCGACCACTGGAATATACTGGAAGAAATCCAGGTACAGTGGCGTCCACAGTATGATAGGGAACTCTGTGTTGAGGGGTGTTCTCAAGTTTATTGACACGAGACAAAGGTCTCAAATGCGTTAGAGCATTTATTAGGGATTAGTTGTAGAGATTTCGAATCCCTTTTCCCCTGAATTCCCCCTCAAAGGATCGCAAGTGTGGAAAGAAGAACGGCTTTTTGCAAGCCGGAGGATGATTTCAAAAAGTACTACAGTACTACAGTCTACAAGACGTTGGAACCGCTCGACTTACATTGACAGCAGGTGAGTGTTTTTTCTAGTAACAAGGAACTCATCAGACCTTTTATATTAAACGTTATTTCGAGTTGAAACTTTGTCAGAAATTGCACAATTTTTTCGCAAAAAAAATGAAATGAACATGTTTTTTTTTTCGATTCTTTTCGTAAAAAAACTCATGTCATTGAATATCGTAGACAACACTACGTCTGCTGACAAAATTTCGGATCGGAAAACCTTCTACAATAAAAATATTGTCTTCCGAACACCCTCAAATTAGTACTGGAATGGTACATTTGAAAATGTGAGCACCCATATCTCAGCTCCAGGGTTGAAAAAAATATTTTGAGGGATTTCGTTACTACAACAAGATAAGCAAATGGTGAACGTTTGAGGAATATCTGAACTTACGGGGTCTGATGATTTCCTTCTAAGAGTCAAACTTTTGGAATAAAAAAGCCGATTTTCAGAAGTTCATATGACCACGATACCAAGCACCGGATCAAAGGAAACAATATTCAATTCAAAATCCAGGAGTCCTTTAGACGATTTTCGACCTGGTAAGTAGCTCTTTTTTTGAATTCACGAACAGGACTCGGCGGCAACGAATTAAAATGCAAATAACTTTTTCAGCGGGATTGGGAAAATATATGGTTAAAAGAAAAAATGTACCTTTAAAAAAAGCTATCGATTGGTTAAAAATTCGTCAAATTTCATCGAAAATTAACAGAGATACACCCTGTAACACGGCTGTCAAATCGACGGCCCACGGCCGGGCCCTAGGGCCGCGGCACGGTCTGTGGATAGGTTATCATGGTTGAATCCGGCGGCCCAGAGCTTTTTTGATCCAAAAAGCTATTTTCATACGTACAACCGGATTCAACCATGACAACCTACGCACGGCCCAGGCCGCGGCCCAAGGGCCGGCCGTGTGACAGCCTTGCCCTCTAACGCTAAAAAGTTGCCGATTTCGCTAATTTCGGAAAGTTTTTAAGCAACTCGCGTAACTTTTTAAATTTTTTATGGATTTTTACGATTGTTCAACCTTTCAGTAGCTTTTTTGATAAGGAACATTTTCTCTGTTGACCATATCTTCTTCCGATCACCCTGAAAAAAGTTATCCTCACTTGAATGCGTTGCAAAACATAATTACGCACAAATTTGTATACGGAATATATCAATGCATTTTTTTCTTCCAGAGACCCATTCCTCCATGGCTCCGTCTTCAAAATGGACTCCCGATCAGGTAAAAAAGTTATAAATTTTGAATGCGGGGGCCCCCCATCTAGTGTCACTGAAGAGAGCCCACCAAATAAAGATTAACAATTGGGTGATCTAAAGTGGCACTGGAAAGTCAGTACCGTAACCGGATTGATTAGGAAATATGAGCTTGACAAGTGTGACCTCAAAATAATAAAGGGTTCCAACTGGGGAAGCACTCTGTCAGCTTCGGACTGTGAACCAGGCTTGTTCGGAAAAACGAGTTCTCGAGTTTTTTTTCCGAAATTTTACGGAAAATTGGGAAAAAAAACTTGCTAAAAAATCCTTTTCATTAAAATCGCTAATTTTTCGACACTTCGATTTAACGAGAAAATCTGTCAAAAAGCCCTCTGATATTGCCGAAAAACGCTCGATTGTTGAAAATTCCTAAAATCCACGATGAAAATCTAAAAAGAAGGTCATAATTTGAAAACTGGGTTCGAACATCGACGAAAATGATGTTGAAATTGAGAAATTTCTATTTTTGCAAAAAATTTTCTCAAAATTCGATTGAAAAAACCCCCAATTTTCTAATTTCCTCCGAGTTTTATGGTTTTCAACAAAAAATAAATAAAAATCTTCGAAACTTGGTTTCTTGTCTTTTTTCGATCTATGACGTCATCCGAATCCTTTATTGCCAATTTCTGACGATGTCTGTAAATTCGTTAATTTTTAATTTTGAAACCCCTTTTTGAACATAAAACGAAGCTATAACCTGGTAATACGCCATCCTAGACCTCCAACAAAAAATTTTTTAATTTTCCATAGGTCACACATTTTTTGATCTACCCCCTCCGCCCTCCTCTCGATCTCAGAAAATTTATCGATTTTTATTTTCTTTCTCTTTTCTTGATTTTTTCTCCTAGTTTTTTGGCTTCTTTTGGTTCTCAAAATGTTATGAATTTGTTTTTGTTTCCCCGTATATACGACTTATATCAATGCATTTTTTTCTTCCAGATACCTTCAATCTCACTGTCAGCACTTGTGACCCCCGATGGCTCCTACCGGAAATTGGACCCCCGATCAGGTGAGTATTTTTAGAAAAGTCAAAATCTTAGAATATAAAAATTTATTTCGCAACTTTTCAAATTTTTAAGCGTATTTGAAGGCGGTACTCGAAAATAGAACTGAGCGCAATGGAACTGTGACAAAATAGAACTCGCTACAAAATGGAACTCGGCGCGATAGAACTGTGTGAAAATGGAACTCGGCGAAATAGCACTGTGACGAAATAGAACTCTTTGCGCAATAGCGCTCTGCGGCGCGCTACTGTAGAAAGAGTTCTATTTCGTCACAGTTCTATTTAATTACTGTTCCATTTTCACACAGTTCTATCGCGCCGAGTTCCATTTTGTAGCGAGTTCTATTTTGTCACAGTTCCATTGCGCTCAGTTCTATTTTCGAGTACCGCCGTATTTGAAAATTTAACAATTCAAAATTTCAATTTTTGATTTTTTCAGACAGCCATATGACATCGACAACAAGCACAGAGCCACAAAAAGGATTTCACTGGATCATCCTAGGTACGGTAACAGAAAATTTCGCGATTATGAAAACGATTATTAAACAAATATATAATTAAAAATCATGCCGATTTTGCTCCCGAGCCATTTCGCAACTTTCCCAATTGAGACAAGTTATTTTGCAACTACTCCGTTTTGCAATTGTCACATCTGGAAGCTTAGCTAAATCGCTGTTTCTTCTTTATTCTCTAAAATCGGCTCCGCGACGTTTCGAAAGATGACGTTTCGAAAGTTTGACGTTTCGCAAGTTTGACGTTTCGCAAGTATGACGTTTCGAAAGTGTGACTTTTCAGAAGAAAAACGCTGCAATTGTGAAATATCGCACTTTCGAAATGTCACACTTGCGAAACGTCACACTTTCGAAACGTCGCGGAGCCGTATAATCAATAACTTGCCTCTAGGAAAATCGGGGTTTTTCAATTTTTTAAAACTTTAATTACTGAAACTTCCGAGTTTAGTAGAATGTTATTGTTGTGAATTACAGAATTTACGTTCAGCTTTTTAGTCTAATTACCAAAGTTGTTTTTGTGAGAACATTAATTGTAGAAACTCTCGATGCTAGGCGTTTCGGAGAGATTTTATTGAAGCCTCCTTGAATCCTCAGAATTTTCAAATATCGAAATCTCTGATTCTTGAATTCCTGGAATCTTTAGATGTCGAATTTTCGATCCGGAATGTTTGAATTTTAAGTTTTTGAAACTAGAGGTTTTGGAAGTTTGGAAAAAGTTGAAATTGTGAATTCTCAGAAACTGCGAATCGTCATTCATTTATTCTTCTAAAATTCAGAACAGTGAAATTTTTTTCAGCATCGTCTTTTAAGATTATTCCTAATAATTTTGATTTTTTCAGATGCGGTTCGACGAGAAGGAATCGGCGACGGAGATGGCAAGGATATGGCGAATCGATTGATGACTCCACGTTTGGTTTATGACTGTAGTACCCGGAGGTTTTAGAAGCCTTCAGTCGAGGGCTCAGGAGCATTCTTAGGCTCTCCCAACTTTTAGTTTATGACATGAATAGACCACTTGAATAGCATTCCTACAACTCTGGTGTGGGTTTACTCACGCAGTAGGTTTGTCTTGGCAATGTGATTTGCCGGTTTAGGGGTGGTCTGGAGGCATTAGATGCCTTCAGTCGAGTGCTCAGGAGCATTCTTAGGCTCTCCCAATTTTTACTTTATGACATGAATAGATCACCTGAATAGCATTCCTACAACTCTGGTGTGGGTTTACTCACGCAGTAGGTTTGTCTTGGCAATGTGATTTGCCGGTTTAGGGGTGGTCTGGAGGCATTAGATGCCTTCAGTCGAGTGCTCAGGAGCATTCTTAGGCTCTCCCAATTTTTACTTTATGACATGAATAGATCACCTGAATAGCATTCCTACAACTCTGGTGTGGGTTTACTCACGCAGTAGGTTTGTCTTGGCAATGTGATTTGCCGGTTTAGGGGTGGTCTGGAGGTTTTAGAAACCTTCAGTCGAGTGCTCAGCAGCATTCTTAGGCTCTCCCAACCAACTCATTAGAAACCCCCACTTTCCCTCTACGATATCCGGAAAACTCTCGAATTTGGGATGTGATATCAGAAGCGAAGAGGATGCAATTGGACTGTGAAGAAATTGAATCAGAAGAACGGAATCCAGGGAACAAGACGTAACCTCAGAAGATGAAATTTTCAATGTGAGTTTGTCTAAAACCGCACGGCACCCTGCCGCTCGAATCGGTTTGAATTCGCGCCACTGTAGGTCCGCAATCACTACGGCAAAAAATCTGTGCATTTTTGCGTAAAATTTTGGGTGAAAACTTCAACCTTGTCGCCCAACATTTTGGCTAGTTTTTTACGGCCAAAAGTGCATAGCAAATGTTTGCAAAAAAATTTCACATCCAAAAAGTATAAAAACTTCAGATTTCGTCAGATATTCAGATAGAAATCGACCATCTTTTATAAAAATTTTAAACGCTTATAACTCCTCTAACTCTGAACGAAAATGTATGATTTTATACTTTTTGAATAGATATTTTTTCAACTTAAAAAAGTTGGGGAATCGTTTTTTGAAAAATGTTTCTAAAAAGCTGTTATCCTTAAAAACGCCGATACCCCGTTGTAAATTTTTCTGGGCATACTGTAGTTTACAAAAAAATATTTTATGCGCAAGGAAAAGCTACAAATCGGGCGTCAACTACCGCGTTGACTCATTCGTCGATCAGGGTGCCGTGAACCGGATTTTGAAAACTCGATAACAAAACAACAATGTTATGGATCAAGGCTGCCGCACGGCCGGCCGCGGCATTTCGGTTAGGGTACTTTTGATCATGGAAACCTACGGCTCTGAGCTTTCTTATCCAAAAAGCTTTTTATTAAGATAGCGGTGGTATTTGCGACAGCCATGATCTGGATGGGGACTGTTAGACTGTACTGGCATCCAAATTGACTGAAAATAGTTGAAAACTACGACTTTAGCTACAGAATCATATTAAAACTTCATTTTTCTTTTCAGAACGAAATAATACGCCGAATCTCAAGGATCTTCAAGTGAACGTTTTGTTGAGATCCATGGAGCACTGGACAGAAATTGACGACAATGGGCAGAGAGACACTTCGTTGTTAATTGTCTAGTATCGCTTCTCTTATGCTCCATTATTGCTTTTCTGCCTTTCTTCTCCTTCGTCATCGTCATTGTCTTGATTCTGAAGCTCAATCTAGTGTCACTGCAGAGAGCCCACCAAATAAAGATTAACAATTGGGTGATCTAAAGTGGCACTGGAAAGCCAGCTAGAAAAGGAGAAATCGTAGAGTCTCGTGGCCAGCTAAAGGAAGATGAAGAGTTGGCGAGTGTGACCCCAAAATAATAAAGATTTCCAATTGGGGAAGCACTTTGTCAGTTCGGACTCTAAACCAGGTTTGTTCCGAATAACGAGTTCTCGAATTTTTTTTCGGAAAATCGGAAGAAAATGATGATTTTTCACCAAAATCTCTAACTTTTCTACAATTTTCATCTTTTTTTTTTAGATTTTCCGAAAAGAAAACTCGAGAAATTTTCCGTCGGAAAAAATTCTGAACTCAAATATTCAGTCCTTCTGTCGATAATAGTCCTCGATTTCTCCTGAATTCATTAAGAAAGCGCTCGGAAATCGGTTGTCTTGAAATCTGAAAATAGGGGGCCAGTAACTCAAGTAATTTGAAAAAGTTCAAGGGTCTTGGTTTCTCAAGTTTGGATAACAATTTTTAAGCTGAGAACGGCGCACGCTTCGATGCTCAATTTGACCAGGAAAATTTCTTCAAAAAATTTTTCCCCAAAAAAAAATTATTCCAAAATCCAAAAAACGCCTATAGTGGCAAAAATGAGCATAAAATGTTGAGAACTACAGAAACATTGAAAGTTTATAATTTGAAAAAGAATGAGAGGAATTCCGGAGAAAAAATGCAATTTTCGAAACGGAAAGTTTTAAAAAATAAATTTAGGGAATAAATAAGTATGAAAATTTTGGGGTGGAAATGAGATGATTTTTGGGGTTTTTTTGGAGACTCGAAATTTCAGACCACAAATTGAATAAAACACATGAGAGGGGCAGCCACATATTTCAGATTAAAACAATAAGAAAATATCCCGAATAAAATAAATTAAAAAGTGCAATTGGGGAGTAAAATAGATCACATTTTTGTGGTCTCTTTAATTAGACAACTGGTATCACAGATATAAAGAAGGTTTAAAAATGGGGGAGAGGGCATAAAAATACACAGAAAAATTTTAGGCGGTGATTCCTTTTTGAGCAACATTGTCCACTGAACTTTCAGGATAATCCGAAAATTGATGAAGTTGAGAAGACCGTTGGGATGGCGACGCTGGAAGTTCTTGGAAAAATTAGAAGAGTTTAGAATTTTATTTTCAAAACTTTTAAATTTGGTTTTTAGATAATTGAATTAAAATTCTGAAACTCCTCTCAAAACTTACAAGAAGAATTTTGCACAAAAATCTGATACTCCTCGCACGCCACTTGCCAAACTTCCATGAAATCCGTTAATCCTGGCGCCGCCCGCGCCGCCAGATTCCTCTCAAACAACTTCTGAAGTTGCGTACCGTACTCCGACGCCTCGGGGAAGCTCCGATCGAACTGGACAGTAATCGGCGTGTTCGGGTAGTCACGAGGCAGACAGATTCTCAGTGGATTCACGAGAAGGAATGGTGATTTGACGCAGAGTGTGACGAATGGAGCCGTGGAGCACGAGGGAAGCGACTGTTGATCGATCGACCAATTCGAGAGTTTCGAGAGTTCGTCGCGAGCTTTCGGTGGGATGATCCAAGGTTTGCGAGTGTCGAAGATGGGTCTTACCTGGAAAATGAAACAAATTTTAAAAAATTCAGCTAGTTTTTCAAAATTTTTCAACCTTTTTTCCAATTTTTTTTCAATTTTTCAAGCTTAAAAAACAATTTTAAAAGTTTTTTTTCAATTTCGTCAAAAATTTTCCGCTATTTTTTTCAGCTTAAAAAAAAATTTTTTTCCAGTTTTTTATTTCAATTTTTTTCAGTTATTTTTTAAAATTTTTTTCAGTTTTTTTCAGTTTTTTTCATGTTTTTCAAATTTTTTCAGTTTTTTTTTCAAAGTTTTCAGCTATTTTTTTAGCTTTTTTTTCATTTTTTTTTCCAAATTTTTCAGTTTTTTTTTTCAAATTTTTTCAGCTTTTTCAAATTTTTTCAGCTATTTTTCCAAATTTTTATCGGTAAAATTTTTTTTTCAGTTTTTTCATGTTCTTCAAATTTTTTCAGTTTTATCAATTTTTTTCTGTTTTTCAAAGTTTTTCAGCTTCAAATTTGTTTTTTCAGCCTAGAGACTTTTCAAAATTCTCTCCACTCCCAAACTAACCAAAAACCTCTCCGGAACCGTACTCGGATCCTCCTCCGGAATCTCCTCAATCGGTTGCTCCTCCTTCTTCACCTTCTTCTTCCCAATACTACTCTCGTCCTCTTCCACGAATCCCCACTGACGTTTCAGATTCCTCTCGAATTCCTCTCGTTCCGGATCGACTGGAGGCGTCGTCACTTCGGGCTCCGGCTTCTTGTACAACGCTTGAACGTGATCCGGCACACGGATCGACATCGACGCGACGGAACGCCATGGAGCTACACCGAAAGGGTCACGATCTTTGCATTTGGCCGCAAGACGAGCTGACGCCTTCTCGGCTTCCGCGGATAGCTTATCGCGCTCGACAAAGTTGAGAGCTTGGGGACACTTGTCGCGGTCTTCCTTTATCTGGAAAAAAATCGAGATTGTTGAAGTTTTGAAATTTAGACTTTGAATTTTCAAATATTTTTCTCCACAATTTCAGCCTTACCGGGAACATAATCTGCCTAACGCGATCCATCAACGGGAACGTCGGACAATCCCTAATCATCAATCGCTGCAACGACGGCTGCAATCCAACCAACTGATCATACGGTACTTTTCGCTCTCCGTCCAAAATCTGGATCATTTGGACCATTCCCTTCTGTTGAGAGTTCCGCTGACGCATTCCCTTCAGAACTTCGTAGTATTGGGTGCGGAGGTCCTTCAGAAGCTCTTGATACTTGACGTCTTCTGGTTTTTCGACCGGTGGGGGCGGAGCCTGTTGAGCCGGAGTCTGTTGGAAGTGACCGGGGCCTCCGGGGTGTTGTTGTTGGGAGAGTTGTTGTTGTTGTTGCTGGGCTTGGAGCTGAAAAAGGGAAGTTTTTAGAGTTTCTAGATTTTTTCGGAATCCTCCAGGACGCTTCTAATCGCTTCAGGATCTTTTAGAATTTTTCACAATGCTTCAAAATCCTCTAGAATCATTCAGAATCCTTTTAAATCCTGTAAAAACCTTCAGAATCCTTCAGAATCATTTAGAATCCTTTAGAATCCTTCAGATTCCTTCAGAATCCTTTAGAATCGTTAGGAATCTTTTAGAATCCTTTAGAATCCTTCAAAATCCTTTAGAATCTTCCAGATTCCTTCAGAACCCTTCAGAATCCTTTAGAATCCTTCAGAATCTTTCAGAATCTTTCAGAATCCCGTAGACATTCTTTGCGTCAAAATCCTGTGAATTTCCTCTTTTCGAGCTCAAATTTTCAGTCAATCCTCACCTGCATATGCTGCTGCATTTGCTGTTGCTGCAAATGTTGCTGTTGTTGTTGCGGAAGGAGTTGTCCTTGCTGTTGCTGCTGCTGCTGTTGCATTTGCTGCATGTGTTGCTGCTGCTGCTGTTGTTGTGCAAAGTACTGTTGTTGCTGTTGCTGTTGATATCGTTCCCGTTGTGCTTGATCCGATACAGACGGAGGGCCACCGAGAGAGTCTGGAACTTGGGGGAGGTTTGGGTGGGAAATTTGAATGGAAATTTTCTCTTTTATGTTCTCATAGAAGCAGTGGGAATTTTCAGAAAAAACATAGAGATTTTGAATGAATCTGAGAACCCAGAAGTTTTTTTCCAATTTTCCGACAGTGTTTTGACTAAATATTTCAAAATTCCCTTACGCGGCGGTTGCGGTTGCATATGGCCTGCTCCCTGCGGTCCACCGGGTCCTGCCATTCCTCCCATTCCATGAGGTCCTCCCATGGGATATCCAGGACCAGCCTGAGGTCCACCCATTCCTCGGAACGCGGGATTCTGAGCATTCTGTTGCTGCTGCTGTTGATACTGCATCCGTTGCATTTGCTGTTGCTGTTGGAGACTCGTTCCAGGCGGAAACCCGCGCATTCCTTGTTGTTGCTGTTGTTGCTGAGCAGCCATCATATTCCTCTTCTGAATCTCCATCATCTTCTTCTTCTCCGCCGCCGACATTCCCGCGGTTGGCATTTGTGGCGGTGGCATTTGTCCCTGTCCGGACGGTCCGCCTTGTAGTTGTTGCTGTTGCTGTTGCATTCGTGCTGCTTGTACCTGTCCCTGATACTTTTGATACGCCTGTTGGATCTTCTCGTTCATTTGATGGAGCTCGTGAGAGAACTGAGCAGTCGTCATTTGTCCCGAGTTGACGGCGGCTTGAAGGACGTTCGTTCGATGGGCTTGGAAGTTTTGAAGGGCCAACTGGAAGAATAAATTTGAATAAAGTCGGGGTCATTTTGAGCCAGACATCTGTTGATTGTGTATCAACTTTTGGCTATGAAATTTTGGGCATTTTGAGCAGAACTCAGACTTTTTCGAATAATTTTGAGCCATTTTGAGAACTTTTATTTTTTCTATACTTGTAATCTTCATTTTCGATAAATTTTGACACAGATTTCAACCAATTTTTGAAAATTTTTTTCCATCAACAGGGAGCTAATTTCAACGCAAATCGAACAGTTTCCTCGGGGATTTCGCTAGGTTTTTGGATTTTGACGGATTCTGAAGTTTTTAATAACGAAGACCTTATAATTGACACCTATAGATTGGCCAATATAATTCTCATTTCCCACATAATATAGCCAATTTCAAACTAATGTCTACATATGGAACAGCTAGATGTCACCTTAGTGGGTTAGATAGATTTCGAAATTTCTCACTTTGGAAACTTTTTCGGAAAATCCTAGGCCATTTTTCGAAGTTCAACTTCTAGGAATAAAATTCTTCGAAACATTTCGAAACTTCTACTTCCACCATCCATCAGACGAACTAAGCCTACCTTCGCTTCCTCCCATGTTTTCGGCTTTTTCGCGTTGAAAACCGTTTGAAGCGAGTTCTGATTAGCAGGACCCTGTTGCTGATTTTGAAACTGATGTTGTTGCTGTTGGTGATACTGATGTACCCCTTGCTGGGGACACATTTGTTGACGTTGTTGATAATTTTGCCGCATTGGCGGCTCGGCGCCAGGCTCAATTTTAATTTGGCGCATTCCGGCCATCAGCATGCCTGGCTCGAGTTTGATAGGACGATTCATAGAGAATTCTTCAGAATACGATAGCTGTCTAGACAACGCCTGGGATGGTTGAGTCTAGAGACTAGAAGGATCCGAAAACCAAAGTCAAAGACCAATAGAATCCACTCCAACTGAAAATTGGCACACACACACACACACACACACCGGTGAAAGGGGACGAATATGGGAATGACTAGTGAGAGCGGACGTCCTCGTCTTCTCCTTTCCCCCCTGTTTCACCTCTCCGCTCTCTTCCTATTCCACACTATTTCTCTCACGCCGCTCGCTTTTGGCTCATTTGCATCGTCGGTGTTAGCAGGCACTAGGTGGTGGTGGTATGGCTAGCACTGATGTCGAAGAGCGTGTGAGTTGTGTATATGCGGGAAAAAATAGGAAACGTGTTGGAGGAGGAGAAAGGCGGTTGTGAGTAGCAACCGGTGAGTATTCAAGTTTGTGTGCGAGCGTATGCTGGCAGATTATCGATTGAAACTTGGCCAAACTTCTAGACGCTTCTAGAATCTAGAATCGCACTGGGAGGATCCCAAAGATTCCGGTAAGTCCTTGAACCTTCTAGATGGCTTGTAAGGTTTTCTAGAGTCTGGAGAACTCTAGAAGCTTCCAGAATGCTTCTGGGAGCTTTCCAAACTTCTAGAATCGCCTGGGAAATTTTAGAGGATCTTAGAGTGATTCGAAGGATTCTGGTAAGTCTTTGAATCTTTTAGATGACTTCTGAACCTTTCGAACGAGCCTGAATAACTTTAGAAGCATCCGGAATGCTCTTGGAGCTTTCAGAACTTCTAGAATCGCTTCATGAAAGTTTAAAAGATTTTTGAGATTTGAAGAATCTTGGTAAGTCCTTGAATCTTTTAGATGACTTCGGAAGCATTTGAGCAAGTCTAGAGAACGGGTGAACTGTAGAAGATTTCAGAATTTTTCTAGGATCTTCGGAACCTAACGGACTTTGCTTCAGGAGCCATTGCTTCAGTATCCAAATATCCAAAGCCATTTCTGGTGCTCTTCGGTTCTTTTGAAGCTTCTACATCACAAATCTCAACACTTCAAGTATCTAAAGAGTCCCAGGATTATCTCCAATCAACGCCAAAGTAGCTGCTTTATGGATAAGCGGATTACAAGGGTTCGTGGGAGCCGCTGAGCCGATTAGGGGTAGGCATGGATGAATAGACGAAAAAATAGCACTTTTGAGAAAATCTAGGAGACGTTGAAGACAGATGGACCCTTTTTTAACTACGGGATTCGAAATCTATGAAATTCTGACGATTTTTCTTCTAATTTCGACTTCTTGAGTTTAATAATTTATGAGTTCAGTGGAATTTCCTTGATTTTTAGCTCTTTTTCTGTATCGAAGCCGTCATTTTGAAATCGGCAACTTTTCAATAGTTTTTTTCCACGAATTTAGGCTCTACTCTCAGTCTTTTTTTGTAACCATTTGAAGCGGTTTTTGCTCATTTTTCTCTAATTTAAACCTTAGATACCTTATTCTCTTTCTAGTTTAACTCAAAATGGCTCATTTTCATCGATTTTTCATCAATTTTGGCTCAAAAGACTTCATTTTCTTTTAATTTTTTGTCTCCCCACCTTAAATTGACTCTGATGCTGTGGCAGCAATCCCTGCGGCTGTGGTATCGTGTACATGAACAGCGAATTCTGTTGCATTTGTTGCGGTGTGCCTTGCCCGGCTCCACCGTACATTTGCTGTTGTTGTGGTTGTTGAGGCGGTCCTCCGGCTCCTCCAGGTGGTCCACCGCTGGGTCCTCCATAGTTCTGCATCTTGATTTCGTGTCACGTCTTCTGGAGATTCTTCTAGATTTGGATTCTGAATCCTTGGAATTCAGAATCCGTTACTGGGCAGATGTGCAGCGAATTCTGGTGGTCGTAGAAACTCAAAACGGAAGTTCGAAGGATTGATTAGAACCCTGAATTTTGAAAGTTTGAAGCTGAAAATCTGAAAGTTTAGGTATATGAGATCGGGGATATACCACCGAACTTCTTTGTTCAAACTAGGAAAAATGTGGACTTTTTGAAAACAATTTTTAAAGGGAAAAATAGAGTAAGAACAACAAGAAAATATAAAAATTGGAAATGGGTATAACAAAAAAGGGGATGGAACAATGGGATTTTGAGAGAAAATCGAGATTTTTTGGTTGAAAAATAATAAATTGCAGAGAAAATCTGAATTTTTTTCAAAATTTTAGCCAATTTTTCAGACAGGAATGCTCAAAATCTTCCAATTTTCCCCTAAAATCCCTTTGTAAAAACAGGAAACTATAAAAAAAATAACAAAAATTCGACGAACAAATTAAAAATCCATTCAGACGTCTACAATTTAATCGCCGCCGAGTTCTTCGTCGTCTTCTCCCTCTTCACGACCTTCTTCTTCTTCGTCATCGCTCCGCCAGCCTTCTTCTCATTCTGCACAGTCTCCTGAAGTTTCGCGAAGAAATTCGACGACTTCACCTTCTCCGTCTTCGTATCCTTGCCCCTCTCCGCCTTCTCCTTCTTCTTCGCCTTCTGCTCACCGAATACTCGCTCCTCGCCAAACTTCTCCAACATCGAACGCTGCTTCGCCTTCTTCTGACGACGTTCTCTAGCCTTATCCGTCGCCGTTCGCTCTTCCTTTCCTTTCTCCAACGATCTCATCTTCTTCGTCACCTCTTCTGGAGCCATCAGTTGGGCTTCTGTCGATGCTGTCATTCCGACTTCTTCGACACGAAGAGCGGCCATGTTGGAAACAACCTTGACTTCGTCGCGAGCTTGTTCTGGCTTGTATTCGAAGTGTGTCAGAGCGTCGATTAGTCTGAAAATTTTGGGATTTTCAGGGAGAATTTGGGAGGAAAATTGGATTTTGAATCCTCTAGAATCTTTTAGAATCATTTAAAATCATTTAGAAACCTTCAGAATCCTTCAGAACCTTTTTAATCATTCAGGTTCCTTCAGAATTCTTCAGTCGCCTCGTTCTGGTTTTTTTTTTTGAAAAATTTCAGATTTTCCCATCTTCATACCTAAACAAATCTCCCATCTTCTGCTTAATCGTTTCATGCGCCGGATTCTCCTTCTTCTCTCCACCAGCCCCCGAATCTCCCGTCGCCTTTTCATACTCCTTCTCATAAACCTCAGCCAACGACGTCTTCTGATTCATCACGTTCTCAATAGCCTCCGTCTCGAATCTCGCTCCTTTCGCCTCGACCTTCTTCACTCGGATGACGTCATCCCACGCCTTATCCCGAATTCGTTGCTTAATAAGAGCCTCCAGTCTATCAGTGAACTCCTCGGTAACTTCTGGAGCTCTCTTGGCGCCGTGATCAAAATCCACATGCTTCTCGAGAAGCGTATTCTGTTCACGCTGATCCGCGGCAACTTCTCCGGAGAGCTCCCATGATTTTGGTGCCAAATTCTCCTCCTCGAGTCTTGCGATACGCTCTTTCATCTTTTGCTGACGCTTCGCAAATCCAGATTCTTCTTTGACGTCTTCTAGATCGGCTCCTAGGAGAACCGGTCGGTCAGAAGCGTCCTCTTCCTCGTCGTCAACGTCTTCTTCTTCATCATCAACCTCGTCTTCTGACGCCTCCTCTTCTTGTTCGTCCATAGCAAAGCGGACGCGTTTTTTCGCGTTTTTACTGAAAAAAATACGTATTTTTAGGCTGAAAAGCACTTATCAAGCTTACCCATCATCCAACGACAAGTCAGCCTCCCCAGCCTTTCTCTTCTTCTCCGAGGCACTCTTCTTTTTGACGTCAGCGGATTCTGAAGGCACGACGGCGTCGCGAGCGCCAAAGAAGTCTTCGTAGGTGTAGTCGGTCTTGCCGTCCCAGCTGTCCTGAAAAAAAAAGAAATTTTTAATACTCTGAAAATTCAAATTCACCTCATCCTCAAACATCATCTCCTCCTCCTGCTGCTTCATTCCTTTTCCATGCCCTCTCTCGGTTTTCTTCAAATAATCGTGCATCTCCTCCAAACTGAAGAACTCGTCATCAACTATACTCTTCTTGAACTTTTTCTTCTCTTCTGAAGCCGGCACGTCGCCTTCAGAATCCTCCTCCTCGGCCATTTTCTTCAAATCAGCGTCCAACGTCTTCAGATCGCTCTCCTTCAGATTAAAAAGATCCATGTCGCCTTCTTCCTCATCGTCAATGTCTTCTTCATCGTCAACGTCTTCCAGATCCATGTCCTCCTCGTCGTCGATGTCTTCGGAATCCTCGTGATCGTCTTCAGAATCAGAATGCTGATTTTTGGCCGAGAGACGGATGTGCTGCTTTCCGATGAGCTCTGAGAGGAATCCCTGGAAAAATTGAATTTTAAATTAGAAATTTTGAAAAAAGTTTCAAATCTCACCTTAAACTTGCGATTAATTCCATCCAACTGCTTATTCTGATGCTTCAAATACGACCAGACGACTTCTTCGTTTTTCGAAACGAACGGAAGTGGAAGCGCGTCGTCGGCCTGTGGATCCAGCGACGTCGACCATTCGTAGACGTTAGCGATGACGTCGGTCATCTCTTTTGAGAATTTTGAGCGGCTGAAAAAAGGAAAATGTGGAAAAATATATAAATTCTGCTCAAAAAAAATAATTTCTTCTCTAAAAATATTAACTTCTTGAAAAACTGCGAAAAATCGCCGATATCTGGAACCAATTCTCCCTGATCCTTTTTCGACTTTGATTTCGCCATTTTTTCGGCGACTTTTTGAATTACCTGAAAAATTGAATTGAAAAATCGATAATCAGGAAGACATTTGGAATTAGGAAATATTTGAAAAAAAAGGAAAAGTGAGATTTTTAAGCCGATATAAAGAGAATCATATTGAAAAAATTATATTCGGGGAGATAAATTGATAAAACAGCGGAAAAATCCTCGATTCGCATTAAAATAACGGCTTGTGGAGGAGCGAGATGATTGAAAAGAGATGGTGCTGAATTTTGAGAGAGTACAGAGAAAAATAAGGAAAAAAAGGATATTTTCAGTATAAAGTTTAAAAAAAAACGGCAGAGAAATCGATTAATTTTGGAAAAAACTGCTAGAGAAAAAAATGTTGAGAATATTCACAGTTTTCGTAATTTTCTATCAGAAATTTGTGAATTATTAAAGTTTTCTAGAGCAAAATCATGTTTTTCAGTAATTTTTCACTCGGAAACATCAGGATAACCTATTTTAATCCGGTTTTATCGCTCAAAAATAGGAGAAATTGGTTGAAAAAAATCGAATAAAAATGAAGAAATGCAAGCGCGCTCCAATGAACAGAGTGGAAAACGGCGCGAGTTTAAAATCAAAAACCAGCAGTATACGTTGAAATTCGATTAAAAAGTCGATTTTTCATGGAGACATCTGGAAATTTTTTCACGAAAGACTCTTGGTTCCCTTCCCAATTTGAAAATGTATCTTCTACCATTCCTTTGTTCTTCTTTTTTCCCAAGAAAGTCAATACAGAACTATTTGTATTTATGTTTGCATGTCACTTTCCTCAATTCAATAAAGAAAAAGAATAGGGTGATGGTGGTGACGGTCAATGGAGAAGGCTCAAGTTACAGTATTCTATTCTTGATGTTTTTTGAAAAAGTTGAATGAATTGGAAATTCCACTTTGAGTTTGAGCAGAATATTGAATTTCAGAAACTTTCTTGGGTTTTGGGTTTTAAAAGTTTTGGATTCTGGAATTTTAAGGATTCTGGGGATTCTTGGATTCTTGGATTCTAGGGATTCTTAGGGCTCTTGGACTCTTATATTCCTGAATTCTTAGGATTCTTGGATTCTTGTATTCTGGGATTCTTTGATTCTTAGGATTCTTTAATTCTTCGATTTTCAAACTCTTAGATTCTTGGACTTCTCCGAATCCCAAATTCCAAACTATTCGGTCCCTTCTCACCGAAAATTTTTGCCCTAATTTTTGATCCTCTTTTCTCCATCTTCTTCTCGAAGAAAAGAGGACGAATTAGAGTGTATTGAAGAAGAAAGTTTGCCCTATTGTTTCCTCAATATACACTGAATATTTGTATAAGCCAAGAGAGAGAGTGAGAGACGCAGAGATGCACACAACAAAGACACCCGGAGCACGGTACGAGGGCTCACCGGGTGCTCTGTTTGAGAGGGAGAGAGGTGTGGATGGACGATGAGGGGAGGATGAGGAGGAAGTGGACATCTGGTCATACAGTGGGACAGAGAGACTGGAATTGCAAAATCTTGATTTCCAAGGCTAGACTGACAACTGTCCAACCAACGTTTCAAAGTTTCTTTGAATTGAAATTTGATTTTCAGCTTTGTTGCAAAATTTCAGAAGCGAGTGCTCCAGATGACTTCAAAATTGAAATTTCAGACAGAAAAACATATATACATCATCCTCAGATAAACAGAACACACTGTAAAAGTTTTGAAAGAATCGATCCACTTTCAATTGAGTAATGAGTTGCGAGGTATTATCGGTTCCAAAGTTTGTAACGAATTTCCACAAAAAGAGCCGTAACTTGCTCCATTTTTGAGCTATCAAATAGCAATTCATATGCGCATCATCTAGAAAAAATTTCTGATCTTTCTGTAAAATTTTTGTTTAAATTGGTTCAGTTTGGGTCGAGTTACAGATGGCAACACACAGACGAATCAGCATATGTTTCTATGGTTTTTTCTCTTGGATTTTCATAATCAAAGGCTCTGAAGGACTCTCAGATAATTATAAACCAACTCTGTAAATTCCAGAAGAATCTGTTCACTTTGAACCGAGTTATACCTTGAAACACATTATCGATTCCAAAATTTGTACATAACTTTCACAAAAAGAGCTGTAACTTGCTTCATTTTTGAACTATCAAAAAACAAAACGCATGGACATCATCTATGAAAATTTTAGATTTTTTTCTGTAAAAAATTGTCCGAATCGGTTCAGTTTGGGCGGAGTTACAGACGGCAACACACAGACAAATCAGCATATGATTCAATGATTCTTTCTCTTGGATTTCTAGATTCAAAGGCTCTGAAGGATTTTGGAGGACAAATAACTTCAATTGAAATTTTAACTTCATTCTTTATTCCAAATTTCAAAATTCAATTTCTCCCCTCGATCCCTTCACCCCTCCATAGTACCTCTTCCCCAATACCTTTGTATATTTACCCAATTGATTTACTTCCCTCTTCTCAAATTTTCCCAATATATACTACAACTCCACTCCACCTGTACTTTTTTTTCCAATTTTTTTCTCCCCGAAGTCCCCCATTCCTATTCTTCTTCCATTTCCCTTGACACATACAATCCAAATCGCATATCTTCTTCTTCTTCTTCCTCTTTTTATGAGCAACCTTGAGAATTATGATTCATTGTTATGTGTTTCTATCCTATAAGAGTACCCCCTGGGTGTACCCAGGTACCCCTGGGGGGCTACCTGTATACTATTCTCAATTGAAAAAATCGAGTTTCAGATCATGACAACGCTCTAAAGTTTCCAAAATAGTCAGTACGGTAACCAAAGGATACAAAGCTCCAAAAGATACAGTACTGGCAAAGACGTTTTCTGTTGAAATAGGTCAACTTTGACGGTCTAAAAAAGTGGTTTCCAGATATCCGATTTTTCTGAAATTTCATGGATGTATAGAACAACTCAAGAACTCTATTTTTGTAGTTGACAACTTTTTTACACATCTGCGATCCAGTTAGTTATCTCGCGTGGAGCCCAAAAGACAAAATTAAGAAAATGAGACAAAATTCGAAGTGACCTTACTCAAGTTGGCCTAACTTACTTGGTCAGGGTCCTATAAAAAAGTTGTCAATTACAGAAATAGAGTTCTTGAGTTGCTCTATGCATCCACGAAATTTCAGAAAAATCGGATATCTGGAAACCACTTTTTCATTCACCTCAAAGGTGACCAATTTCAACTGAGAACGTCAGTTTTTTTGCCTAGTACTGTAGATTGTAATGAAATACTGCAGAAAAAGTTTGAACTACAAATCAAATTGAATCAATAAGACTACTGTAACCTCTTGTTTTCTGCTTGCCACCTGATCTCTTCCCCATCTTTTGATGGCAAGTCATAAATTGCTCATCACTAATCTAGGTAGGCACCTGTCGACCCATGAGAATCTGTAAGAAGTCTGTCTGTGTGTCAGGTGTCCAGAAAAACCGATCAAAGATTTTTCAGGGATAAAAATTCTCAAACATAGAGTCAGTTTTATCTTACAAGGGAACCATTTTTCCATATAAATCTTTTTCTAAATTTGCTCATTTACAGTTTCAAACATGTGCTTTCGAATGTGCTATCGTTAGATTCCTGTAAGTTGAAACTGTGCTTTTTTCACAGCAAGAAAACATTTTTGAACAAAAATTTTCTTATTATCTGACCTCTATCTACCGTACTCTCTCAATCCTTATACAAACACCCCTACGTGTTCCTTATAATATCCGGCCCTCGTCTCATTAATATATCCTTTTCCTCATATTTTTTGTGTCCTGTTGCTAATGGCACCCCTCTTCTTCTTTCTCTTCCTCCGGTGGTCCACAATTTTATTTGCTTTTATTTCTTGTCTCTCTGTGTCTCTCTCATTTTGATAGTCTCTTTTCCCATCCTTTTTTGTGACTCATACAATTAAGAATGACACGTTGGTGTGTGTGTTCATACCTTTCTTTTCTTACAATACCACAAATAAAACCCATGATGATGTGATGGTGGTGGTCCCTTCTTTTTTTGTATTACGAGTAGTGTTAAGGTTTACAGTTGGTTGTTTTGAAAACACTTTTTTTTCGAAGTTTTGTATCCTTTCCCTCCGAGCCCAGAGAACCTAGAATTTAAACTCGAATTGCCCAAAAATCTGTGAAATACAAATTTCAAACGATTTTGGTTATGTTGAGACTAGAATCAAGGTTCTACGTGCTCTATGAGCCAAGATATAAAAGTTTGAAAAATTTTTTTTCGAATTTTTCAAACTACCGTATCTTTGCTCCCCAAAATCTCGAAATTTGAATCCAGACTCAAAATTATTTTGATTTGGTGAATTTTCCAGGTTCAATTACCCCATTGTAGTTACACGCTGCTAAAAAATTCTAAAATTTGTGAAAATTTGAGGCTATTTTTGCATCAAAAACGTACAATAAAAATCTAGGAATCTGAAAATTGTGCGGTTTCGAAATTTTAATCTCTGTGAATTAAATCCCTCCCCAAACTCTCCATGACTGTTTCAATGAAGTCGAAACATTTCAAAAGTGGTCTGTCACTATAAATCTCTGTTTGCTCATTATATGTATCTAGAGATTTATAAGATTTTCCTGTCAAAATTTGTGTGCTTGGTGATTTGGACTTGTGATTGCACATAGCACACTTCAATTTTTGGCCCAACTCCATTTTTACACCAAAAATCAAATCGATAGAACAAAATGAATGCTCATCATTAATCATTCGTGGAGAGAGAGAAAAAGATCAGAAAAAATCCAAGGGTCAGTTGTCCTATCACCAATACACATTTTTTCCTAGTTATTTAGATTATTAGATGTATCTCAAAATCTGAAAGAGCTAGGTAGATTTTACCAACTAGAAAAATGCTAGGCTTGAAATTGTGAACATTTTTGGTGTTTTAAACTTTTCAATAACTTTTGCAGTTCGTCAGATAGCTGACAAAGAGATCGCTATCGCTGCTCTGCGTCTTTTTAATGGAAAAACTTTGAACGGCTATAACTTGTGAGCCGTTTAAGCTATCAAAAAATTGTTGACTACAAAAATTTACAAAGTTGAATTTTGGACATTTTATTAGTTAAAACTTTTTTGATAGCTTGAACGGCTCTCAAGATATAGCCGCTCAAAGTTTAGCGACTAGAGAGGCGCAGAGAAATGAGAGCGCTCTCGCTTCTCTAACTTCAAACGCTTGTATCTCGAGAACCAGAAAAGCTATAAAAAAGCTAAAAACTACAAAGTTGTGTAAAAATTTATACAGAATACTTTTTCAGTGAATACCTTTTTTCTAGCTCCGTTCACATTAAAGATACAGCTCAAACTGTAACTTCATTCCTAGTCCCTCTAGCCATAATTAAAGTACAGAGCACCAAAAGTCCAAGACATAGAGGAAAAAAAGGAGGAGCAGGAGCACACAAAGGAAAATCGGTTGGGTAACAAAAAATGACCCGTCTGTTTCTCAGAATCTCTAATTTTTCAATTATCCCTCCATCGACTCTTCCCGGGCGGGAAGAGAAGCCTCTTTTCTCTTTTTTTGAAAGTTTTTGTTTCATTTTGAGGCAATGCATAAAAATAGCACTTTGTGTACTTTTATATGTTCCTTTGTCTTATTTTTTCATGTTTTTTCAGGTTGTTCACTTGGGGGATGTTAGAAATTAAAGATTTTGATGGGCGACTCTGTTTGACCTGATTTTTTTGAAGAATTGAGATTCTAGAGCTTTTTTGATTTTCAGATTTCTGAAAATGTGTGTTTCATAGGGTTGACATTTGCGTTGAACAAGAAATATACATTTTTAGTTAGCAAAATTTCTAGGGTCGATTCCACCAACTTCTTTAAGTCTGTAAACCTAGCCCTAGTCTTCCTAAAAAACCCTTGAAGCTGCCGGGACAATATATTTCGGGTAGGAATTGCAGAAGGATTCTGTGAATTTTTGCCTGAGCGTGTCAGTTTCAGTGTTTGCGTACCAAGCGCCAAACCTTACGACTGTTTTAGGACTGTTTTCAGATGGGCATCAACCAAAATAGAACCGTTTTAAAGAGTTTCAGTCCCACCCCCTTAACCTTCCCATTTATTCATCTTCGACTTCTCATCCTCCCATCCTTCCTCTCTTCCCCCAGTCCACCACCTAAAATTCTCTCCCATCCATTCGTCAAGTTTAACGAGACAACTAACTTTTCCAACTCTCTTCCTTGTGTGTTCCACTCACATTCAGAGTTTTTTTTTTCAATTTCCAATATCTGTACTTTTTCTCTGGATAAAAAAGGTTGACCCTTCCACCTCTTCTCTTTCTCCAACTTTGGCTTCCAACTTTTTCTGTCTCGGATTTTCGTAAATGTCTAAACTTTCCATTTTTCGATCTAACACGTAAGATTTAACTTTTCTCTCAAGATTTTTCTAATGTATTCTAAACGGTCAAGACTTCAATCCAAAAAAGAGAACAAGGAAAACGTTTTATTTTTTTTTATTCCTGGATTCTTGGATTCTTGGATTCTTGGATTCTTGGATTCTTGGATTCTTGGATTCTTAGATTCTGGGATTCTTGGATTCATGAGTCCTTCGATTCTTGGATTCTTGGATTCTTGGATTCTTGAGTCCTTTGATTCTTGGATTCTTGGATTCTTGGATTCTTGGATTCTTGGATTCTTGGATTCTTGGATTCTTGGATTCTTGGATTCTCGGATTCTTGGATTCTTAGATTCTTGAATTCTTGAATTCTTGAATTCTTGGATTCATGAGTCCTTCGATTCTTGGATTCTTGGATTCTTGGATTCTTGGATTCTTGGATTCTTAGTTCATTAGATTCTTAAATTCTTGAATTCTGCACTTTCAATCTCCTCGTCACTGATAATGTTTGTTCCTGTTCTCACAGATAATCTTAGATCCTGTACTTCTAATCTGATTCTGATCCCATTTCGCTATTTTACTTCCGGTCATCTTAAATTTTAGATTGTAGATCCATGATTATGGTCATTTTCTATTCTTACAATACCCGTCCAAAATACAAGAGATTCCAGAGATTTAGAGACAAGATTAAATCCAATTCATTCACATATTCCCTCTCTCTGTCCCCAATACTACTACAACTTCCAGTTGACCTACTCATTTTCCCTTTCATTCTCTGCGTCTCTCAAAAATCAACACTATTGTCTCGGAATCTCTTGTAATATGATACCAGTATTCTGTATTTCTTCATGTACATTTATCTCTTCTTTTCGAGAGTGAGAAGAACAGAAATCTATCTTTTTCTCTCAATGAAAATGATCGAAACCCAATGCAAAGTACATGGGAATGGGGAAAAGAGTGGAGAGACGGAGGGGAATAGAAAAATTCAGATGATGATGATGATGATATGTAATAACGTATCATCAGTTTTATTTTAAACTTTTCCAGTTTTCCAAAATTGATCTACCTTTAGTCTCCAAAGTTTGAAGAACTGTATCTCAAGAACCATTAGAACTATGTTCAGCATCAATTTTTACACACTTTTCAAGTTAATAACTTTTTGATAGCTCAAACGGTTCTCAAGATATAGTCGCTCAAAGCTTGGACCTGGGAGAGACTCAGAGAAACGAGAGTGCTCTCGCTTCTCTGCGTCTTTCTAGTGTCTACGCGTTAAACGGCTTTAACTTGAGAACAGTTTGAGCTATCAAAAAAGTTTCAACTAATAAAATGTGTAAAATTGAAATTTGCATAGTTTTATAGTTACAATTTTTTATGTGACCAGTGAATCTCGAAAAAAAAGAAGTTTAATCTTAAATTATTTTAATAAGGCTGTTCTTGGATGTTTAGAGCTGTAGTTAGCTATCATATCTATCATTACTATTTTTGAAGCGTCTTGTTCTCAAGATAAACAAAACTAGATCTTTCAAGTCTCTTCCCCCCAAAACACTACTAATTTTAATTATTATTCTCGATACCTGGTGCCCCATCTCTCCCTCCCATAGCAACTCAAGTAGAAAACAAACTTAGAACCAATGTAAATAAATGAGAGACCCCAAGAAAAAGGGGGGCTTTCTTCTTATTCTAGAAAGAAGAAAAATAAGATTACTGTCAGGGCAAAAGTCGTGAGTAAATAGAAAACACAGTGGTGGAGCACACTATTGGGAGGGTAGGGGGACAGGAAGAGAGGAAGAAATTCAGAGAAGAAACATTTTTCTTAATTTTGGATTTTTGTTGTCATAGCAATTTCAGTAGAGTCCTAGATATTCCGGCATACATGAAAAATTTTTTGATAAATCGCTCGAATATTGTTGAATTTTGAAATTTTTCTTGTTGTGCTCTTGAAACATTGTTAGCAGCTTTTTCCTTTATAAGTTATGATTTTCTGATCAATTTTTATACCAAAATGTAAAGCTCAATGAGATCTACAAAATGGTGTATAAACCAATAACATTTACCTGTTGATTAAGTTGCTAGCTTTTGAAAAAAACCCGGGTCGGCAAAATGAGCTTGAGTGGAGCCGGGACGGAAGTTTTACTATAAATGTTGTTGTTTTATACATCATTTCGTAGATCTCATTAAGCTCTACATTTTGGTATAAGATTTATTGAGAAAATCTTAATTATAAAGGAAATAAGAGCCAATTTTCATACCGCCTAAAACTGCTGGCTCTGATGGGGCAAGTATCAAGGCTGTGCGGCAACGAATCTCGACAACATACTCAAATGGGAATATCATTTTTCAGGGGGATCGGGTAAAAACACAGTCAACAGAAAACATGTTCCTTATCAAAAAAGCTATCGATTGGTTAAAAAATCGCCAAATTTCATCAAGAATTAACGGAGTTACGTCCTGTTTTGGAAAAAAAAATTGCCGAAATCTGGAATTTTTCGATAAAAAAAGCGTAACTCTGTTAATTCTTGATGAAATTTGACGGTTTTTTAACCAATCGACAGCTTTTTTAATAAGAAACATTTTTCCTGTAGACTCTA
This sequence comes from Caenorhabditis zanzibari, assembly GCA_963966625.1. Taxonomy (NCBI): domain Eukaryota; kingdom Metazoa; phylum Nematoda; class Chromadorea; order Rhabditida; family Rhabditidae; genus Caenorhabditis; species Caenorhabditis zanzibari. The sequence goes on from OZ016470.1 coordinate 16,134,624, forward strand.
TTTTTACCTAATGCTCCTGAAAAAAGTTATTCACACTTGAATGCGTTGCCGAAAATTCGTTGCCGCTCATCCCTGGCAAGTATGCTTCTCTTTTTAACAATGGCGCACCTATGGCGCACCCATAGTAAGTCAGGTCATAGTAAGTCAGGTTTCAAGTCATAGTAAGTCAGGTTTCAATGATCTTCTTAAAGGTGTTCCGGTTACCACTACTATCTGGTACCATGGCCCCCATAGGTCCCCCGATTTCCAAAATGCCGTCGGTCCTACCTCTGCCTTCCCATTGTTTCTCGATTCATGTTCATCACCGCTTGTTTCTCCCACACTGTCTACGTGTTGTAGGTTTTTGGTTCAAGGCCACTGTGTCCATGGAGAGTGTCCACATTTATCCCCCAAAAACTGTTCTTCTCTATTCCTCTTCTTTCATCTTTTTAGTTTTTGTGGGGTCTTCGTCTGAATCTAGGTCATTCTAGGACATTCTTCTGCTACTTCTACTACTACAAGGAAGACACCCCATCATCTTTCTCCCAAATGTCTTCTACTACTACTAGACATACTTATATTTATAATCTTTTCTATGTACATGTATTTAATACAGAGAAAATGGGACGTTTTTTTGAATATGAGAATATGGGGCAAAAGTCGTAAAATTGGGATTAGGGAGTTTTCTTTTGGGAAAAAGGGAGTGGGGGTCTGATTGGGTTGTTAGGGATTTCAGAACGTTGATTTCTGAAGCTGGGACATTTTGATGAAACTGGAAACCAAAAATTGAACATTTTGGAACTTTAGAATCTTTTAGAATCCCTGAGGAATTTTTCAACTTCTTTCAGTTTTTTTTCCGACATCAAAGTTTGGAAAACCTAAAATTCCTAGTTTTTCGGAGTCCCAAAATTTGGAAATTCCAAAAATGTTGGGATCCCAGATTCGTTAAAACCTAAACATTCTAAATTTCGTTTTTGTGTTTTTTCAAAAATTTCTAACTCGAGCAACTCGAAATTTTCACATTTTCGGAACCTTCAGGGTCTTTAGGACCTTCTGAATCTTCGAACGTAGGCGTATTCTTGTTCCCAATTTCCCCCCATATTCTATTGTCAAATGAGAACCATATGGTTTTTGAAAAAGTGACCTTTTCGAAAATGAAAAGAGTATCCTCTTCTTCCCGTCACCCGTCACTGGTAGCAGTTTCGAGCTAAATTGTACGGGAAAATGAGAGAGATTAGAGAAGAAGAGAAAAAAGTTTGGGTTCTGGGTTATTAAAATTCAAATCACTAGTCGACATTCTCTGTCTTCTTTTCGATTTTTTCGTATTCTATTTTTGATTTTGCAACTTTTCTCATTCTCTTTTTTACTTCCCTTTTTTGTTAAGTGACTTTTCACTAGTTTCAGTGTCAAAAAGTTTACAAAGATTTCTAAATCTAAAAACTTTTCCAATATTCAGAAACATCAAGGATCGGTTCATTGAAAAGTTGACTATTCTTGGTTTTTTCCAATATTTTGGATTCTGAATTTTGAAGGCTTTGGAATACTGACAGATTCAAACTCGGAAAAATATTTGCTATTCTAAAATTTTGAGATTTGACATTTCAAATGGTTCCAAGGAAAGCAATTCTAGACTTTGAAAATTTACCCCACATGTGATCACATTCTAAAATGAAGATTTTGAATTTCAAGATCTTACGATTCCAAATTTTTTCTTGTTTCAGAATTTCAACCTCTCTCTTTCCTCATTTTTCACCCTCCAAACTCATAAAGTTCTCTCATTTTTCAATCTCTTTCCAATTGCTCGAAATCGATCATCAGAAATTCGAAATGTGAAATGTCCACAATTTCTTTCTCTTTTTCTTCCTCTTTGAAACCGATTAAATAATGATAAATGTGAAAGAAGAAGAAGATGAGCTTCTTCTTTTTTCTCAGTGTGTTCCTCTTCGAACATCTGGATGAAAAATAAAGGAATAAGAAATTGTGGGGATCCCAGGGGCTAGGAAAGTTTTTAGTGAAATGAGAGAAATGAAATGATGATGATGGATTCTTGGAATACTTCAATTTTCGAAATAGTTTTGATCTTGGATTTCTGAAAGTATCATGTATGTAAGTACTGTATATTTTTGAATAAGTGTTACTGGGCTCCATGCGAAAATTTTCTTTTGAAATTTTGTGAGCTCACTTGTATTTTTATCGCAAATATTTTGACAGCAAAAAAAAGAGCAAAATTGAAGGGATCTTAGATTATTATAGCGATTAATATCAGCTTTATTTTCGCACAAAAATCAACTTTTTTGGTTCAAAATTCAGAAAGTTACTGTAGTTTGAAGTTAGGGCATTTTAAGTTTTTCGAAGGATTTTTTAGAGCAAATCTGATGCCTGGCAAGCTACCGTTAAAAAAATGCACAAAAATGGCATCTCGCCTTCTTTTGAAGACACGATACACCTAATACCGACTCTATGTAAATTTTCTTGTTTTTCAAGGGGTGCAACCCTCCACAGGCATAATGAGTGGTGGAGTCGAAAGATGAGTGTCTTTCCTACTGTGCCTTTTAGAGAAACAAGAAAGATCAAGTGTCTATGTTATGAGTGTCTGTAGAGCTGAGAATTGCGTAGGCACCGGTGTTTCTGTTTGTCCGTATGTCCTAGGCCCAGGGGCTCAAAAAATCCTAGTGTCCCAAAAAAGTTGCCAAAATTGGCCTAACTCAAGTTTCAAGCTCTGAAAATGTTCAAAAAACGATCCAGTGGTCTCTTTAGTACGGTTACTCACCAGTCATTGTGGTACAATCGAAATTTAGAAGCATAAACTTATCCTTGCCAAAAAACCAATCTTGGCTTGCAGGCCCACTTTTGAAGCAAAATCCATCGGTCTCCTAGCTATTGCTCATCATAAAACTACCACACTTAACACCTCCACTAAGACCCACTAAACTATACAACCCTGGGACACTTCCACCCACTTTCTCACCCCCTCAAAAACTGTACTAATCCATTAGGGGAAGGTCCCCATTCATTCATCCTCTCATTAATAATAACGGAATGTCATATAGTTCCTTCTTCTATAAAAGAAAAGAGAGTGACCGTCGTTTACCCTCAAATAACCTCCCATCTTCTTTTCCATCATAACAACTGACCTATCTATCTCCCTTTTCTTGACATAGTGTACCTTTACTTCTCAGGTACCTCCGCCCACCACCCCCGGGGATCCTTTTATCTTTTGTAGGAGTCTTCTTACAATTGAGAGACGGGGGAGTGTCTTGGGGACCCCTCTTATCCTACCATACGATCCGGTGGAGGGAGAGACGAGAGAAGTACAGTTGACCCTGACCCTCTGGACTCTCTCATTACTCTATGCTATTTTCAATGTTTGATAGATAGATCCTCACACATCCCTCCCTCCCTTTTGTCCTCTTTCTGAATACCTTCACATTGGGAACTAATTCTACTAGTATTACTGTGGGAGACGGACACGTTGGAAGTTTGTTGTCGGTTTCTGGGAAATTTTTGGTCACTTTTTGGTCCCTTTTGGGTACAGTAATTTAGCAGGGGTACTGTAAAATTGAAAGTTTGGAAATTTTTGAATTTCTTGGGTTATTTGGATGCCAATTTTTCATCTGTTCTGACTTCCTTGGTTTTTGAATGGATTAAAGAACTTTTTGGAGTTTTTGAACTTCCAGATGTTGAGATTACTGTATAATAGATTACTGTAATATTTTTTGGCTCCAAGGTTTTGAGATACAGGGTTTTCCCGAACCCTTTAAACTTTGGACTTTTTGAAAGACTGATCCAATTTCGTTTCATTTTTCCACCTTCCTAACCCAAAAAAATCAGTAAATGTTGCAATTTCAATCAAAACTCAACTACAAACACTCTCATTTTCTCTTTCTCTCTCTCTAGATTTCTACTATTATCATTTGTCTTCTAAAATTCTCTATTTTCTGATAAGAGACAAACTGAAAATCAAGAGAAAAGAAGGGAGCACCTAACATTTATATTCTTCTTCTTCATTTTCTCACATGATAATTTGATGGTTTACAAATTTTTACTTATTGTTTGTGGAGCTGGAAAGTTCTTGATATATTTCTAGATTGTTTCTAATTAAAATTTTTTTGGAGTATCAACATTTTTAAAACCAAAAAAATTAATATGAAAATTTCGTTATCTAGAAAGGTGATTTTTTCGTAAGAGTTTGAAGTTTTTTGTTTACTTTTGAGGAATGGGAGTTTTTGTAATTTTTGGCCTCAAATTTTGGGGTGTTTTCGGGGATTTTTAGATTTCGAGGATTTGAAAGTTTCAAAATTTGAAGGATCGGAATTCTAGAGAATTCTAATTGGCTTCTGAGGTCCTCGAATTTTGAAAATCTTGAAACTTAGCGCTTTGGAACTTTAGAATCCTATATTTTTGTAAATCCTTAAGATCGTAGAATCTTCAAGAACAAAACACAGAAATTTTTTTGCAGAATATGGAGTTTAAGGATCGTTTCAGAATCCCTGAATCTCAAAAACTATGCAAATTGAGAAGCGTCTAGATTGAAGTATTCAGAATCTACAGAAATTCCAAAAATTCGAGTCTTTTCAAGATTCTATGTTTTGGAATTTCAGAATCTAGCCTATCATTCAGAATCTTGAACCCTTTGAACTTTGGAAACTAAAAAAATCCCAGAATCATAAAAACTGTCTATCGGAAAAGTGGTTAGATTCAGAAACTTCAGAAATCCCAAGAATCTGAATTTCTCCAAGTTTCTAGGTTTTGAAATCTCTAAAGAATTTTCGAACTTGAAATCTCAAAATCCCCCTTATTCTCTCTCCCCTTTTGATCTAATTTCCTCTCAAATTTTACAACCTTTTCTTACCTCTCTTTTTTCCAACCTGGTCAGTTTTCTCTCTCTCTCTCCCTCTAGAATGTCCTTGACAAGAATGAAATGTAACTTCGATCATCATTACCTTCCTTTTTTTGTTCTCCTCTCCTCTCAAGGCTCCTCTTCCATTCAAAAATGTCCATATCTTTTTCTCAGAATCTCTCTATTCTTTTCCAAAATTCTGAATGCATTTCTTATTTCCTCTCACTGATTTATGTGTGCCAAAAGGTGGTGACCCCGAACAGTTGTCCCAACCTTTTTGTATCAAAAAATCTGCTCTCTCTCTCTGTGTTTTTCTCTAACAAACTCTCTCACTATTCAATACTATTTCTCTATAAGATAATCCATCAAACTTTTTTTTGATGATGTGATAGGGCAAGTATACTTCTTCTATCTGTTTCCTATTGATGTATTACCTAGATTTTGAGATTTTTTATCATCTTTTTGTAATTTTTTTTGTAGAGAAATTGTTTGTCTTTAAGGTAGCACTATTTTGGGAAAATATGGTTAGATTTTTACAAAAATGTTGATGGTTTTCAATTTGTTGGGGCTTTTTCAAAATTTCCTAAAATTCCCAAAAAAATCTCCATTCAAAAAATGAAACCGGAAAAAAACAGAGCTCGAAAATTAATATTCAATGAAAAAACTATGAATCCCCTCTTTTTTCCTTCCTTTCCCAAATTTGACTTTCCAATTTTTCACTCCTCGATGAATTCTCAATTCTGAATCTTAAAATGAATTTCGAATTTTCAATGTTCTCGATTTTTCTTCCAATTTTTCTTCTAAATTTCTCAAATTTCAGAATCTTCGTAAATTTCAATTGGGATTCTTCATTTGGGAATGTAATTTCGAATTCTGGCACGTTTCTCTTTTTATATTTCTTTTTCATATTTCTATTCTGAATTTCCCTTCACACATTCATCAAAAATGGGTCTTCTGAATCCCAGATTTTGTAAAATTTCTGAAGTTATAATTCTTTCAATTGAAAATTTGCTCCTCTCTAATTTTCTTATCAGAAATTTCTTTGTTATCTGAAAAGTTTAGTTCGTGTCATTTTCATTTTCTAAACTCTGATCCTTTCACTTTTTTCTCTGCGTCTCTCAAATTTTTAAAGATTCTGAACTTGAGGTTCCAAGATTTAGAATAGTAAAGTTTCAAATTTCCAAACTTTGAAAATTCCAAAAGAATCTTTGCAAAATTGTTTTCTTTGATTTACATGCCAAACAATAAGTGAAACTTCAAGAATATTGAGAATTTCCAAAAACAGAATTTAAAAAACTTCGAAATCAAAAAATCGTGGTTCTCAAGACTAGATCTGAAAATTTGACTTTTGGGCTTCCTTTTGTTTTCAAAAAAACAGCTCCGAGTCTTTGAGAATCTGAAATTCTGAGTTGTTCCAAATCTTAAACTTTTCAAAACTTTAGAACACCTTAACCTCTACATTAGCCAATTTTTGAAATCCCAAGAATCCTAAAATTTCAAAATCCACTCTTCCCCCCTCCTTCAAGTCACCAATTAATGTGTCCATTCTTCTCGCCATCCCAAAACTTTATCTGATTTTCTTTCAACTTTTGTGTCATCTTCTTCTTCTTCTTTTTCTCCTGTCCTTCATACATATACAACCTTCACAAAGTGCCCTTCTGTGTCCATTCAATTCAAGGGGTCAAGAGGCAAACTCCTTCTTCTTCTTCTTCGTCTTCTTCCTGAGAAGACACCAATTTCTGTGAGACTATTATTTGTTGGGAGATGTTCCCTCTATTATTATTATTATATTATTAGATGTTTTGATTGTTGTCATTGCGGTCCATTGACAGATGGGAACAAGCAAGGGTAATCCTATAAAGAGGAGGCGAAATGAGCAACTAGTTGGATTTGGGATACTTAGAATCAGGAAGGCTTTGGAGATTTTGGAACTAATTCTAAAAAGCTTGTATATTTCCACTTTTAGACAGTCTTGGCAATTTTAGGTCCGGACCGGCTCAGATCGGTCGGTCTGTTTTGGGGAAATTTCAAAAATCCAGGTATTTTGAAGACCTGAAATTTTCTGATTTTGATATTTTCAGCTTCTAGAAATCCCTGATATTCTGAATTCTTCTGGGGTTCCGAATCAAGCTTCAAGGGATTTGGAAACTCTTGAATTCCGAAAGTCCTATAGCCAGTGCACTGTAATTTTCAAAGTTTTCTGATGGTTTCAGATCCGCCAATTCCAAAATCTCAGAATCTTCTATATTTTTGAATTCTGGAATCTTCTAGATTATCGAGTTTTAACCCGCCAAGATAATTGGATCTAACCTTTTTTCATTCTCCAAACTTCAATAAGCTCCGCCCACTTTCCTAATCCTTCTTGAACTCTAAATGCAAACCTCAACGTTTTTGTTCCTTCTCATTTTTTGTACCTAACTTTTAGCGATATTCTGGAATTTTCACCGCGAAAATATCCCTAAAAATACTTGAAAATCAAAACATGTTGCAACTACTCTTGAAAACCTTTCCCACTCATATTTGAACAGCTTAATACAGTGCCCCTTTCTCTCTGTCCACATACAAATACATATGACAGTTTCCACTCTCCACTCTTGACCTACTCCGTTTTTATGAACTTTTTCGTTGTTTAGTATACTTGGGAAAGTAAGGAGGACTTTAGAAGGGTAAAGAGTAAGAGGTTTTCAAGTTTTGATGAATTAACTTTTCTTTTGATTTGTACTAAACAGTTCAAGTTTAGGGGGTAATTTAACAAGAAATTCCAGGACACAAAATCGGTTTGGGTACCAAAAATATAACAAGTTTATACTCATGTTGACCGTTTTTTCTTGCTGATTCTACTATTTTCTAAAATTGAGCAAGTTAAAATGGCTCACCTAACTGGTGTCGTTCTTGAATGCTCATTTTTGGCTCGGTTTTTTCAGAAAAAAATAAACAATTACTGTATTTTACTACTGTATTTTAACACTTGACCTTTGTTTGGATTAAAGTATCCCATAACCTAATTTTTTTGAACTTTATTTGTAAATGTAAATGTCATCCTTAACGATTGATCTCGTTGACGACTTGTCGTCAAGATGAACTTTTATTGGACTTTTTTTTGGATTAATTTTATTTCTTTCAAAAAAAAAAAAGGTTTTTTGGCAAAAATAGTGATCAAAACTTGCTCAAATTTCATTCTGAATTTTTATGAAAGCGTCTGACGGATTCTGGAGGGTTATGAAAGATACTGTAGGATTCCAATGGTTTCTGAAAGATTCGAAAGGTTTCCGAAGAATTCTAAACAGTTCTAAAGGCTTCTAAAGGATTCTAAGGACACATGAAGAATTCTTGGATACAAAATTTGACTTCAACAATAGACATGATCTCATTTCTCTCAACTCATTTAATTCATCATCAATCATCACTGAACTAATTCCCCCTATCCTAAAAATGTGTTCTCTTCTTTTTCTTCTTCTTCTTCCTTTTTGCTTTTCTCTTTGTTTTCTCCTCGAAAACTGTCCCCCTTTCACTCCACTCAATGGACAGTGCGCAAATAACCGATCCCCTTCTTTCCTATAGATTCTCGAATCGATTCTTGTTTCGAAAATTCTCTCTCTCTCTCTCTATCTATACCGTCTATTTGTGCTCTTTTTCTCTTCTTTTGGCCTCAGGTGGAGCACTCTCACTTCCACAGTGAGGTGCATTTATATTCATATAGAGAAGGAGAACTTTTCTTATGTATCTTTTTTGTTATGACTTTGATCCATCTGGTCTTGGTTTGAGATCGGAGGTTTTGAAATTCGGGAGCTTGGATTCTTGGATTCTCTGGGATTCTCAGCTTCCAAGATTCAGCGGTTCTGGAATCTTGGATTTTGGGTTCCTGGATTCTTGGGTTCCTGGATTCTTGGATTCTTGGGTTCCTGGATTCTTGGATTCTTGGATTCTTGGATTCTTGGATTCTTGGATTCTTGGATTCGTGGATTCTTGGATTCTTGGATTCTTGGATTCTTGAATTCTTGGATTTTTGGATTCTTGGATTCTTGGACTCTTGGATTCTTGGATTCTTGGATTCTTGGATTCTTGGATTCTTGGATTCTTGGATTCTTGGATTCTTGGATTCTTGGATTCTTGGATTCTTGGATTCTTGGATTCTTGGATTCTTGGATTCTTGGATTCTTGGGTTCCTGGATTCTTGGATTCTTGGATTCTTGGATTCTTGGATTCTTGGATTCTTGGATTCGTGGATTCTTGGATTCTTGGATTCTTGGATTCTTGGATTCTTGGATTCTTGGATTTTTGGATTCTTGGATTCTTGGACCCTTGGATTCTTGGATTCTTGGATTCTTGGATTCTTGGATTCTTGGATTCTTGGATTCTTGGATTCTTGGATTCTTGGATTCTTGGATTCTTGGATTCTTGGATTCTTGGATTCTTGGATTCTTGGATTCTTGGATTCTTGGATTCTTGGATTCTTGGATTCTTGGATTCTTGGATTCTTGGATTCTTGGGTTCCTGGATTCTTGGATTCTTGGATTCTTGGATTCTTGGATCCTCGAATTTTTGGATTTTCGGATTCTTGGATTCTTGAATTCTTAGATCCTCGAATTTTTGGATTTTCGGATTCTTGAGTTCTTGGTGTCTGGGATCCTTGGATTCTTGTATTCCTGGAAACCTGGATTTTTGGATTTTTTGGATTCTTAGATTATTGGATTCTCGAAGCCTCAGATTTTCGGGGTTTTAATTCTTTTCGTAATTTTCTTGAAATCGCAAACTTTTCCCGTATCTTGAAAATTCTCAATTTCTACTAAACATTTATCTTTTTCAGGAATCGATAAAGGGAGCTCACTATCCGTTTGAAACGACGATTCATTCCGGATTTTCAAGAAGTATTTTGTCTTTTGGATTCTTGAAAAACGGCTTTTTAACGATTCCATATGATCCCGAGATTCTGAAAAATTCAAATATTTTGAAGCTCACGATCCTAGTTGCCATGACTCTCTAGTTCATCCTAAATTCTAGTCCCCAAAAAATTAAAAATTCATAATCCCTTCTTGTTTATAATACAAAATGTATATTCCCGAAAACATCTCATCAATATTCCCCCCAGTCTCATCTGAATCTTGTCGTCTGACAATGTATTTCCTTTCAGAATCTCCTCCCTACTTTTCCATGTCCATTATTCCATTCTAAACGTTTCATCAATGTCTGTCGTCCCAAATCTCAATTCTGAACATCTCCATTATCCAGCGGGCTCATCATAATCCATCAAAGAAGTACAAAACTTTTTTTCCTTTTTTCCCGGGACCACCTCTACCATAATCCCAGACTTCCCATTTCTGTCAGGTCGGCTCACAAAAACGACTCATCATCATTTTTCCCCTTCTTTCTCTCTTAGGAAAAGGGTGGAAAATCAGGAGTGAAACAATAAGAGAGAGAGAGAGGTGCTCTTTTCCCTTTTAACCTCCCTATAGACAAACAAGAGGACTCATTTTCGACTTTTCTCAGGCTTCTTCTTCGATTTCACATTCTTTACAGTCCCCCTTTGTATTGCTTCTTGAGTTTCCTTTTTTTTGAGTGCTGATGTTTTATTATGGTCATTTGGGTTACTGTATTAGGAGGATAGGGGTTTGGAAAATTCAAAAAATTGGACTGGAAATCATTGAAAAGCATAAGAATCTTCGGAAACCTGAAAAATCGGAAGATATTCTGAAAAATTATGTTTCGAACAAATCTAACCAGGATACGTTTTTTTCTGCTGTGATTATACTTATTCTGACCACTAACCATATAAATTATAATTTTCCTAAATATTGGACAAAAACTGAGTGAGATACACTATCTTTAAGGAAACTGTTTCATTTAACCCTTTCTTAATTTTTTTTTTCAAATTCTGGAAAAGTAGGTCATGTTTATACTACTTTTAACTAATTTTTCTTTCTGATTGCAACCGTACTTTTTTGAGCATGATGAGAACAGAACTGACTGGGATGCTGTAGTTTTTGCAGTGAAAAATTGAGCTGACAAAAAAATGCACAATTTTGGTCAACTATACTTCCCGACAAAATGGAACCCTTACTTCAAACTTATACCTCTAAAATTTCATGGTAATTTTCTCATTACTGTCCTTATTTATAAGCTCAAAATTCACGATGAGCAATTTCAAATCGAGCTCCCTCACAATTTTCCTCAAACTGTTGACCCCATCCCAAATTTCGACACTTTTGACATTTTGCAAAAAAAACTATTTGTGAGTGTGGGTGTGTAATGGTTGTCAGGTAAGAGAAAGAAAACTCACAAAAGAGTGAACCATAAAAATACAAAACCATCTTCTGGAATAATAAAACCGCTCCCTTTTTTGACCCTTATGATTTTTTGGAGAGGCTTTTTTGTGTGTAAAAATCATACGACCTATTGGTACTTTTGAATTTTCTTGAGCAAAAAGGAAGTGGAAATCAGACATTGAATGAAAAGGAAAAATGAAAAAAAAAAGATAATTTATTGATGGGAAAACTGAAAAGAAAATTATGGGATAGAGAAGTGCAGATGTGAAGTGGACTATAAAATTTGGGAAGAAACATATAAAAAATCAATTAAAATTGAAGAATCTTGAGATTTTGGCAAAAAAAGGAGTAGCAAATGGAACTTTTTCGGAAAAAAAGAAGAATTTATCGATTTTGGACCGGAATGACTAGGAGACTTTGGGATAGCTGGAGGACTTTTATACTTGAAGCAAGACCTTTTTTCATTATCTCAAAAATTTCAGAATCCTCAAGGTGTTTCATTCTTTATTTTCTTCTTTCTTCCTCCTTCCTTCCTTTTCACACCCCCAAAAAAGAGCCCCCCTCTTCTTTTGCTCCAAGTCAATGTTGTATGAAATATGATTACATTTCAATCTTATTACCTTCCAAAAAAGCTCCAAGAAGTGCCCCCTTCTTTCTTTTCAACACCCTCTATTTTCACGTTTTTCAACTGCATTCACTTCAAAAATTTTATCTGGAAACATAGTTTTTAAGATTTTTGCTTTATTTGAGAGTTATCTCGAAAACCGGCAAAAATGGAGTAATTTTGTTAACTACGAGAATGATTGACATAAAAATTTTAACGCTTTTGTAGTTTCCAACTTTTTGATATCTTGAATGGCTCGCGTGATATGACCCTTTAAAGTTAGCTTGAACGTGAGGCTTCCTTCTCAACTTTTTTAGCCTCATCTCGAAAACCTAGAAAGTTTGAGCAATTTTGTTAACTACTAAAATAGTTGGCATAACATTTTACCCATTTTTGTAGTTTTCATCTTTTTGATAGCTCTAATGGCCCTCGTGACTTCAAAGTTTGATCGAATTTGAGCGATCTCTGAAACGTTTTTTCACCTTTTTCGATACCTTCTTTTATCCGTATTTATTTCTATCTGTTTCTATTCTTCTTTTCAAATCAACTCAAAAATATAATTTTTCAGGTACCCCCTATACCATCATCTAAACCAAAAAGCCCCGCCCCCTCACCCCCATCAAAAATGAACATGATGCACATGGGCGCTCCCATGAATGGCGGTGGTCCGCCTCCCCAACAAATGCTCCAAATGCACCATCCCTCGCTTCCCCATCACCATCATCATCACGTGGCCGTTTTTGCCTCGTCAGCCAACAACGGTCAAGCTCCGCCCCTCTCATCGTCTTCGACCATCGCCTCCGCCTCCGCCGTCTCAACACCGCCCGTCGCATCGAGCATGAATCGATCACAAAGGTAAGAAGAAGAACTCTTTTTCGATATTCTTAAGCCCCGCCCCTTTTTTACTCTATCCCCCCGAATCTTCCCTAAAAGGCATCCGAAATTCTAATAATAAAGTGTGTTATTTGTTTCAAGTAGAGCTTCTTGTCCGCAATCCACTAGGGAAATGTCCTCGCATAGGTCGACGACATCGCGCAGGTGAGTCATTTCTTTTTTTTCTTTTTTTAAAAACAACATCTAATAATGCATCTGCTCTGCACCCCAAATCGCATATCCCACCACACACAAGTCACCCCACTGTTAAATTGAAAATAAAAATTTTTCGAAAAAAAATTTCGAAAAATTTTTTGGAAATTTTTGCTGTTCAAAATTGAGATTTTTTAGTCAAAATTTATGACAAAATGTAGATCTTGATGAAATCCACAAAGTAGTATTAAAATCAATAGGCTTACAGTTTTTTTAAACTAAATATTTTTCTTTCCAAATATCCTCAAATGAGCTTGAATTTTTCAAAGGCTAAAAATTGAGTGAGAGTACAGTACTTCTTTATTTTTAAAACGTTCGTTTTCTTATTTTTCACGACTTCTAGACTGATTTTCAAAAAGTTGTTGAGCCTCGAACTTTTTTTTTGAAAAAAACTTGCTAAGGTATATTGTCTTTCAAAATGGATAACCTTGAAATTTTTTGAAATTTTTTTTGAATCAAAGTGATTTTTAAAATAGAATCTGCACGATACAAAACGTTTTTTTTTGGGTTTCAGACTTCAAAAATCCAAAAAAATTTCGATTCCCTAGATTTTAGTGTCTTTCACAGATACAAAATATATCCCCAAAAACATTTTCCCTTCTATAGTTTCTTCTGTTTCTTTCAAAAATAACTTATCACATATTCCCCTTAAATCTCATTTAACTTTAAACTCTCTTAACTATTAATTTTTACTTTGCATTGATTGTGTTAGTGGCATCAAGCCCTTTATCAATAAACATATTATACAGTTTTTTAAAAGTTCAAACTTTTTTAGTCCTCCAAAAAAAGTTTCCCAACCTTGAAAATCAATATTATCTTATTACTTCATCTAATCCATTAGGCAAAAAGGTAGAAAAGTCTCTGACGGTCACCACCACCATTCAGAATTATGTAATAGGTGTCAACGAGATAGAGGGGTCGTAAAAAGTAGACTTGGAGTTTCGACCTACTTTTTATTGAGGTATTACTGTGGATTAGAAAGGGTACTGTAGATTTATGATTATAATTGGTTAGGGATTTTTTTTGAGATTTTGTAACTTCAAAAATTTCGACTTCCCGATTCTCAAAAATTTTAGATTTGGAGATCGGGAACTTTTGAATTCTTAAATTTTGATTTTGTGTTAGGTTCAGAATCCCAGTTTTTAAAATCCAAGACTTTGATAACTCTAAGTTTTCGGAAGCTCCAAAGGATCTCGATTCTAATCTAGTGATTCTTCTGACAACTTTTCTAGATTCCTTTTGATCTCCTTTTCTCCTAGTAGTACAGTCACAAGATTCCAACTACTTTTTCTCTACTTTCTCTTACTTTTCCACATTCTCTAATCATCTCTCTCTCTCTCTCACATACCAAAAACGAAGAGATTAGATTTGTGAGGACAGATAAACGAGTGTTGACCTCATTCCAATAAATGTATATGGGAACATGAAAGAGGAAATTAAGTAGTAGAGGGATTACTGTAGCTCACCGAAAAAATACACTGCAATACACAACACCAGCTAACTCTGCATGCAGCTTTTAAAATTTTGGAATTTGTTTTGGGCAGCTCTCTGATTTTCTCAATTTTTAGTGGTTTTTTGTGATTCTAATCGCATTTTTAGTAGAATTTGGGTGAATTTTCATTTTTTGGAAGTTGAGCATGCAACTAAAAACTTTTTACTAAAAGTAGCGATTGGAATCATAGAAAATCAGCGAAAAATTGAGAAAACAGAGTACCTAGTGGAATGTAAAAAATTATTTAAAGTTTTGAAGAAATGATGACCTAGAAATATCCTAGTAGAATTCTAGGTCACAGATTTTGAATTTTTGAAAATAATAATTTTTTGAAAATTTCGAAAAAAAAATTTTTGAAAGAAAATTTTTTCATTTGAGAATTTTGAAAACAATTTTAAACCCAAAATTCTTCAATTTCAGAATTCCAGAAATTTCACCTGAAAGATCTCTTATCCCCAATTTTGAATTCCTTGAAAATTTTTTTCAAAAAAATAGGAAAACAGATTTTGGATTTTTATAAGAAACAATTTTTGACAATTTCGAAAAAGAATTTGGAAAAAAATTTTATTTGGAACAATCAAAGTTTTTGAAACCAATTTTATACTCAAAATTATTCAACTTCAAAATTTCTGTAAAATATCCTTGTAAACTTTCAAAAAAACCCATCCAAAAATTGCTCCTCCCACAAGCCCCGCCCACTCCCACCAAAATCTGCTTTTCTTTCATCAACCACCCACACCCACAGTACCTCTACAGTAATCTTCTTCATTCAAAAAATCTTCCAGATGTGGCGTGTGTCGTGGTTGCCAGTGTAAACCATGCGGTCAGTGTACATATTGTCAAGATTCACCGCAATTCGGTGGTCCCGGTGTCAAAAAACAGAGTTGTATAGAGCGAAGGTGTTTAAGGGTGCTGGAGAATAGGCTACAGGTAGGTTTTAGGCGGGAATTTGAATTTTTTGGAAATGGAAAGTTCACTATTGTCAATTCAAAAAAATCGCAAGGAAAAAGTTTGAAAATTTCATTTATAGACAACTTTTTATGCTCCGCCCACTAAAAGTTACTGCGGGAAATGGAGCGCAAAAGGTTGTGGGCGGAGCTAAAAAATTTTTTAACAGTTCAAAAATTCAATAATTTTCCTTGCGATTTCTTTGAATAGACAATACACTTGAATAGAATCTCAAAAATAAAAAATTTTTTTCAGAGAGATGCTCCGTCATTTAAAGCGAGAGTGGGATGTAATGCTTGTGAAGACTGCCGGATGCAGGATTGTCAAATTTGTTTAGTATGTTTGGACAAAAGGTTCGTTTGGACTTTTTTTAAAATCTTTTAATTTCACAGGTTTTCTTATTTTTGAGCCAAAGTTCAAGAAAAACGGAGAAGAATGAAGAGAGTTATGAAAGTGAAAATTTTTCTATTTTTTGAGCCGAAGTCTAACAAAAACTGGAAAGGATGAAAAGAGTTAGGAATTCTTGAATCTTCAGAACTTCAAATCTATCTCACAAATTTTCAGATTTTTCGAAAACCGTCACATCCCTGGTGCCATGTGTGCCAAGAAACGCTGCAACAATGCCCAATCCATCGAATGTGTTCCATCAGTTCCAATGCAACAATCAGAATTCATTATCCAACAAAGAGCACCAAAAAGGAGTTATGAAATGATCACCCCGGTTACCCTTCAACAGCAACAACAACAACAACAACAAGCCCCGCCCCCACAACAAATGCATTTCGATGTGAAGAGGGTACAGTACATGCCAGGACCACCACCACCGTCACAACAGCAACAACAGCAGATGCAGATTCAGCAACAGATTCAGATGCAACAACAGCAACAACAACAGCAGCAACAGAATCAGATTCCAGTGCAGGTTCAACAACAGCGACCGAATTGTGAGTTTTGAATTCTCTAAATTTTGAGCTAAAGACCAAGAAAAATGATTAAAAATGAACAAAGTTATCAGGATTTTAAAAAATTCAAACAACTGTAACTTTTTTCATTTCCGTTCAAAAATTATGATTTTGGTCTAGAATTGTAGGAAATTTCAATGTTTATATTTTCCAGCTAACTCCTCTCACTCAAACGGAGTCTCGCCGCCACGAAATGGAGTTGTGTCACAGCCACCAGTGTCCCAACAGAATGGGGTCTCCCCACAAAACGGAGTGCATCAGATGAAGAATGACGTCGAGAATCTGGAGCAACATCATCAGCAACAACATCAGCAACAGCAACAGCAACAAAGGATGATGTTCCAACCGGCTCCATATCAGGGTAAGGATTTTGTAGTTTGTAAGCCTCACAAAAATTGATTGAAAACGAGCAAAGTTATAAGTCCTTGAAAATTTGGTGCATTGTCTTTTCCAATAAAAAATTTAGGCTCCGCCCACTGGTTAGCAGCTTTGCTTGTTTAAAAAATTACTGTAGTGGGCGGAGCCTAACAATTTGTTTGCAAAAAATACTTGCGAAATTTTTCCGTGTCAAATTTTCAAAGTCTCATAACTTTGTTCATTTTCAACCAATTTTTATGATTTTAAGTTTGAAATGTAGATAATTTTTCAAACTACAAGTCTCAATCAGAACTATAGAAACTTTGGTATAAAAAAATTGATTTTCCGAACCTATGAAAATCAAAGTAACCACCAAAAGTTTGTTTATTATTACTCTGCATATTTGTCAGTTTTAAACCAATTTTTTTGACTACGGAAACTCGGGTCAGCCGGACGAGACCGTAGCATGTCTGGTTATGGGTATTTTTGTCTAACCAGACGGGCTACGCCCCTCTGGGGCCCTTCGGGCAAGTCTAAAATTTTTTTATTTTATTTTGAAAAACAAAATAGATGGGCATCATTAAGCAGGAATTACTGATAGCCTGCAAAAATTTGGGAAAATTTGGTCCAGTGAAGACTGAGCTAGAGCGGGATCCGGACACAGCACAGACACACAGACACACAGAATTTTGCGTTTGTTAATAGTAAAGATTGGAATTTTCATTCTGATTGTGAAGAGTTTGAAAAGTAGGAACGCATATTCCACTGTTAGAAAAAATACGATCATATTTTATCCTAATGAATTTTCTATTCCAGACATGAACGGTCACTCTCGAATGATCGCCCAACTACCACCAGTCTCCGCTCCACCACCAATGCCCCTTCCACAGAGCCAAATGACGCATATGCCACAACACGGCCTCGACATCCCATATTTGATCCCAACATTCGCTCAAGGCGGTCCAGGATCCGATCCATTTTATCCATCAAAATTCGAGCTGGATTTCGAACATAACGGAGATCCATTCGTACCGCCAAGCTATGCCCAAGACATGAAAGGACAAGTCGTGTTGCAGCAGTTATAGTTTTGGACCTTTTGTTTCGAAGAAAATTTGTTAATTATCAACATCTCATCTCTCCTGATTGTGACACGTCTCGAATTGTGATATCTTCTCTAGTTTTTTTTTTTCGTCGTCTCTCCAGTACAACAAGTGCCTTACTTATTTATTGACCCCGCCCCCAGAAACAAAGATTTGAAAAAAAAGTTGCAACAACAAAAAGGAAGAAAATCTAAGAGAACAATCTAGTTAGGAAGTATTCAGATCTCTCTTTTCACTCTCAATTTTCTCTCCTCATTTCAACTTTTTTTCTATTTCTTCTTTCTGTTTAAGTCCCCCCTATTTATAAATGTACTAACTCGAAGCCCCGCCCCCTCAAAAATGCATAAAGTACCATAACAATCTGTGATTCTGAATTCTAAACCCTGAACCTTTGAACTAATTTTTTTTGTCAAAAATTTTCTCTTTGAAAGTATTCTTTTATTCTAGGAACCGCTTTTTTTCTAAACTAATTCACTTTTCTTCAGGGATTTGTGTTTTCTCTCTCTCAAAAAATGTGCAATTCTTCATTAGTACAGTAATCCAATTTAGGCTCCGCCCACAAACTCTCTCTCTCTCAAAAAATCACTCCCAAAAATTCGTTTCTTTCGTTTGCTTTATTATCTCTTTAATTTCTTCTCCTCGTCTACTTTCTTTGTTTTTTATGAACGTTTTTGTGATCTTTTTTTTGTAAAAAAAAATTCAGAAAGTTTTTATGATTTACTTACTTAATAATAACTTAATAATAAGACTTTTTGATACATTGAAATTGTGTTTAATACAGAGCGAAACAAATGAGAAAATAAAAATTTAAAGAGCATAAAACAACATAAAAAATCGAAAAATCTGGAAAATTCAAAAATCTGAAAAGCGGAGAATCTGAATCCTAGATGGCGGAATCGGACATATGAAAATGAAATTCGTGGTTCTTAAGAGTTCAAGAACCTGAAATATTAAAATTTCGAAATTCTGGAACCACAGAGTCTCAAATACCAAAAAAAATAGAATATTTGAAAAATGCGAAAATTTGAGAATCTCGAAGCCTGAATCTTCAAATAATAGAAAATTTCAAAAATTTCTGAACTCCAGATTCTCGAATCTGAAAGCTCCTGAATTTCAGAAATTCGAAATATTTTTTTCTCAAAATTTTTCCCCTGAGAAACCTGAATCCTAGAAGACCGAAAATTTCCAAAATTCAGGGTTCCAGAATCCTGAGTTTGGAAACTTCAGAATCTCAGAATCACGTTCAGAATCTCAGAATTTCAAGAATTCAGGAATTTCAAAAAAATCCAGAATCTCTAAATTGCAATTTCGATTTTTTGAAACTCAACGTTTTTTGAAAATTCGAAACCTTCAGAAACATCAGCACCCTAGACTTTTTCATACACCTCCACTACAATTCAATATTTCAAAAATCCCCTTCTCTCTTTATCTTTCTCTCTTCTTCAATGATGCTCCCCGAGAGCAGCTCATAAATCCATTCGATTCCTATCGACAGGTGCCCTCCTCTTTTTCATTTTCTCATTTTCTCTGTGTCTCTCAATTTTCCACACTCTTTTTTTACTCATCTTTATGAATCTGAAAAGAGAAAAAGGAAAGAAACAGAAATATGATACTTTTTCATGACTCTAGAATCTTCTACCCAATTACTATCCACATTGCCTCAGGGGTCTTCAGAATTTCCCCCCTAAGCTCCGCCCCTTTTTTTCCGGGGACTCTTCTCTCACGACTTTACACCAAAATAGATGGACTTCGAGAAGAGATAGAATTTCTCACTTTTGATCTTCTTTTTCTCTCGTTTAGATTGTGTATGTGATAAGAGTGTTCAGCTCCTGATATCTCTTGTTAGTTTATCGAAATGATATCTTTTCTATACACCTCGAGATTTGATTCGAGATGAAGATTTGCCACACCAAGCGTGCCACTTTGATTGCCACCCAGAATTTTCCATGGATGGATTCTGAAGGGATTCAGAATCTCAAAATTTAGGATCTAGTTAAGAAATTTGGGAATTTATCTAAACTTTTTGAGATTGAAAAGTTTTGAATTTCTAGTTTTTGGATTTGGAGATTCGGGAGGATTCTGAAGTATTCTAAGTTTTCCAGCAATTCAGAGGATTCTGAAACTATTAGATTTTAAAATTCTAAGTTCGCAGATTCAAGATTCTTTTTGGAATTTTGAATGTTTATTCCTCGAATTCTGTTTCACCTTTTTTCTGGACGTTTTTGGTTGCCCTATTTCTGTTTTTCCCAGGTTCTTGAGAATTTCTGATTTTTTTGCTTTTTTCCTGATTTTTTGCGGCCGTTTTTGTTTCTATTTTTGAGGGCCAAGCGTTTTCGGACCTTCTGAACTCTGTTTGATAATATTAAATGTATCCTGAAACAATTTTGAGACCAAAATCGGCAAAAAGTACAGACTAACGATGAGGTTGTTTCTATATTGAAAAATTCGAGCAAACTATGATGAACCAGAAAAAAATTGGGATTCCCTGGGTAGGCCAAAACATGGGGGCTTTTTTCCAATTATTTCGTAAAAAACTATTTTTGGATTCACCTGAATAACTTGCCTATAAAAAGTTCAAAAACTTTATTCTCCCTTTCACAGAAATGATTTCGAAAAAAAATATTCGACCATAATTGCTTCCATATTTTTCTAGCCCTGACAAAATCTACTCATTCTCATCTCAAACGTATCCATCCCAATCCAAATGGAATCAAATTACCACACTCACTACTCACTAGCGAGTAGAGGAAATCTTCTTCTTGCTTAGAGAAAAATGAGGGCATTCTGAATGTGTTTATGATGAGATATAATAGGGTGTGACGACTTCTTCTAATGAAAATGAGGTGAAAAAAGTTATTGGGTAGTTTTATTGCCCAAGAACATAGGGAGTATTGGGGTCAAAAGAAATCAATGAACGTTTTTGAGATTTTCAAAAAGTTTGACCTAATACGAAGAAAAAACAGGAAGCTTTTAAAGATAGTACAGTCTTGGAAGAGACGCAGAAATTCTAATAAACACTAATCCTATCAACTCTTTCATTTTTTTCCAGAAAAAAAATTCGTTCTCCGAAAAATAAGTGAATCTTGTTTATGTTTTTGGGTCCCCATCATTAAAATATCATTTACTCCCCTCCAAAAAATGTTTGTTTTTCAAGTGAAGCTTCCTCTAGTTTTTTTTCTGGAATAAATATATGTAACTCTCTACTACATAAATAACAACTCCAGTCCACCCCATCATTATTTTTTTGCTTTGGAACTTTGGATTTTTTTCGAGGAAAAGTTTTTTAAAAAATTTATACTAAACCTTTTTTTATATTTTCAGAATCCTTTCAAATCTTCAAGAAGCTTTTATGACGTAACATCAACTCTTTTTCACTAAAATTTTTTCAATGCGTTTTTCAAATGAAACGTATTCGGTCCATAATCGAATATGGATTTTGATTCTTCTACTTTTTCAAATTCCAAATTCAACTGCTCTCCGGGACACATGTCCAATTGGATGCCGATGTGATGAGGATACTCAACAGGTTAATTTTTGAATATTTTATTAACTGTAATAGTGGAGCACCTCTTATTGAAGGTACCTCTAGTAGAAGGGCACCAAAGTGAGCTCAAAAAGTTAACTTTTTTTGGGTTTCCGTTTTAGAAAGAGGATTCTGAAGGGCATTTTTTAAACAACTTTTTGAAAAATATCAAATATCCGCGACTAAAACATGACATCCCTTGACAAATAATGATTGACATTTTTTCCAGGTCATATGTGAGGGACAACAAGTTGTCACTCTTCCCGACCGACTTCCATCTGGATATGAGATTCTCATTATCAGAAACTCGTCAGTACGAACCATCGAAAAGAACTCGTTTCGAAAAATGGAAAAACTAATACACATTGAATTCGAGAACAATCCAAACTTGGGAACGATTGAGAAGTTGGCTTTCAAGGGATTGAAGAAGATACGGTAAAAAGGGATTTTCAAAGTTGAGTTTCACAAATTTGTTTTTTAGGCTAATCAAATTCTCCGGCTGTCCAGGACTCACTGAACTTCAGAAGAATGCATTTAGTGGAATTCAAAATCAAGCGGGGCTGAAAATTATATTCGAGAAAACTCCGATTCATAGGATTGATGGTCACACCTTTAGAAATGCTCAGAATATTCGAGAATTGACGATATCGGGAGAGGAGTTGGCATTGTCAAGGCATTGTTTTGCTAATATCAATCAGGTAAATTAGAATTTTTTGAATAAATTTGTTTTAATTTGTATGTCTTGGCTCCGCGACATTTCGCAAGTGCGACGTTTCGAAAACAACATTTTCCAACCATTCTGGAAAAAATGGCTCTCAGTATATTTGAGCCCGTTTAAAGGTGGTGGGACAGCAAAATTTTAATTTTTCTGAAACTCGTGTAAACTGAAGCTATAGATAGTGTAAGCTGATTCTGATATGCCAACTGTTCTATTTCGGTTGATTTCCGTCCGAAAATCGGTCCAAAATAAGAAATGTCGTAAGGTTGGATGCATAGTACGCATACACTACAACTGACACGCTCACGCGAAAATGCACGATTTTCCCCCGCAATTTCCCCCGGAAAAGTGCTGTCCCGCCACCTTTAATAGGATATTCGATCAAACGGTTTTGAGGTGCTGCACTGTACTGAAAGTTATTTTTTACAGTGGTTTGAAATTTTTGCTTTCGAAACGTCGCGCTTGCGAAACGTCACACTTTCGATACGTCGCACTCCTGAAATGTCCCATTTTGGAAATATCGCGGAGCCTTTATCTTGATAACCTTGAATTCTACAAAAAAATTGTTAACTACAAAAATCTTCCAAATATTAAATTGCACATTTTTGTAGTGAAAACTATTTTTCATCTTTTCTAGTTTTCAAGATTTACTCATTTTCAGCTCGACTTTCTCACAGTCTCTGGTGTCGTGCTCATCGAGCCGGAGATTTTCACAAACTCTACTCGTTTCCATGTTGTACACTTCAAAAATTCTCAATTTGATATTCCACCCCAAACGTTTAGTTCGTTGTCGCATACTTCTCATGTGAGTATTTTAAAGCATAAAAATTGAAAAAAAATTCACAGCTCCTTTGGTTTTCAAGTTATTCCTTATAAAAAAATTTCCAGCGGTATGAGTATAAAATTGCCCCCCATTGTTTAGGAAACTTCCCCCCACGGGAAAAGTATGAAATCGCCCCCCTCTAATGACGGTTTAATATTTTTATTTCACGGGTTTCTATATTTTTCGTGACCCCCCGCATAATATTCTCGACGATTTATCAGTACTGATTCAGTAGAAAACAAGATTATTGCTGGTTTTCATCAGGATGTTGGAGCGGTGCTGTCAGGTACGTTGGGGAGTTGACCTCTGTCGGGGGAAGATATAGACTCTGAGGGGGGAAGATATAGACTCTGTGGGGGGAAGATATAGACTCTGTGGGGGGAATAGATAGACTCTGAGGGGGGAAGATATAGACTCTGAGGGGGGAAGATATAGACTCTGTGGGGGGAAGATATAGACTCTGTGGGGGGAATAGATAGACTCTGAGGGGGGAAGATATAGACTATTAATACTGCTCACACTACTGTCTTTACTTCTCAGGCTTAGAAAAGTCCCAGGGCCAGCCTTTCTATTTCACTGCCCTTACTTCTCAGGGGGGCGAATAAAAACTGAGTGGGGGGAAGTAATAGACTCTGTGGGGGGAGGTAATGAACTGAACCTGTGGGGGGATATTCGAGACTGTGTTGGGGGGTGAAAATGGAAGAATACCTGAGAGTTCAGTACCACCCCCCATTTTGAACTGGTGGGGGTGATTACATACTGTTCTGAGTTCAGAACTTCCCCCCACTAAGGCATTGTCGGAAATCGTCCCCCACCAAAAAAAATATACTGATTTGGGGGGCGATTGCGACTTGGTGGGGGCAGTACCGGAGTGGGGGGCGATTCCATACTTATACCATTTCCAGCTCCTCATCGAACACAGCAAGATTCCCTCCATCGCCCCAGACGCGTTTTCGGGTCTCACCACGATTCAAGTCATCGAATTACACGCTTGTCAATTGGGTACCATATCCGCTAGAGCCTTTGTCAGTGTTGAGAATCTTGGGGAACTCAAGATTTTGAGAAATACTATTGGAGATTTGGACACGTCAGAATCCATAATGTCGAAAGCGTTGAAGACGAGAATGGAGGAAAATACACTGGAATGTAATTGTGGAATGAAGTGGATGACGAGTGTGGAGGTAATTTTTGATCTGAAAATTGGAAGTTTACTGGTAAAATTTTTTTTCAGGAAATGTCCGACATAAATTTCTGCAGCACATCTGCCTCATTCCGTTCCATACGATCTTTCATCAAAGCGAAATGTCTTCATACTCCAAAAGAATCCTCAAGAAAAAGTAACCATCTTCCCTCGACGTCTTCTGGAATCCAGAATCTCTCATTTTTCATCCTTTTGTTATCATCGATTGTACGGTTTGTAGTCTAGGCTTTATTAGCATTGTAATTTTAAAGTCTTTCAAATTCTCTTTTTCATTATCAACGATCTCAGGTTGAGAGCTTCCATGTCTATACATTTTTCTGTATCATATCTTCGAATAAAAAAAGTCTGAACAAAAAAAAAGAAAAAAAAGTCCTGGAGGTATGGGGAATTGAACCCCAGCCCTCTCCCATGCTAAGGGAGCGCTCTACCACTGAGCTATACCCCCGCATGATGAATGCTATCGTTGCGGGCGTACAAGACCGTGAGGAAGGGTTGATTTCCGGGGCCAAAAATTTTTGCACCTAATTATTATATTTTGTCACCCAGATCCTCTTGAGACTGTTATCCTATTCTTCCTGAAAAAAATGACCAGAGTACGGTGTAGTCTTCTTATTTTGTGATCTGATAAGACAACGCTATTGTCTTCTTTGTTTTCCCCCGTTTTTGTCTGCGTCTCCCATTTTTTCTCTCTACTTTTACAGTTAGACTGATAAATAATAGTACAAACTTTTGAAAAACTTTCCTTTCAGTTTGAAAATTGAAGTTATTTTCAAGTTTTTTGAAATCGAAATTCAAATGTCCGCCTATTTTTTCCAGGAAATGAAAATCGAAGAATCCATGGAGTTGCCTGTCATACTGGTGGCCAGTGGTGTACTCTTGCCAGGGGCGCGTCTGAAAATTCCAATAAAATCGAAATTGAAGTGAGTACTTTTTGAAAATTATTGAAATATTGAGGCTTTAAGAATCTCAAAGAGACTCATAATTTCAAAATCTTAAAGAATCTAATAAAATAAATTTCAGCTCTAACACAATCGAACAACACCTACTGTCTCGATCCGGCTCTGTTCCCAACAACTACGTAGTCATTGCCTATAAAATTTCAGCAGACAAAGTTTACGAAATCGGAACAATCGCATTTGTCGACAAGTTATTTGGATGGACTATCGATTCAACAACTCATTATTCTTTGGATGTTATTGGACTTCAGAGAGCTAATATTGAAAAGTTGACACTTCCCACTTGTACTGTTTCGAAGATTGGGGATTTTGAGGGAGGAGGTGAATTCAATCATGCTACCATTGAAAACCTCATCTCCGGAGCCAAAAAACTTGCTCAAAAAGTCCAAAATCCTCTTTTTCCGCAAGAAATCCACAACCTTATCGACGATCACGACTATCTAAAACTAGCAGACTTGTGTGTTTCTCAGTTGAAAAAATTGCAATTCAACCAAGTTTTGGGATTCCTGGGCACTAAGAATCCAGAAAAACGACTGGAAATGTGTGAGAAATGGATGCAGGAAACTGGGAATGAAGTGAGATTTTTTAAAATTTGACATTTTAAAGTCTAGTTTTCAGCAAAATAGTCTACAATTGAAGATCCCAGAAATTCCAAATAAGAAAGTGTTGAACAAGAAAAAAATTCCAAATGTAAAAAATCAAGTGGAGCAATTGGAGGAAAAGCTGAATGCGATAGAGTTTACAGAGGAAATATCGGTGAGTTTGTAGTTTGTAGTCTTTGTAGTTTGTAGCTAAGATTTTCAGGACCGCGTTTTCTCGGAGCTCCACCGTCTGAAGAACATGAATTCTCAACAGAGCGAATATAACGTTTTGCTCAATTGGCTTGAGCTCGTAGTCGCTCTTCCATGGAATACATCTACAGTCGATGATATTGAAATTTCGAAATCGAGAACTATTCTGACAGAATCTCACGAAGCCATGGACGATGTGAAGCAGAGGGTGTTGGAGCATTTGGCAGTCTGTAAGATGAACAATTCGGTATACAGGAATCGGAGGTGGTTGAGGCTATGATTTGTGAAGTTTCAGGTCAAAGGAATGATTTTGTGCTTCACAGGACCACCTGGAATCGGAAAGACTAGTATTGCGAAGGCGATTGCGGAGAGTATGGGGAGGAAGTTTCAAAGGTTAGTTGATTATAGAAAAAGTGGGATTTTGGCATGCATCAAACTGTAGAGCTTAGTCAGATCTGAACAATGGTATTGAAATCGGTGAAATGAAATTTCTGATGGGGTCAGAATGAAGCGCGATTTCCATGCCGCATCATGTATTTCCTCGGTCGGCACGCTTATTTGCGGCCCCGTGGCTCAACCGGTAGTGGCTCAGTATCCATAGCAGAGCATCGACAAGATTGACCCCTCAAAATTCGAGCAATTTTTTTTTTGAGCCGTCGCACCTCCTATAAGCTTCCATAAATAATGCTAATCTTCCAGAGTGTCCCTCGGCGGAATCCGCGACGAAAGCGACATCCGTGGCCACCGTCGTACCTATGTGGCCGCTATGCCTGGAAGAATCATCGAAGCTTTAAAAATCTGCAAATCAAATAATCCAGTCTTCCTACTCGATGAAGTCGATAAATTGTACTCCGGGAACCAGGGAAGCCCTTCTGCTGCTCTACTAGAACTATTGGATCCGGAACAAAATTCAACTTTCCATGATCATTATTTGAATTTGCCATTTGATGTATCGAAAATTATGTTCATAGCGACGTCGAACGATATTGAGAGGCTGGAGCCAGCATTAAGGGATCGGCTGGAGATTATTGAGATGAGTGGGTACTCGATGAAGGAGAAGGTTAAGGTGAGTAGATTTTAAGCTGAGCAATAATCAATTTTGGAAACTTCAGATCTGCGAGAACCATCTATTGTCACGACAACTCTCCAAACACTGTATCAGTCCGGATTATGTAAACTTGGAGAGGCAGGCCATTATGGCCATGAGTAAGTTTCCCAGCTGTTACCATCAGAAAGCTCCTCCCATTTTCAGTCGAAGAGTACACCATGGAAGCAGGCGTTCGACAACTCGAACGCAACGTTGCTGCAATCTGCCGTCACGTGGCCCTCCGTCTGGCCGAGGCTCTCAACTCCGACCCATCCGCCGATGTTCTCCCGGACCTGGATCTCCCAATTCATATCTCAGAGTCAGATGTTCATCGGATTCTGAAGCATAAGCAGATGAAGAGAGTGAAGATTGTGGAGAAGATGAGCCCACTACCTCCAGGGGTGTGCTTTGGGTTGAGTGTTACCACGAATGGAGGAAGGGTCATGCCGATAGGTAGGCCTCGAAAATTGTTGTATCTTCAAGTTCGTAGACCACTTTCAAAAAAAGTTTGCTTTAATTTCGTTAAAATGTACCCTAGATGGGCTCGAACCTATGGGCGCTCTGCTATGGGCACTGCGCCACTAGCGGCTAGGTCCCGCAGCGGGGCGTGTCGACCGAGGACGCAACTGCTCTCAAACTGTCTTCCCTTCTTTAATATAATTTTGTTTTCCAGAAGCCTCAAAATCAAAAGGAACCGGAAAAATCGTGACCACTGGCCACCTTGGAAAAGTTCTAGAAGAGAGCATCCTCGTGGCCAAGGGTTGGCTGGGTGCCAACGCTGAGAAGCTGGGACTGAAGGCTTTGGAAGAAAACGATATTCATGTTCACCTTCCTGCAGGATCCATTAATAAGGATGGGCCGTCAGCGGGTACCGGATTAGCCTGTGCGCTGGTTAGCTTGGCAATGGGCGTTCCGTTGAGAAGTGACGCAGCTGTGACGGGGGAGATTTCACTGACAGGGCATGTTTTACCGGTAAGTAGCTTTTAAAGGAGGTACCCGGGCAAAAATTTGTTTGCCAAACTTTGCGCTGATCTCAAATATCATAACGAAAACGCATCTAATGTGACTCTAATGCTCCGAAAAAAGGAGTTGGAGCAGTTTTCGGAGTGTTCGATCGATTTTTAAGCGTTTTCGTTATGAAATTTGGAAACCGCGCAAAATTTTGCATGCTTAAAATTTAAATTATTCCAAAAATTCCGATCTCTTTTTTCAGATCGGTGGAGTCAAAGAAAAAGTTCTGGCCGCCCAACGAGAGGGTCTTCGACGAGTAGTAATTCCAAAATCCAATGAAGAGGATTTCCTGAAGATCGACAAAGATATTCGTCAAGAAATGGACGTTGTTTTAGCGGATACTGTAGAAGATGTCATTGGGGCGATGATGGAAAAGACGCCGGTTTTGGCGAAACTGTAAATGAAATGTATATTTTTGTATTAATGATGAAAAATTTGTAAATAAAGTGTTTCTAATAATTGTTTCCAACCAACTACAAACTACGGACTGTTCGCTCCGCCCACTTGAGATTCCATGTCGATCGGTAAAGTTCAAAGAGTCTGGGCCCTTTTTTTAGAAAAAAAAACATCCACTTGACTTTCCCCTCTTTTTTCTCGCAGATTTTCTCATTCATCATTTTAAAAGCTATGCCAAAATTTAGTGGACTTTCAAATTTCCAACAGGAGAACAAACGAAGAAAAAGAAAACCGATTGGAGAAGCAAGGATAAGAGTGAGTTTTGGCCTATCTGTGTGTCTGTTTATCCGCATTTTTTAGGCTAATGAACGCGAGAGAGATCGTCAACAAGAAATTAGAGAGAAACTTGAAGAGTTGCGAAAAGTTCTGCCATGGGATTGGAGGGATCCACAAACCCCATCAAAGGTGCAGATTTTGCAAAGGGCTATTCGGTTTGTGTCATTTCTTGGGATCGTAATATTTTTGTTTTATAGATACATCAACCACCTGAATCAACAATTGAAGGAGGAGTCAAAACAGAATTACGAAATTCGCGATTATTTTAATCAAAACCATGAAGATTGAGATTCCCATGACTCCCACAAAAAACAAAAAAGAACTAGGGGGCACCCGGAGTTGAACCGGGGACCTCTCGATCTGCAGTCGAATGCTCTGCCACTGAGCTATACCCCCACACTGACGCAGCGAACGCAATAGCGTACAGGAGGCTGCGTCTCTTGTGTTCTTTGAAGCGCTTGGCGGCGGTAGCGGGGAGAGATGTTGATTAGGAAATGGACAAGAAGAATTGAAATAGATGAAGATAAGGATTTCACAAGATTTATATAGCTTACAATGTTCAGAAATACACCGGTTTCAATTTTTTACAGTTATTGCTCATAGCTTTCTCAAAAATTTCAAAACCACTCACTTTTTGACCTCATTTTTTCTCTCCGTTTTTTGACCCTTGTATCCAGGATCAATTGAAGATCAATGACTCATCACTGATCATCAATGAAAGATTTCACAGTTTTTCTTAATACAAATCAAAGGTTTTTTAGCCTCCCTACTCTCTCCGCCACCACAAACAGTAGTGTCTCATTTTTCGAAACTTTCTCTTATTATTTGCCAACCATTTTTTTTTCTACAAGAAATATGATGCCAAAGTTAGAGGGGTGTGGTTAGAGACAGAGAAAAGTAGCCGAATATAAACTAACCAGTTTTTGAGAGACAGAAAAGTGATAAAAGTTTTCGAGCCCACCACCACACTTACTCCTCCCGAACGAGAGCAGAAATGCGAACTCGAATTTTTACTCGATTTTCGATTGTATTCGCTATATTATTGGTTTTGAATGCCCAACAGTATCAGAATTCTAACCAAAATCAGCAACAATCCAACTATGTGACGGTTAGTTGCTCACAGGGAGCTGTGCAAGGAAGGACAGTGAATTTGGGTGAGTTTTTATGCTCTGGAGTTATCCTAGAATCTCAGAATCTTCAGAATCCCAGACTCTCAGAATCTTTAGAATTCCAGATCTTCAGAATCTTTAGAATCCTAGGCTCTTTTTTTCAGAACTATGGGTTTTCAAAATCTCTGAATCTTAACAATACTAGATTCTCATAACCTCCAGAATTCTAGATTCTCTGTATCTGTAAATCTAAAAATCTTCAGATTTCTAGATTCTCTGCATCTTCAGAATCTAAGACTATTCGGAATTCCATTTTCTTAGAATATTCAGAATCCTAGATTTTTAGAATTGTCCGAATCCTGAATTTTCAAAATCTTCAGAGTCCTTGATCCCCAGAATCTTCAAAATCCTAGAGTCTCAAAATTTTCAGAATCTTCTAAATGTTAGATTAATTGAATCCTAGGATCTCAGAATCTTCAGAATTCTGAATTCTTAGTACCTTTAGAATCCGAGATTCTCAGAATCTCAAAATCTTTGAATCTCAGAATCTTCGAATCTCAATATCTTCAGAATCTTAGAATTTCGAAATCTTCGAGATCATAGAATCTCAGAATCTTCAGGAACCTAGATTCTCAAAATGTCAGAATCTCATTTTCTAAATTTCCAGGAAACGACCCCAACCAACTCTACTCTGGCCAAGCTAACGCGTTCACCGGAATTCCCTACTGCCAACCGCCCGTCGGAAATCTACGTCTTCAACCGCCTCAACCCCTGAATCAATTCAACTCGACTCTTCAGGATGCCACGTATTACCGTCCAAAGTGTCCACAGCTAAATGCGAATGGAGCGACGAACGAGGATTGTTTGTATCTTAATATTTACACACCACAGGTTAGTTTTCAAGTGGGGAGGGAAAAAAGTTGGAACATGAACTGTTTTTTTAATAATTTTTTAAAGTTGGACGCCCCTTGGTTACAGTACCATGTCCATTCAATGATCGCATGCGGGTAAAAAACTTCGAAAACTTTTTTGAGGTATCGTACCTTAACAAATGTTCATTGTTCACTAGTGTAGTTTCTTTGAACAAGAGTGTTCTTTATTGGTTTTTGGTTAATACTAGTTTATTGGCAAGAAGCTTGAAAAAAGTTGAAAATATTTGTACACACACATAGACTATGTGACATAGTTGTAGGTTATATGGGGTGTCAAGTATCTGTTTGTGTAAATATGTATTGTAGTATTGAAACTGTAGTATCAAGCTTGTGGGTTAGGGGATCAAGGATCGGGGATCAACAAAGTCTAAAAAATGAAATTGAGACCCCAGATGTTAATCCGAGAACTTAAATTGAACCAAAACAGTACTAAGGATCGATGCTTATAAGAGTTCAAGAACGTTAGAGCACCTAAGATAGAACAAATTCAAACTCCTATTTTTGTAGGTCGGCAACACCACCGCCAACATGGCCGTCTTGGTTCTAATCGACGGAACTAATGGATTCTCCAACGGAGGATGCGATCAAACTCAAGAAAAAGGGATCATCTCGAATCTTGTTCAACGTCAAATCGTTGTTGTAACCCTACAGGTAACATCTTTTAAAGGTAGAGGGACAGCAGTTTCCGGGGGAAATTCCGGGGGAAAATCGTGCATTTTTGCGTGAGCGTATCAGTTGTGGTTTATGCGTACCATACATCAAACCTTACGACTTTTCTTATTTGGAGCCTATTTTCTGACGGAAATCAACCAAAACAGGGCAGTTAGCATATCAGAAATTGCTTAAACTATCTATAGCTTTTGTTCACAGGAGTTTCAGAAAAATAATTTTTGCTGTCCTTCCACCTTTAAAGTTTTGTAGGACTATCGGAAAACCCAAACTTTTAGTACCGCATCGGAGCCCTCGGCTTCTTCACCACATACACCAACTCTGTTCAATCGAATTTGGGAATGTTGGATCAAGTACAAGCGATGCGATGGATCAAGACGGAAATTGTGAATTTCGGAGGAAATCCAAATCAGATTACGGTAGCCGGACAGGATGATGGAGCGTGCGCCGTGTCAGCGCATTGTTTGAGTCCGATGAGTCAGAGTGAGTGACAGTAATGACCTAGAAATCCACAATTCTGCAAAAACTAGTCCTTACAATGCATCTCTATTTCCAGACCTCTTCAACCAAGCCATCGTCCAATCCGGTTCTGTCTACTCCTGCTACAACCCCACCCCGGCAGTCCCCACCAACCCCAACGTCCAAGTCACGACACCACGTCCAGCCTATGATGCTCCGAATCAAGGATACGGTAACGCCAACTACGGTTACCAACCCCAGACGACGACTCCCTTGAGTTCCTACAACTCGGCGAATGCTCAATACGATGACCCCTCCAGGGTACTTGCTGAAACCCTCTGCAATATCTCCGAAGATCAATGGAACTCAGGGCAAACTCAAAATGTGCAAAATTGCATGAAAAATTATACGGTAGACTTTTTTGTGAATCAACAACCTGGTGG
Source organism: Caenorhabditis zanzibari (assembly GCA_963966625.1). Classification (NCBI taxonomy): domain Eukaryota; kingdom Metazoa; phylum Nematoda; class Chromadorea; order Rhabditida; family Rhabditidae; genus Caenorhabditis; species Caenorhabditis zanzibari. The sequence goes on from OZ016470.1 coordinate 16,166,709, forward strand.
ACCCAATGCTACTTGGATGATTGTCAGGGACACTTCCTTCTTACCGGGGTCTATTGACCAGCTGAGTCAGAAAAGACCAAACATCCCAATTATCATTGGTACTGTACAAGATGAGGATGCCGATTATGCATTCAAATTGATTAATAATGGTCAGGCGGGAAATTCAAATAACTTGGATAATTGGATTTTCGATTTTGCAAGGAAAAATAAGTTGAACTCGACTCAAGTTGGACAGGTCCAGAATATCATAAATAGTAATTATGGTACAGGGACTCAGAATCAGAATCAAAACCAAGGAGTCTACAGAGATCAAGGGTACGGTAATCAGAATCCATACCAGAATCAAAATCAAGGATCCCAAAACCAAGTCAACAATCAATACCAAGGTCCCAATACCAATCAAGGATCCTCTCAGGTCAATAATCAATACCAGTATGATCAGGGAACCAATTCTCAACAAACCAATAATCAGTATCAAGGGACACAAGGATTCATTGCCGGATCGCAGACGACGTGGACGCAGAATCAGAATCCGCAACAGAACGGGCAGAATTTCCAGGTGAGAACAAAAATCTCGAAACTTTTGAATCCTCAAGTTTCAGAATCAACAAAACAACCAAAACCAGAATTTTAACTACCAGAATCCTGGCTCTTATCAAGGATCCCAAAACCAATACAGTAACCAAAATCAGAATCAAAACCAAGGATCCTATAACCAAAACCAAAACCAATACAACAATCAAAACCAAGGAGTCTACAGAGACCCTACCGTAACCTACAGTACCCCAGGCCAGACCCAGACAAACAACCAAAACCAATATGGCCAGGGATCAGGCTCCCAAACTTCTAACCAATTCCAGAATAATGGAATGTACACAAATGTGACCCAATTTTCGAATGTCAATAATAATTATGGATACCAGAGGGATCCCCAGAATTCTGCAAATTTGAATAATAATAATGGAGGACTTCAAATGGTGCAAGGAAATGGAAACGGAATCACTGACTACTCACAATTGAGAACTATTTCTCAGGTAGGCCTTACCTTTTTCGAATTTGGCGCCGAGATTGAAAAAAAAATTTAGATTGCCTCGGATCAGTCTACATCGCTTACCACAACCCAGATCCAATCGTACATGCAGAACGGAGCTCGTCACGTCAGAATTTATCAATTTACACATGTTTCGGAAGTTGGAAGGAATACTGTACCGGATACGGGGGCTAATTGGAAACGTGAGGAATTTAGGAGGGGTTGAGGACTCTTGGATTCTTGGACTCTTGGATTCTTGGACTCTTGGATGCTTGGATTCTTGGTTTCTTGGATTCTTGGATTCTTGGATTCTTGGATTCTTGGATTCTAGCACTCTTGGATTCTTGGATTCTTGGATTCTTGGATTCTTGGATTCTTGGATTCTTGGATTCGGATTCGTGGATTCTTGGATTTTTTTACTAGCCAGACGGGGCCAAAATCTGAAATTTTGTCGGCCCAGCACGGGCTTCTAGAGTCCTAGAATCGAGGTGTCAATTTTTGGAGCAAAAATTCTTTTTTTTTGTGTTATTTCCCGACTCTGTTATTAACAGGTTCTGAAAAATTCAGTAAATGTGATATTCCTCTTTTTCAGCTGTGTTCAAGGGCCAAGACATGTACTTTATCACAATGTCCGAAACCATCTGGACCAATTCCGCCTACACCCCTCAGGATCGTCAAGTCGCCAATCAAATGGGTCAACGATGGTCGGACTTTGTGAAAACTGGAAATGTGCAAAACTGGGACACAACAAATCAACAAAACTACAATTACTGTAATTTGAATACCCAGCCAACCCAACAAGTACAGTATGCTCCACAAGCCAGGAGAGTGTTCCAGGATCAAGTGAATCCAATTTGCCAGACGGTAAGCCATAAGGCTCAAAGACTACAAACTACAACTCCCCTTTCAGGCCCAAAACACGTACGCTATGGCCAACAATCAATCGCTACCGTATCCCTCTGCAGCGGGTTACGGTAGCTCTCAAATCTCCAGGACACCTGGAACCGCACAGGCACAGTATACCCAGGGAGCCAACGGTGGCTCCAACTTCCATTTGACATTCCAAGTGAACAGTTTTCCGTTTAACGGTTGATCCCAAACTTCTTTCTGATGTGTACTTGTATCATATTTTTGTTGATTTTTTGAATGAAATTTTTGAATTTGAATCTTACAGTAATCTACAGTACCCCAGGAGTCTCAAGTAACCACATTTTTCGAATAATTAAAAGTGACTCAAATTAAAGTGTCCTCAATCATTATGGACATCAATGCGATCCTCAAAATTCCAAAATGATGATCAACTATCTCCATTTCTCATTGAAATTCCGCTGCCTTAGTGTTTATGATGTTAACCCCTTTTCCGCACCTTTTCCCGTTGTTCGCCTCCGGTTTTACAGCCGACTAGAGGAAAGGATTACTGTAGTTTTTATGGGTCCTTGATAAGACGAAAATAGAAAAGCGACGACGATGTCTTCTGATTCTGATGAGGAATCTGGTTCTTCGTATCAAAAAATGGATTGGATTACTGTAGCTTTTTTCTGATCTTTGGTTTTGGAAGATTCTAGAGAATTTATGATTTTTTTTTTTTGGAATTTTGCACTAATCAAAGATTCTGAGAAGTCTACAAGAATTTCAAAAAATTCTGAATCTTTTCAACAATCGTTCAATGTATGAAATTCGAAACCTGAGTAGTAAATTTTGATAAATTTTGACTTGTTTCTTCTTGAGGAATCATTCTCAAACCATGCTCCAAGACAGTTTTTTGAGCTCTCAAAAACTAAACATCGGTTGATTTGAAACTCGGCTTTTCCTACCTTCAAAATCCCAACTTTTCATAATTTCTACCGTACCCTCTCATTTCCTCTTTGACTTAACTTCTATTCTTCTAACTTTCTACAGTAATCCTTCTTCTATTTTTCATCCCGCTCCCCCAATTGTCACCAATTACTCTTCCCTTCCCTCCCCAATTTGTTTTCCCCCTTCCAATATTTCATTACCTCCCCCGGAGTCGGCTTTTCCTCTATGAACTAATTGTCACAAGTGAATTCACAAAACTAAACACGTGTGAGAACATGGAACAGCAAAAAAACACAAGCAAAAGAAGTGCCGACATTTAGAGAGGAACCGCAATATGAGTGAGTGTATAATGAGCAAATACACCGGTGCTTTTTCTTTTTTTCCTTGATGAGTTGGCGCCAAAACTTGGCGGTAGACTTCTTTGGAGAAGCCTGGGTGTTCGGATGTCCGAATTAAAAAAAATTCCTGACCCATGGATCCTAACTCTTCCCATAACTTCAAGGCTTTGAGTTCCCGAGAATCCAAAAGTCTAGAACTCTTACTATTTGGAGATTCCGAAGTTTTGCAACTTTGGATTTAGATCCAGATTCCAATTTTTCCGTATTGACCCTTTTTTCTTCTTACTTCTTATTATTCAAAAAATGCACCATCCCTGTGCTCCATGGGAACAGTTAATAAAATCGAAGACACACGCTTTTATGCGCCATAAAATTTGAGAAAATCTAAAATTTAGTACTAGTGGCCCTCACTAAGTGCAGATTTCAAAATTTTATGGCTGTGAAAAAGTCTGGGAAACTTTTCGACCTAGAGAGGGTACTGTAGGATATCAGTTTCATGATTCTGTTTTTTCTTCAACTTTTTTCGGTAGTTTTTTTGGTAGAAAATATCAAGGCCATTTTTATAGTGACTGTTGATTGGTTGGTGGCCAATGGTCGTAAAAGTTAGAAGATTTGGAGAGGAATCTTGATTTAGTGTAAGAAAATGTCTACAGTAGGAAGAATAGAAGAGGATCGATAAAAAGGAGGGCCTAGATTTTTGAAGGCTCAGAAAGGCTGATTCCCTGTTTTCAAAATTTCAAATTTGAGTTTATTTAGTTCAAATTCAAACTAAAATAACTCAGTTCAATTCTAACCAAAATTAATCAATTAGGTACCAAAAGATACCTTTTGAGAACCATAACAGTTTGTAGAGAGCAGAACTTTAAATTTCAGTTTCAAATTCAAACTGAAATAACTCGGCTCAAATCTAACGAAAATTGATCAATTTGGTACCAAAAGATACCTTTTAAGAAGCATAACAGTTTGTAGGGAGCAAAATCTCAATTTTCTTTTGGAGCTCAAAGAAATGAGACAAAAAAGAGTTAGCTCTAATTGCTATGACGTCACAAACTGTGGCTGTCATGTTAGTGACGACTTTCTTCCCAGGAACCAAATTGGTCCCTAATTCTTATATTTTGGGGTCCTATATCTATCTCCGTTTCAAAATCAAAAGAAGGGTCCGGCTGTGTGTGTTGTGGGTCGTAAACTTGCTCCAATGCGGCACACACTTCTCTTGTCGATCTCACATCTGGCCAGATGTTTTACAGACGTCTAGGTGAGTGGTATTCGTTTCCTTTTCGTTGCCGGCGGGAACTTCAAAAATAATCAGACGAGCAGATTGAGATAACAAGATAAAGATCTCTTGTTGATTTTATGATCCGGCTACACCTACACCTGTCTGTCTTCAGAATGTCGTCAATGGTTGCGCAATTCTTGAGGGGACCATAAACTTGTCTGTGAAAAGAGTACCGACAAATACAAGTTTCCAGGAGAACATATAGTGTTCATTCCAAACATACCTCTGGATAACTTTGGCTATAAATCAGTGTGGCGGATTGAGTCATCAGAAGAACGATGTCTTCAGAAGTGACCGCTGGACCGCCCAAAAATAGAATTAGATGGTATTTGGTCAACGATGAGATGGGTATAAATGGGAGAGACTTAATTGGGCTACGGTTTATTATCACCTAAATTTGGTTTTTTGGAGTTGTTTTATTATTTAGAAGTTAGCGCAAAAAAAACCAAAATTGAATTTTTTTTGTAGATTTTTTCTTGGAATTTCAAAGATTTATAGTTTTTGGAACTTGTTTTCTTTACCTTTTTAGGGCAATTTCCTTAAGAAATCCTGAAATTTTCGAAAACTTCACTTCCTTGAAAATCTTTAAAAATTAGATTTCGCAATATCAATGATTCACAGGATTCACAGTGATGATTCAGAATCAGATTTTTTTTGAATTCTTAATTTTTCTAATCTCAATACTCTTGAATTTCAAGAAATCTACTTTTCATCATTTTAATTAAAATTTTTCCTACCAAAAGTCCCCTTCTAAAAATGTTCCGCCTAATGAATACCTTCCTCTTCTCTCGCTCTTCTGCTCCGATGTCTTCTCTGTGCTGATAAAAAAGTCGTAAAAAGGGAAGAGAGCGGCAAAACATCAAAGGAGATCGGGGTCCCTTGGCTAGATTTTCATGGATTGTTTAATTGTTTAATTATCATTGGAGCGAGGAAGCTTAAATCTTGAGATTGTTAATTTCGAGATCAAACGATTTTCCGAAGTGAGATTTCATTGAATTTTTGGATTCCAGTCGTAGTACCATTCTGCAGATCAAAAAATCTGAATGATCAGACCTCTGACCTAAAAAGTGGTCTGCTAATTTCTAACTTGATTGATTTAGCAAACCAGTTTGAGCTATTTTGAGTCCAAATTTCTTGTACTGAATTTTTTTCTCCCAGACTTTTCAAGAAGACCCAGATCCCCAGTCCTTCCAAAATTTTCATCTCCGGATGAGCACACGAAGAGAAGAGTTCAGATGGTTCCTCTTCCTCTTTTCTCAAATTTAACGACTTAATTGAGAGCACACACACACATGCATAGGGACACCACATAGATACACATGTACGTTTATGCAGATGGTCAAGAAAGACATATTTTAGTACTCCTGGAGAGGAAGAGAGGGAAATTTGTAACCGAAAGAGAGGGAGGATGTGTTTCAGAAAAGTGGGCGGGGCTTAGGATTCTGACTACTTTTTTGGAAAACCTGAAATATGGATTGTTTTAACATCCTATTTACAATGATGTTATTTTTTCGGACTACCGTACTAATCTCTTCACACCATCTAGTTTCTGCATACATGTCGCAGGTGATAGGATTGTGCAATAGTTCCCTTTTTGACATCTGACTTTTTTCTGCGAAGGTTACCATGGCGTAATTGAAGATGCGCAGGTGATAGATAACACATGTACAGTAGTCTTAGCAGGCGATGATACTGTTGGAGGAATACTGTAGGTACTGTACTTGTAGATACTGTACATACTAGTGTGTCGTCTCGCGAGATTCAGCTTCAGCACTTTGCGAGAATTCAGCATTTTCTCGCATCAGCATAATCTCGTTCAGCACAGTTCAGTTCAGCATCTAGTTCAGCATATTCTCGTTCAGCATAGTTCAGTTCAGCATCGAGTTCAGCGTGTTCTCGTTTCAGCATAGTTCAGCACTTTCACAATTTTTCTCATTCCAGCATCCATTCTCGCTGAACTTGCGTGATAAAAAAGCTAGTCATTTTTTGGAGTGGAAAAAAAACAAAAAAGTTAAAAATGAACTAAAACCACGTTTCTCAATCGATTTTCTCGACCCGTTTGCGAAGGAAACATTTCTAGTTCACGCTTGTCTCGCGAGAATATTGCGAACTTCAGCGAGAATGGATGCTGAAATGGGAAAATTGCGAAATCGCTGAACTTTGCTGAAACGAGAACACGCTGAACTCTGCTGAAACGAGAATATGCTGAACTCGATGCTGAACTGAACTATGCTGAACGAGAATATGCTGAACTCGATGCTGAACTGAACTATGCTGAACTTTGCTGAACTATTGCGAGACTGTGCGAGAAAATGCTGGAATCGTCTCGCGAGACGACACACTAGTACATACTATTTTTGGAGGATTACGGTAGGTCTGGAACCAAGCTGTTTGAATGGTTTAGATTGCCAGAAAACAACGGAACAAGACTTTTTTTCGAAATAGTACGAATCAATAAAGACTTTTGAAGGTTTTGTAAAATTTAGATTATCGAGATCATAAAACTTTAGATTCAAAAATGTGCTCATACGTCGGCAGCGGTCCGCGCGACAATTCGGTCCGCGCGACAATGAAAATTTGTTAATAAAAATGTTCAATATCGCGTTTTGAGCAGCGATATTAGGTGCATTCGAATCAGCGAAAAATTCTACATTCATTGAAATCGGTAGGAAAAATGTAAGTTGGCGTTTTGAAAATCGATTTTCTCGAGTTTTAACGATTTTTGTGCAAAAATATTCTTATTTAAAATAACTTATTTTCGTATATGCTGGAATTGGGACGATAATTTGAGAGTATTTTAAAAATGAGTCTAATCCTACTTTAAAGTTTTAACATCTAAAAAGAGATTGTTCTTTTAGATTCTGATGGTTCTTCCGGTAAAGATTGTGAAGCTTTGGGATTCTGAGACTTACGAGTGGATCCCCTTAAAAAACTCCCAGAATAACTCTGAAAATTTTTTTCCAGGAGCATCCTCCTTCGATAACAGTCAGCAAAAAGAGCACACATCATTTCCTGTCTCCAACTCAAATTTCCAAACTTCCTCGCCGCTAAAGAGAAACTGTTCCGTATTCACTGCCACCGTCTACTACCTACAAATATTATTAATTTTCTCCCCATTCCCGATGCCTCCAAAAATTATCAGGAGGTGCTCCCCCTATCAAAATTGATAACCAGTGCGGAGTCCTTTTCAACTTCACCGCCACCGACGTCTTGTTTCTCTCTTTAAAATTTCCAACCAGTTTACAACCACCCCCGTCCATCCATATATCATGATAATAGATGTGCATTTTAGGAAATTTCAGTGTTTCTCTCTGCGTCTCTTATTTCTTCTACTATTCCTTATTGATTTCAGCTGCATTACAAAATATTTCAAACTTCGCGCCAATCCCCAGGAATTTCAGCCAGCCAAAAGTGAGTCCCTCCTGCCAATCTGTCTCCATTATATTTGTCATTTTTCTTCTTTCTCTAATCATAATTTCTCTCTCCATTCGTAATCTTAAAATAACACTAACACCATTTAATGGCTTTATGCGAGCAGCGAGTGTGTGTATGTATGTCATGATAAAAATGTAACGTATTGTGGCTGAAACGACCTAGATACTGTAGAGAGGGGGCGGAGCTTAATGGAGGGGACGTGAGAGGATTAGTGATGGTGATAAAAACTTCTTGAAGGTATGACTGTGTGTCCAGATGTCCGCGAAACTCGTAACTTGAAAAAAATTGGATTGTCTCTTAGAATATGCTTTACCAACTAATTCAAGGTTTTGTCAAACTATCTGGCAATATAAATTCTCAATCGATTTTTCTAGTTTTTAGCTGAGATCCAAAGGAATTCTTATCCAACTTTTGGTCCCCGAAAGTCCAGCAAATATACAGCTTTTTGAAACAATACAATAAGCGGTCCCCCATCAAACGGATTATCTAATCCCCCACCCCAAAACATATGTAAATAAGTAATCCATTAACCACACAAGTAGGTGTTCTCCTCTTCTCAATGTGTCATGTTCTACCCATCACCATGTATCAAACACACGTGTTGATGGATGAGACCAAAAAGTGAGGAAAAGCAAAAAGAAGTACAAACAATTAGTCAACGTGCCGAAAGAAGAGCGGTGGGGTCCACTTGAAACACACATAACATGCCGACACCTTTTCGATGAACATGGGGGGAGGTGAACTCCAGAAGGTGACCCGGGGTGCTTCTGGGAAGAATCGTAATGGCTCTGGGAGATTGCGTCCGTGAAGCTCCAGGAGATCTGAAAAATTAAGATGCCAAAATTTTCAGATTCTCTTAAGTTAATTGAATGGAAAACAGAAAAAGAACAGAAATTATCAAGTCGAGTTTTGCAGATTTCAACTATTCTGAGCTCCTATATTTTCTGAGATTCTAAAATCCTGAGCTTAAAAGATTCAAAGATTCTGAAAAGTATTCCTGGATCCTGAAATGAAAATTCCAACGGCTTAAAAGCCCTACCAACAACTTACAGTACCCCTATAATGTTTTTTGAAAACTCCTGACTTTCTATGATATTGAAACTCTGCAAAAACCTCGGAGGTTATACGTTATACCTTTTTCAAGTTCACCATCAAATCTCAGTCAACATAAAAAATACGGTCTACAGTAACCTTATCACTATCAAAAGGATGATGTAAAAAACCAAAAAAGGACTTTTCTCGTCCTTCGAATTCTTTTTGCCTAATCATTCCAAGTCAAGTTCATTCCAAAAAAAGTTCACCTTTATTATCTTTTGTGGTTTCTAACACTGATCGAGATAACTGTAGTTTTCGAAATTCCTCAAAGATTTTCATGATTCAAGACTGATTTCAAAATCATGCCTGAAAATGCTCCTTGTTTTTCAAAAGTCGCCGTTTCTGAACAAACATTACGAACATAGACCCCCATGTTCACTTCATTTTTCTGTTCATTTTTCTCTTTTAAAGTACATTCCATGATATCATCCCAGCTGGTGTCCCTTTCTTTCTGCTCTCCGCTCCATCCTTTTCTTGATTTTCATTTTCTTGACCTCCTTTCAGTTCTCAAAACCATAATATTTTTTGATCTATATAAAATCTTATAATACCACCTGCTTTTGGAGCAAGAGCAATTTGGAAGGAATAGAGAAAAAGAAAAGAAGAAGAAGATGAAGCTCCAGGGGGAAAATTTTACGATCTTTCATATTCTTGTAAGAGTAGTATATTTTTCATTTCTCCTTGTTTAGTCTTCTTCTTTTTGGCCAATTCTCAATTCACTTCAGATCTACCGTAGTCTTTTGTTTTCACTTTTTTGTTCTACAGCTCAAAAAAAGCTATTAGCGGCTTTGATAGTGCCTTACTGATTGTCAAACGAATTCTGATAACTTTGATTCTTTTTGACCTACCGTACCCCAAAATCAGGGAGAAACGGAAGTAACCTTTTTTAAAATTACGTTTGAATTTATTTATATTACTGTATTTTCTTTAATCGTGGTGCATGTCCTTCTATTGTTCAACATCCACAAACTGAAAATTCCAGTTTAATAAAAATACTCATAATTGATTTTTGAGAAGCAATTCGTAAAATTTTTAGTGTTTTTCCTTATTTTCCACATAGAATCGACTGAGACTACTTTCATAGAAAGGGCTCTTTTTGACTTTATCTGTGTTCCCCTCTATCAGAAGTGCCCCACTATTAGAGTAAGTACGGTTCCTTCATTTTTAAAAACCGTCCCCTAACCCCATACAAAACCTCCGATTTTCGTGCAAAAACAAATGTATGTTCGGAAAACTCTGCTGCTTCTTCCTCCGATTTCGTTTGGTTTTTTTTCGCACACTTGACGACGACAACCATCAACCAACGGGGCTATAAACTTTTTTTGCCGTTTCCCTCCTCTTGTCTTACCTTTCACCTATGCTTTTGTAAAAGTGTGTCATGTGGCTCCATCCGGAGAAAAAAAACTACCGTATTCCTGAGGGGGAAGATGAGTAAAGGGTCTTGGCTTTCTATAGACGAGAAATTAAAATTTTTTGAATGATGAAAATCAACCTTTTTGGGTCCCATAAAGTTCCTGAGCCCCATTTTGCTCCATTGGAACTTCGACTTTTTTTCGCGCACCACCTCTTTCCTTGTCCAACTTTCTCCAGGAATTGGCCAAGATTTATTACCGGAATTTAGACAGCGGACCACCCCACTGGTGAGAAGTCAGAGTAAAAAAAATTAATGGGGTTGGGAATATAGGTGTCTAATGGACGAACTTTATGGAGTAGTAAAAGTTGAATTTGATGAATGTGGGTTTCGGGGAGCTTGGATGATTTAAGGGGGTAGATGAGCTTTGACATGTAAGTTTTGTTAGGAATCTGAAATCTGAAAAAAAAGGAAAATTATCCGCCAGATTATAAAGTTTCCCTGATTCCGGAAGTTCTCGACTTTTACCGAATTTGGTTCTTCTGAATTCTGGTGGTTTCTAAATTCCGAATTTTTTGAATCTTCGGGATTCAGAACTTCCGGTTTTCGAAAGATCTTCCATGTTTATGTGATTTCAGCTCTTTCCCTGCTTGACTTTTTGACTTGCTCCCAAAAATTCAAATTTCTGGATTCGATGTTCGAAAATATTCCCACCAGTAGCCCTATCATTATCAAAAATTGATAATGTGATGGATCACTTTACCTTGGCACTTTTTCTCTTTTAGTTTGTGTTCTAGAATATTTATATTATCTGTGGAACCCCCTAGAAGAAAATTAATCAATCAGAGATATGACACCACCCCACCAGAACCGAGACGACTTCTATTACTACCTTTTTTTGGTCTCCTGGGAGCACTTTTTTTGGGGTTTTCCCATTCATTAGTCTGTAGTTCTTGTTTTGATTGTTTCTCAGTATTTTTTTGTCAAAAAAGTTGAAAAGGTTGACAACTATACGAAATTTCGGTTAGAATAACAGCCAAAAAAAATTGATCAGTTTCAAAGTAAATTTTGAGAAACAGACTCTAAATTCCTGATCTGAAAGTATCTAAGTTTACTACTGTTTTTTACTCAACGTTTTTTATAAACACTGAATGATATAGTGCGCTTTTAAAAATTGACTGTTCTAAGCTCCGCCCCTCTCAACCTCCCAAAGAGTTCTAATTTTTTGAATACGCACTGTTTGTACACACCTTGAGACTATAAAAATGTTGCAAAAGGTCCCCTTGTTGTATTTTTTTATCTCTCATGCTCATTTTACGACCTTTTGACATCTGAGAGCCGCCTGTCGGTACATTGGTACAGGTCAAAAAGGCAATACGTGTGATATTGAGAAGAGATAAGTAACACTTGTTCGCCTAGAAAGAGACAAGGACCACCATCACAAACACAAGGAAAAGTCGAAAATTTTATTACCCATTTTTGGGCTGTCCTTGATAAGATGGCAATGTGTACAGGTGTCTGTAGACATTATGCCTGGGAAAAAGGAAAAAAATCAAGGCTAGAAAATAAAATAGGAACTTGGATTGTTAAAATGAAACCTTATTTTTCTAGTCAATTTGTTACCAATTTATATAACAAACTTAATTTTTTATTAATTTTCATTCAAAACAGGCCTAGAAGTTTTTAGGGAATCTCATAACCCAAAATTCTCAAATTCAATTTTCTAGGAGTTTAGGAGCTCTAGAACAAAGAATACCAGTTCCGGAAGTGATCAACTTCCGGTTTCTGGATTTCTTTCTGGAATTTGAACCTACTCGGCTACTCTCGCCAAGTTTAGTTCAGACTTGCCACAAGTCTTGCACAAGACTCCCGCAATTGTTACGTACGCACAGTCCAATAGTTGTGGGAAGTTTGTGCAAGACTTGTGGATCAGCTGGGAAAACCGGCGGCAGCCCTTCTTTTTGTTTTTAATTTCGAAACACGTTTTGTGATGCAACAACATATTATTAAGTTAGTTTTATTAACAAGGAAGACTTAAATTACATGAAAAGGATAAAAAAATTTAAAATTTAAAAAATTGCTCCTGTCCGTTTCCAAAAATGTTGAAGTTGTTCTGTAGAAAGAAACGTCGTTGTTTTGATGTCGTTGCCAGAACTTCTAATTTGTCGGAGATCGGAGATATTTTCTCTGAAAAATTATTATTAAATCATGTAATCGGCAAACGGCTAATTAAACTCACATTTTTCTACCGTTCGATATACTTCGCCTTTTCCACTTCAAATCCGTCTCATCGAAAACTTCCGAGGGTCACTATTCTTTCCGTGATAATTGATGTCATTTCTAGAAAAAATTGAAGATGGAAACAATTATATGGGCAATTTCAAGAAATACATAAGAAGATTCAGTTCAAAATGTAAAAACTAAACGAAAAAACGAGGGAGAAAACGAAAAATGAACGCATCGGCGATCGCGAAATCAATAAGCTGATTCTCGGCCAAGACTTGTGTAAGCTGTTTTGGACACCCAAACGTCCATAGTTGGGCCAAGACTTGTGCGATGCTTGTGAAACTGTTGTGCGCGCGCTATTATTGTACAAGACTTGTGGCAAATGTGACCCATACTTGTGAGAGGTGTAGCCAAGACTTGTATACCTCAAAATTGGTACAAGACTTGGCAAGATTTGCCGAGTAGAAGTTTTTAATTTGATGTTTCCCAGATTTTTTCAAAGAAAAAATTGATTTCAAAGTTTCCGGTTTTGCGATTCCATCGATTTTTTTGGAAAGTTTCAGTGTTCATTGTAGACTGTCAATTTACACGGCTACTACTGTTCTAGCCTTTAAATTTAAAAATTTTCCTGCTGGGGCACATTTGGCGCTTTTTGGAGAAGCGGGGGAAAATCGGAGAGTTTGAATGTTTTAAAAGATTCGAGATTAGATAGTAACTTTTTTACACTTTCAGTGCTTATACCGGAATTCAAATGTAACTGAATTTTGTATTATCCTTCATGAATTCCACTTCAACTCTCCAGTTTTACCCCGATCTTAATATCTTTTTCCAACAATTTTCACATTCCTACTTTTTTTATCTTTCCAAAACATCCCATAATAGGTAGATTCTTATACTTTTGTGTCAAAATGAAAGGATCCTGTAGAAAAAGAGCCGCACATGATGAATGTGTTTTTTCTACTTTTCAGATAATGCGCCAAGATTATGACCACGAGAAGGGCAGGTGTCTCATGCGTGTGGGACATCGGTCCCCTTCAAAAGATGTTTATATTAACTAGATCGTGTTGTAGAGATTACTGTAGAGGATGAGGACTCTATTATGACAGGTTGAGTGAGGAGATGGGGGAGGGATAGGTAATAGTCATGGAGAATGGTGTAGGAGGGTTATTGGTTTGTTAAAAATTAGGTTTAGAATTTCTGTAATTTTTGAAATTCAAACTGATTGAATTTAGTCTTATTAGAATACTCATCAAAAGTTGACTGGAAACTACACTAAATTGTAATAGAGTTTTTACGGTAGTTAAAATTCAGCTATTAGATAGTGTCAATATTGTTACTATTTTTTTTATTGTTTCTATTTTTTTTATGGACAATAAAGACATCAATAAATCAATACTGAAACTTAGCTCCATAAAATTCTAAGCAAGTTGTTTTCCAAAGATGATGAGATTTCTCAAATCTATGCTAACTTGGTACATAATGATTTCTAAATTTTCACCCCAAACTCCCAAAAACGTCATTTCGAGTTTTAAAACCAAAATTACAGTAATTGAAGGCAAAAATCGATCTCTGGTTTCTTATTCTGACAACCCAACACACAACTATTCAACCAGTTTTCTCTCTAAACTTTTTGCTGGCGAAAATTGATTTTTCTTTTTGTTTTTCGAAATTTCTTCAAACTTAGAGAATTTTGAGGTAGAAAATTTTCAAATGCTTCCAGAATCGGAGGCATTTCGAAGCTTCCGAGGCCCTCATTTGCCAAGAATATTTTTAAATTTTGAGCCAAAAAAAACGCCAAGGCGTCTGAAAATTTTCGGTATCAATTTTAATTTCGATTACCAAAAAATATCGATATAAAATTTTAAGACTCTAGTCTCCAATTAGTCTGGTTACTCCTCAATTTAATTTGATAGTCATGTTTTTCGAAAATTAACAAAAAAAATTGGAAGTCGTAGAAGAGCTCTGCTAGGACTTTCGGAACCAAATTTTGAACAAATTTAAACCGAAAATTAAAAAAATCATAATAATAATAATAAAATTATAGATTAGCAGATTTAGAATCTAAGAAAAAATTAAGCTCTTCCAAATTCAACTTATGAGTAAAAAGACCTTTTGATTCTTCAAACCTTCAGAATCCAAAAATTCTAACAAAAACGGTATGAAAAAAGAGCGAAAATCAGGACGACCTATCTTTATACGCATATTAACGGAACCCCCTATATAATAACCAATAAAATGTTTTAATTCCCAATAAACCTCCGAAGGTCATTGATATCCGCGAAAAATGTATATCCCGAAGGACTCAGAATCCTCAACGTCTTCTGAAATCCAGACAAGGGAAAAAACCAAAAACTTTTTGCGGTTTCAATACTAACCAAAACCAATTTGTTCCCCCTCCCCCCAATTCTATTCGCTTCCCCGCCGGCCATTCATTCGTCGCCGTCCTACTGTAGTTGGCCAAAAGTGGGCGGAGCCTGGACCCCTCCTCTTCCACCTTGTCTTCTTCGCTTCCTCTCTCTATATCACACACTCACCGCCCATTTTTCTTCTTTCTACGGGGGTTTATTATACACATACGAAATCGTTGCCCTGTGTTGCCTCGGACAAATTTAACCACCCATTTTTAGTGCTCTTTAATCTTTATTTATTTGTATTCTCGACCGACTCCGCCTACTTTTTTGTTGCTTGCATGGCGATGGGGGTGTCGTATAACTTTTAACGAGCTGATGGTTATTATAGCGAGGGCATCATAAATCCATTAATTTCGATTTTTATTAGTTGTCACTATTAAAGTTGCCTGATTTATTGCTTCCTGTTTGGCGGAAGAAGTTAATTAAGCTTTTAGACTACCGCCCGTGTTTTTTAATAATCTTGAAGTTAATTACAGTACCCCTAGTTATTCATTCAAATTGACACTTTCTGGATTCTTTTTCTCGCTGATTATGTATTTTTAACCCATATTTTCTATTTCAGCCCCCACTAGGAAATGGACCCAATGAGGGATTTGAGTATCAGCGATTCGCGTTCCGACTCTTCCTCACCGTCGGCGGCGGCACTCGACGATTTGGCTCTCGGAGCATCGGCCGCCGCGGCTCACAGCTTGTGGCCCCACGGGTTGACTGCCGATCCGAGTTTTCAGTTTAGGTGAGTTTTTGGGGAGTCGAAAGGATGGTAGAGCTTTTAGCTCAAGAATTATAAATGACGCAACTGGGTCTTGACGTCTTTAGAGATCATCATGTAAACTTTGAGACGTTTTGCAAAATTGTTTTGTCCAAAAAGTGTTGGACTTTGTTAATCAGCAAATTCTGAGTCTTATACAAAAAACTAGACCTTCTGAAAGCGGTTTTGAGCCAAGATATGGGTCCTCAAAGTACCCCAGTTTTAGTGTTGGCTGCAACTTTGAGGGCTCATAACTCGAATCACGTGACCGCTTTGGTGATTCTGAAAGCAGCTAAGAGCTTCCCAGGGTCGATATTACCTACACCCAAATTTACAGAAAAAGTTGAAAAGGCAACCTCAAATACATCCCTTGTTAGACTTCCTAAAATTAGAGCCAGAACGTCTAGCCGTCTCGATTAATCCCAGCAGGCTCCTGCGGGTCTGCAGAGCTGTTTTCTTCTGATTAAATTTAGCACCACTTGAGCACAATATTTTGTTATAAAACTGAAAACCCAAATCTAGAAGACATTTGTAAATATTTAGTTAGTTCAACCACAGTGGGCTTAACTTTGTTCTTTAGCCTGTCTTTTAGTGTCCAACACGTCTAGGAACTAGAAAAGTCTCTGCTAGATTTAGGCATGTTTTCAGGTATTGAGTTCCACTTAAAATACATATACTCATTTCAAGATCTTCTTAAAGGGGTACTGAAGTGTTTCAAAATAGTGTGATATTTTTATATGGATCGATTCAGATTTTTGCAGAAAAGAAAAAACCTCTTGGAGACATATTCAAAAATTGACCTAAATCAAGTTAGAAGCTCTCAAAGTGCCAAAAAAGGGCTTCCGCAGTCCTATTTTCATTGAAAAAAACTTAGAAAAATTCCGTGGTCCTCCGTAAAATAAATTTTTTTTATACTTTGAGCGCTTATAACTTGATTTAGGTCAATTTTTGGATATGTCTTCAAGAGGATTTTTTTCTGCAACAACCTGAATCGATCAATATAAAAATATCACACTTTTTTGGAACACTTTAGTACCCCTTTAAAAATAATCATACTTCCAGCTCAATGATGTACAACCAAACCCTAACTTCTCAAATGGCATCCTCCACCTCTTCCACTGCAACAACTCCGCTTCACACGACATCATCTTCCACAACGAATCCTTTCGACTTCTCAGCTGCCCATCAACAGTACCTCTATCAATCCGCCTATAATCCATGGGCGTATCAGAGTTATGGATTTCCGTATCAGGGAATGTATGGAAGTACGGCAACGACGGGGACTAATGTTGTAACGGATACCATGGGGATTCGAGGTTAGTTTGGGATTTTTTGGAAGTTATTGATTTTTTTTTGTATCAACGAATAGGGGGATTTCATGAAGTTTAAGTATAAAGGATTCTGGAATCGAAGCTCTTGGTATTTGAAGGCTGAGATTTTCATCTTTTTTGTTGCATCAACTTGTAGTCATACTAGGGATTTCAGGAAGTCGTATTATTTTGAATCGAAGCTCCTGAAGATTCTGAAGATTCATTTTGAATTTTCAAAAAAAATCTTCATTTAAGATTCCGATTCCCATGTCAATACCGTAGTTTCTAGTCTCTATTTTCGTCTTCTTACCGGAAGTTCCCACCACACGTCTTCTGAATCTCCATCTGACTCTCTATCATAAATCTCTCTATTTGTCATTTTGTAATGTCTCTTTCTTCTTCTTCTATTACCATAACCATTATTTTTTCATCAATTTCTTCTGTCGCTCTCCTTCAGAATCCACGCCCACCTCCGCATTCCTTGTTATCAGGTTTTTTGTACCTCCTTCGAGTTTTCGCTTTGATCTTGCCGACGATGAGCAGGGGTTGTGCTCCAGAATGAGTTCCGTTCTTGACTTTGATTCTTGACCTCTTTTTTTGAAGTTGTGGAGGATTGTGAAAAGCTCTAAGAATCTAAAATCTAAAAAAAGTAAACGAGTAGATACTGTAGAATTTTGAAGCTTATAATTTTAAGTTTTCAAATTTGTTGGGCTTTCGAAATTTCATAGTTTTTAAGGAATCGGAACCCTTGGTTTCTGTATTTTCAGTTTTTAGCTATCCGCTCCCTTTAAAGTTGAATTTGGACTTTTAGAAGCCTTCAGAACCACCGAAGTCTCTAGAGCTCTCTTTTTGATTCTCCGCTTCTGGTCGCTTCAGAATCTGTTCTTGAATCCGACCATTTCTAGAATCTTCAGAATCCCGCACTATTCGACCACTCCCTCCTATGCCCTCCTTCTCCTAATAACAATAATAAAATTATTAATTACCCTCTCTCTCTCTCTTCATTCGGATCATAAAATACGCCTATTCTATTTCTCCTCTCCAATTAGTACTTCATAATCAAATTATCGATTTCCCCCCTTCCGTTCTCAAGGACGGCCATCTACCGTACTCCATATCAGATCTTCACTTTTTTGTCCGATGTCATCGAAGGGATGACTTCCTTCTCTTCAAAAAAAATTTTTTTTCGGCTACAGTAATCTGCACTCTCTGTGTCACTATCTCTCTCTGATGGCGCCAGCCGTCGGCGACCCTTTCAAGTTTTGTATGCTATATAGAGAGAGAGAGAGAGATGGGTGTATGTATAAACATGACTTTTTTTGACAGTCAGAAAATGAGACTGAATTTTTTTTTCGAAAAAAAAACGAAGAGAAAAAGGAAATTCTATCGATAAGAGGGGTCCTCTTTTGTCAGCATAAGGAGAGGTACTGTAGAAAGAAGGAGATGAGCTGTAAATTGAAAAATAGACCTTGAAGACCTGAATTTTCAGAATCTCAAAATTCAAAATCTGAAAACATCAAATCCTGAGAATCTGGCGCCATACGGTCTACCAGTCCAAACCCCAATTACCCTAGATTTCTGATTTTTGCTCTCCGTTGCTTCCGACGCTTCAGAAGACGTTAGAATTAAAACAAAGCAAATTAAAAAAAAATAATATATTCTCCATGAAATTTCCTTAAAATCTGTAAAACTTTCATGGAAATTGAGCCGATAGAAATTAAGATAAAGCATGTTAAACTTTTAGGTCAAAAAAATCGATCTACCGTATCCTAGAACCATCTAGAAGATCCAAAAAATTTTCGCACATTTTCCACCTTATAAATCACCCGTTTATCACCGACCACCTAGAAGTTCAATGACTCAAAAAAACGGAGAGGGATAAACTTTGAAATAAATCAACTTGTCGCCATTCTTTTTTGGAGTGTATGCATCAGAATTCGACAAATTTTCCAACTCTCATTTTTCCATACTCTCTCTCTCTCTCTTGGCTTGGAATTTTATGACTCCGCGCTGGACGTCGACGTCTTCTGAAGGCAAATTTTCGGATTAAAAACAGACACACAGAGATCTCTATTTCTCTCTTCTCTGACTCCATTTCAATTAGGGATAGAAGAAGAACAGATGAGGATACGGTAGTTAGAAAACGAGGGATCCGTATGGGGGAACAGATGAGCTTGGGGTTAGAGAGTGGGAGAAACGGAGAGGATTAGAGAAACTAGAAGAGACCTGGACTACTAGACCTTGGGGAGCCGGTGTGGGAACCAAAGGGAGGGGATAATTGGAGAGGGAAATTTGAAAAATCGATTGGGAGGGGAAAAACAACCAAATGATTCTAGCTGGAAAATAAACTTTAAAAAATTGAAAATTTCAAAAAATCGATTTCTAGAAGTTTCATTTTGCGGTATTTTCCT
Organism: Caenorhabditis zanzibari; assembly: GCA_963966625.1. Lineage (NCBI taxonomy): Eukaryota > Metazoa > Nematoda > Chromadorea > Rhabditida > Rhabditidae > Caenorhabditis > Caenorhabditis zanzibari. Next base: position 16,186,137 of record OZ016470.1, read on the forward strand.
GATTTAGATTCAGATTTTTTTTCACTAGATTTGAGTTTTTAGAGTTTTATCAATTGCTTGATTTATTCACTTTTTTTCAGTCAATTTTGAAACTAATCGAATTTCGAAAAGCCTTTCCTTTTATGAATTTTTCTCTATAATTCGATTAGAACGTTTTTCGTTCCATTTTCATACTGTTGTCTGTGAGAAACATGGTACTTTTTAGTTTAAAAAAATGTTTGGATCTGAAACGTTTTGAAGATTCTTGAGGATTCTTCTAAATTCTAAGAGATTCTGAATCCCAAAATATTTTCGAATTTTCCCACAATCCACCGTACCCCCGTTCTAGCTTCTCCTTCTTGCTACCAGATGTTCCTTCTTTTCGGCAGCAGATTCTTCATCAAGAAGTTCAAAGTGTCGGTGCCGCCTGAGAGGTCCCCCCTACCGACTCCTGTGTCTAGAATTTTATGACGCCAATTTTATAGCCCGATGAAATAAGAAGAAGAAGAAGACGGCGTCTTCTTCTTTCAAAAAATTGTAGTGTCTCTCTGATTTTTTGCCAAGATAAGTTACCGTAGTTCTGGGAGGGATACCTTGAAGGTTTTTTTTTTGAATTTCGGTTTTTTTGGAAATCGATTTTTTGAAGGGAGATCCAATTTTGAAAGGCAACTAACTCAACAATTTTCTTCGTTAGTTTTTTTTGCTTTTTCAAAAATGACAAAGTAAGAAAAAGCAAAGCAAATATGGAATCTTCAGAAGACTTTCTATTTGAATATAAGGTCTTCTGAATCATCCCAGAATCAATAAACCATAAAGTTTTCTATTGAAGTAGTGAAGAATAGGAAGGTAAACTTTTAGAAACTTCTTAAAAAGAAGTTTTAGGAAGTGAAACTAACATAAAATTTGGGAATTTAGAAAATTGATATTTCGGGGTGTAAAATCTCAGAGTTTCAGAGCAAAGTTGAGTCCAAAAGTGCTCCGTTTGAGCTACAGTAGCCCGGATCTCAAAAAGCGATCAATCAATCATTTTGTCATAATACTTTACATAGATGGATTAGCAATGGCTCTTCATTTCTTAGAAAAGACAGACACACAGACAGAGGATAATCATAAATTTCCCAGAAGACATGGCAGGTATTATGAAGGTGTAAAACATACACGTAATCTAATCGCTTTGGCATCAAGAATCTGAATACTGGGGGGGATTCTGAAGAACAGAAGGAACACACCTGGATGGGTAATAAAATTCTGGTGGTGGGGGTGTTGCGTGAACACAGAATATACCAGACAGATGGGCAGCTTTTTGGTTTGGAAAAAGAGAATAGAATAAGATATTTTTAGTTTGTTAAAGGGGTCAAGGGGACCTAGAGGGCCCCGGAGTTTTGGTGACTGCAACAGGGTGATTTCTCAAAATTTTGAATTACGGTACTTTGGACAATTTTTAAGCCCAGAAATTTCAGAATCTACACCTCTTAAAAGTCCAGCAATTTTAAAGTCTAGAACTTCTCAAAGCCCAAAAATTTCAAAATCTAGAACTCTTCAAAGCTTAGGAATTTCAGAATCTAGTAGTTCCCAACCGGTTCAAAAGTGTGAAGTGCTTCAGCCCCGCCCCTTTCTCCCTCAAAACTACCGTATCCTCTCTGCTAATACACCACCAATTAATTAGAGTTGAAAGGGACCGTCGGCACATGTCCCCGCCGCCCGAAAACATGGCCCCGAAATTTTACGACTCCAGAAGCAACCCCCGTCCCTTTTTACTCTTCTCATCTGAATCCTCTTCTCCACCTGCTCTTGTTTCGCTTTCGCTTATTTTTATGCTTTTATTTGGATCGATTTCAATTAAAGACTAATTGAAATTGCAATTAGGATAATTGATACAAGATAAGATAACTTTAACGCGAGTTTACTTGCAACATATTCTCTGATAAAAAATTTGTTCTACAAAATCACAAAAAGAGCCGCAACTTCCTTAATTTTTGAGCTATTAAAAAAGCAAAACCGATTGGTATCATCTAAAAAAGTTTATGATATTTCTATGAAAATTATTTTCAAATCGATTTTAGGTTGAGCAGAGTTACAGGGCATTTTAGACTCTGAACTATTTAGCTTACATTTTAAAGTTTCATATTTAAAGGCGCATACAATACATCCCATTTTCAGATGTCAATATTCCATCCTCCACCCGATCCTCCTCGGTCACTCCCACGGCTTCCATCGCCTCCCTCGGATGGACAATGACAAGTGAAGGGAAGAAGAAGAGACAACCGTACAAGAAGGATCAAATATCTCGACTGGAATACGAGTACAAAGTCAATCCATACTTGACGAACAAGCGAAGAACCGATCTGTCGGTTCAGTTGATGCTCGATGAGAAGCAGGTCAAAGTCTGGTTTCAGGTATGTTTGGAACTTTTTGGAAAATCTTTCAGGGCCTTATATGTAGTCACAGATTTTTCTAGCTAAATATCAGTGTCTAGACTCTTAGGATTTCGAGATTAGGCAAAATAGAAATTTTCGTCAGATAAACTTGAATTTGTTTCTATAGTTTTTAGGTATTTTTTATTCGATTTTTCTATAAGTTTTTAGGTTTTTTATTTCAATTTTTCGAAAGTTTTCTGATTCTGAAATTGCCTATCCTTCCTTAGACTACTTCAGAGCCCACTAGAACCCCAAATTTGTTTCCAGCACACCATCCCTAACCCCAAATGTGCATGCCCGTTGTTCTTTCTTTGTGCCTACCGTAACCCTCACCTCATCCCAAATCTATTTCAGAATCGTCGAATGAAGGACAAGAAATTGCGGCAACGTGTATCCGGACCATTCCCGCATGGAGAACTAATGACTCCATGTCTGGAGAATATCATCAATTAGTAGTCTCTAATTTCTATATCATTTTTTTTTCATAATATTTTTCTCTGCTCCCGTTTCAATCTCGTCGTTTTTCATTCTCTCTCTCCACAGGGTTACTGTAAACCTAAGCCCCGCCCACTTTTTTCTGCTCTTTTTCCCCCAACCGGTACCCCTCTAGACTGTTGTTCCCTGAGATTCTGATGACTTTGTTGTACTATTTTTTCTCAAAATTTTTTTCATATGTCCTTATTTCAATGTGTGTGTGTGTGGCAAGGCACCCATAAAGTTGTTCATTTTCTCTCTGTCTCTGTCTTTTCAAATTTTCCCGCCGAAAACGAAAGCCCCTACCGTAATCCCAGTCATACTGTACTTCCAACTTTTTCCTGTTATTTGTTGAAAAAAATCCAAATCTTTCCCTATGTGTACCTGCAGAGAATAGCATCAATTTTTGTGGGGTTCCTTGCCCGGTGTTCCTACCTTTTTTCGAACTCTTTCTTTTTTTGAAACTTAGCTTTTTTTATTTTTATAATAAGCTCAACTAACAGTTATTGGCTTACTAACTCTATTTTTGAGCTTTTTTGGGATTTTTAGTTGGGTTGATTTTTTTGAAACTAGAAAAGGAATTGATTTTCGATGAAGTTTGGCAGTTTTTGACAAAAAAAAATTGGCTTTAAAATTCCTGGAAACTTTGATTTTTTGGCTCTCATTTTTTTACTCTTCCCCCTATTTTTGGCCCCGGATTTCTTTTTTTTTTCGAATTCCCGCCCGATCAATTTTACTCCTCTCTACTAACAACTCCTCCTAAACAATCTCGCTCTAACTCAAATTCTTTCGTTAACTCTCTCCGCTCCTTTTTATTTCCGTTACTTGCTCGCTTCCCACCCCCGGTACCCCCCAAAAATGGTGTTTTCTTGCAGGCTCAATCACTTCAGGATCTATATTCTCAACGTCTTTAAATTCAAGAATCTTACTTCCAAAGAGGCCCCCTCTAAACTCCATATGTAATGATTTCGGTGATGCAACACATGATGAACTCATCCTCTTCACAAGTGCCCAACGTATTCATCAAGGCCTCGCCAGAGTCGCCGGATCCTTCGCCGACGTCGTTCATCAAAAGAACGGATTCTCCACCCACGACGTCGTCGAGTAAGAATTTTTGGGGGTTCGGGTGGTTCGAATGATGCCAAATTACTGAACCTCAAATTTTTTCTATTCTCTAAAAATCAATGTTCTTTCAGCCATCCCCTCCATGCAACAAGCCTCCTGCTTCTGGCCAAGCGTCGCTCAACTCCAACAAAGTGCCTCCGGGTCATCTGGAGCATCAAGTGGATCCAGTAGCTCCGCCTCCAACAACCGACCCACACAAGCCGATAATCATTCGGAACGAGGATCTGAAACGGCGTCGAGTCCTCAGATGCCATCGCTTCCAACGAGGTAAGCTGAGCCTCAACAGTTGAGCGAAAACTGTGCATTTTCCACATCAATTTTTTTTGATTTTACAATCTAGCTCCCGTATAAGCTTTTAAAATTGTTAACATTAGGAGCCTATTAACTTTGGTACCCTCTCAAAAACTTCTCCATTTCAGCAGTGGTATGTCGATGCCAGCGGCAGCAGCGGCCGGTATGTACCCATTCAACGCTGGTCGATTCCCAACGGCCAACGAATTCGGAATGATGGTCAATCAGTCCATGTATCAAGATTTCTACCAAAACAGTCTGGCAGCTTCAACAGCATGGGGGTACCCATATGGACAACAGTATCCGTTCGCCCCAAACTATTCCATGCCCAATTTGGATGGAAATTTGAATGGTGAGTTAGACCAGTGATTTAAAAAGGGCATTTCGATGAATTTTTCAACTTTTCTAATTCCTCTGAACCGAAATTTTGGCTTCGCGATACTCAGAAAACATATCTATCTGTATTTTGAAAGTGCGACGTTTCGAAAGTAGACAATCGAGTTTTTCAAAGCTCTGATTTCCAGACGGTGGTCCACTTGAATGGACGTCCTCCTCCCACTCGATGAGGAAAAAGAGAAAGCCGTACACCAAAGCGCAAACGTTGGAGCTGGAAAAGGAGTTTCTGTACAACACATACGTTAGCAAACAGAAGCGATGGGAACTCGCGAAATATTTGCATCTGACAGAGAGACAAGTCAAGATTTGGTTCCAGGTGAGACTTTTTTTCATGTTTTGGTCGTATCTCATTTCAAAATCGTTACTGTATCATGAGACTAAGTTTTCCAAGCTTCTTGTAATTTTTAAAATCAGAATAGATAAAAATGATTTTAAATTTTTTGACTCAAATTTTAAAAAATCCCAGGGCTAGACTGCACTTTTTTCGATTTTGAGCCGAACATTTGCAGGTCTAATTTTGTTAAATAGAGCATTAAAAAAACGAAATACGTATTCTCAACTTGCACAAAAGATTTCGAGCCAAGATATTGAACCAAACTTCTAATTTTTTTCAGAACCGCCGAATGAAGGACAAGAAGCAAAAACAACGCTCCGGAGATCCATCAGGAATGCTCATGCCACCAGGACTCTCTCCTTAACTAATATAATGTTCATGATGGCCTAGAAAACACCTAGGCCACCATTCCACCAGTGTATACCCTATTCTGGGTCCCCTTCCATTACTTTGCCACCAAAATCTTTCTTCTGAACTCGAAAAATCCAAAAGCCCCTACTTACGTTTACACTCTCTTCGCTCAATTTTCAATTTTTTTCTGATTTTTTAGGTCGAAATTTTTTCCAAAAATAAGCTCAATTCTCTCTTTTTTTGCCCCTCAAGTCCCCTCAATATCATCCCCCTTCATCTGCATTTAATAAGAAACCAATGTTTACCGGTACTAAAATTTTCTTGACTTTTTTTTGTAAACTTTTCAGTTTTTGTTTTTGATTCTCGAGTCTTTTTTTATATTGTAGTTTTTGAAATGATTTTAAAAAATCATAAATCTGTAATTTTCGAAGAAATCGCAAGGGAAATATTTGGCTTTCTCTGATTTAACAGGGCTTTTGAGAATTAACGGGAGTTTTAATCAATTAATCATGAAAAATGATTGCTCTATTTCAATTAGTCGTATTATAATTGAGCAGTATACAATGACATGTTAAAAATTTCAAAAATCTGAAAACCCCAGTCATAGAAAGCCAAAATTTTAAAGTAGGATTACAGTCATTTTTTTAATTTTCTCAAATAATCGTTCCAATTCCATTATTTACGAAAATAACAATATTTTTGCACAAAAATCGTTTAAACTCGAGAAAATCGATTTTCAAAACGCCAACTTACATTTTTTCTAACCTATTTCAATGAATGCAGAATTTTTTGCTGATTCCAACGCACCTAATGTCGCTGCTCAAAACGCAATAGAAAAATTTTTATGGACAAATTTTCAATTGTCGCGCCGCCCGCTGAACCCGCATGAGCATTCAGCGGGCGGCGCGACAGCAGATTTAAATCGGCAGCGGGCGGCGCGACAAGGTGCAATTTTGTTCATAAAAATGTTTCTATTGCGTTTTGAGCAGCGATATTAGGTGCGTTGGAATCAGCAAAAAATTCTGCATTCATTGAAATAGGTTAGAAAAAATGTAAGTTGGCGTTTTGAAAATCGATTTTCTCGAGTTTAAACGATTTTTGTGCAAAAATATTGTTATTTTCGTAAATAATGGAATTGGGACGATCATTTGAGAAAATAAAAAAAATGACTGTAATCCTACTTTAAGGTTGAACTATTGTGGGCGGAGTCTAAAAAGTCGTTCAAATTAATTTCTGCAATTTTTTATTTGTTATTAGAAAATAGTAAATTGGTGTTACTTTTATGAATCGATTTGGAATCTCTTTGAACTCAGTTTCCATACAAATCGACAGATTTTTTAGGAAAGCGATGACCAAAAAACAAAGATATTCAATTTCTTTCTTTTCTCTCTCTTCCATATTCCTTCATCTCAGAAGTGACCCCTGCTCCTCTATTCTTCGTACCCTTTCGTCACTTCTCCCATTCCCTCTCTGGTATCCTAGTGACCCCATGGCAACATCTCTCCGACTGAGGGGACTTTTCAACTTTTTCGAAAAAGAAGAAGAGAAGATCTCATGCTTTACTACACACACACTTTAGTTGGTGGTCGTCTGAATGCGTTATTATTTTTTGAATGGAAAACTTTTTACTTTTGTTTATTACAAGATTCTTAAGGCTTTAAAAATATTTTTAATAAGTTAAGAAATTGAAAATCTAGGCTTCCTTGAATTCCTTATTGTCCATTCAAAGAAATCGCAAGGTGAATTTTTAAGGCTCCGCCCACAACTGTCAAAAGTGGGCTGAGCCTAAAAAATATGTTTACAAAAAAAGTTGCCAAAATATTTTTTTGAATAGACAATAACCCTTGAATCTCAAAACCTCCCACTTTTTCAGACCATGGGAAAAGGTGACTCTATCATTGTTGCCGTTCGGGTCCGTCCATTCAACGACCGTGAAAAAACTCGAAACTGCAAATTAGTAATAGAAATGCCTGATGAGGAAACTACAGTAATCCGTGACCCAAAAACTAACGAAGAAAAACGATTCACCTACGATCACTCCTACTGGTCACATGATGGTTTTTCGGAGAAGAAGAATGGCTATTTCGAGCCCGAGAATGCTCATTATGCGGATCAGGTAGGCTCATAGTTAGCAATAGAGCGCACTTGCATTTTCAGAAAAGAGTATTCGAAGACCTAGGACGAGGAGTGCTGGCAAATGCATGGGCTGGATACAATTGTTCACTTTTTGCCTATGGACAGACGGGAAGTGGGAAGAGTTATTCGATTGTGGGATTCAAGAATAATAAAGGTGAGGAAAATGCGCTCCATTGAAATCTGTATGTTCTTTCAGGAATCGTTCCCATCGTCTGCGAAGAACTATTCAAACAAATCGCCGAGAACAAAAAGAAAAATATGGTCTTCGAGGTATTTGTATCAATGATGGAGATTTATTGTGAAAAAGTTCGAGACCTACTGACATCGACTCCGCCCCCAAAAGGTGGTCTCAAAGTGAGAGAACATCCGAAGAACGGGTTCTACGTGGAAAATCTGACTACGGTTCCGGTGAACAGTTTCAAGGAGATTGAGGCGAAAATTGAAGAGGGAACGAAGCAGAGGACAATTGCGGCGACGCAGATGAATGCTACTAGTAGCAGGTATTACTGTAGTTTGAGAGGCTGGAGTACTGTAATTCTTTTTTCAGAGCTCACACAATTGTTAAAATTACATTCAATCAAAAATCCAGCAAACAAGGTGGTGGGGCATCAATGAAAAAGAGTGAAATCAATTTGGTGGATTTGGCGGGAAGGTAAGTTTTTGAATTTGAAATTCTGAAACTTCCGAATATTCCAGTGAACGTCAATCTGCTGCTGGAACTGAAGGAGACCGTCTGAAGGAAGGAATAGTCATTAATCAGTCTCTGACGACTCTTGGTAGAGTCATAAAAGCACTTCATGATTCTCAGAAAGCGAAAGGAGGCAAGAAGATGCAGATTCCGTATAGGGACTCGGTGTTGACGTGTCTTTTGAAGAATGCTTTGGGAGGGAATAGTAAGACTATCATGGTATGTTGATACGTCTGGAAATTTCACACAGATCCCAAAAAGAATTATTCAAAAATCTCAATTCCAGCTAAAGTTACACCCTTTCTAACTCCCCTCCACTTTCATCAGTTTTTCTCTAACCGCGAGAGAGTGTGCCGCGGCGAGGAGAGGCGCACACAAAACATGGTGGGAGGCGGAACCCGTGAGGTGTCGACCGTTCACCTACACTCCCCTTTATAACCGCGCGCGTTCCCTACTCTTCCGTTCTTCCGAGAACATATACTAAAATTGGAACAATACAGAGAAGATTAGCATGGCCCCTGCGCAAGGATGACACGCAAATTCGTGAAGCGTTCCAAATATTTTGTGAAATTTTGTATAATTTGTAAGGTAAAGTTCTTCTGAAAAACGGGTTGATAGTTGAATCAATCGAAAATGATATCAACTTCTGGTTTCAGATTGCAGCCATTTCCCCAGCTGATATCAACTTTGAGGAGACGTTGTCGACCAGAGATGAGCGGAATTCCGCCTTCCGCCTTCCGCCTTCCGCCTTCCGCCCATTTTTCCTCTTCCGCCTTCCGCCTTCCGCCTTCCGCCAAAATTTTCTCACTTCCGCCTTCCGCCTTCCGCCTTCCGCCAAAAATCGGAAAAATTAGGCGGAAGGCGGAATTTCAAATTTTTTTTCAAACTTGCTAAAAACAGTGATTTTTCGGTTATTTCATGCTTGAAACCCTGAAATTAAGCGAAACAGCAGCAAAAACGTCTCTTTTATGCAGGAAACTCCGAGTAAAAGTAGGCGAAATTCCGCCTTCCGCCTTCCACTTTCCGTCTTCCGCCCATTTTTTCTATTCCGCCTTCCGCCTTCCGCCTTCCGCCAAAATTTTTGAAATTCCGCCTTCCGCCTTCCGCCTTCCGCCAAAATTTTCCCTCTTCCGCCTTCCGCCTTCCGCCTTCCGCCATTTCAAAAATGCTCTTCCGCTCATCTCTGTTGTCGACATTGAGGTACACGCTTTCTTACTAGACTAATTTAGTTCAAAGCTTCAATTTCAGATTTGCCGACCGCGCCAAATCCATAAAGACCAACGCTGTTGTTAACGAGAATCAAACCGAACGTGCGCTTCGCGAACTTCGCGAAGAAAATCTCCGCCTTCAATCTCAAATCCAAGGTGGCGGAGTCTCTGGGGACGCATCCAATGAAGAAATCGAGAAACTCCGTCGTCAACTTGCCGAGAATCAGAAGGAAATGGAAGAAATGGAAAAGTCATGGCAACAGAAGATTGCCGAAGAAGCGTCGAAACATGCAGGGGGCGCATCAGAGAAGGCCGAAATGGAGGCGAAAAAGAAGAAAATGTGTCATTTGTGGAATCTGAATGAGGACCCTGCACTCACTAATGTTATTGTACATTTTGTACCAGTCGGGGAGACGGTAGTCGGGAATAAGCCAACAAGTTCGGGAAATTTCATTCAAATGAGTGGATTGTCGATTCTGCCGCAACATGTGATACTGAAGAATGATGGGAACAATCAGATTACTTTGAGTCCTTGTTCAGAGGTTGGTTTCTGAACGAAATTTTTGAAAACCTATGGAAAATTTCCAAAAATCACAATTTTTCCAGGACCTCGACATTTTCATCAACGGCAAACCTGTTCACAACGAGACTCAACTTCAACAGAATGATCGTGTTTTCTTCGGTGGAAATCACCTCTACGTCTTCAATAATCCCACCAAAAAAGGCATCAAAACCGACATCACCTATGATACTGCACAAGCTGAAATCGCACAGAACCATGCCGCTGCTCTTGGGAATCGTGGACTTGGAGGTGGATCTAAAAGTAGGTTAATCTTCCGGAAAACTTCCTATGTCTAATTTTCAGGAGATCTCATTTTGGAGGAAGAACTAATGTCAACTCTTCCATTGGTACAGAGAGCTAATGCGATGGCAACGGAGCTTGGGTAAGGCTGTAATTGTAAAATTGTCGATGATTCCAAATGCCGTAAAATATGTATTAGAAGGGCATGCCCTTCTATTTTTCCATCACCTATAAAAATATTTCCCGAAAAATGGATCAAAAAATCTGTTGGAAAAGAGATTTGAAAAATGTTTTGTAATATTTCTAGACAACTTTCGACGAGGATGCTAATAAGACAAATTTCAATCGGTTGGAATTTCAAGAATGTGCTCATTTCGAGCTCATCGGGGTGCCCTTCTATTAAAGGTGCCCTTTTAATACAGTTTTTACGTTATCATAACGAAAAGGTTCAAAAATGGCTTTCAAACCCCAAAAACGACTTCAAAAAAGTCCGAATCCAATCACAAAAAACCTGTAGCACAAGATTTCTGAAATTTCAATCGGCCCCTTTTTCTCCAAACTTTTTCTCAAAGTTTTTTCTGAAATTCTAGAATCCACCCCCACTTTTACATACATTTTTTATTACTTTTATAAACTACTCCTTTTGCAGACGAAATGTGAAATTCGAAATCGTTTTGGTGTCACCCGAGATGCGCGGACTAACGAATGGATTGACAGAGGTGAGAGAATAATGATTTCATTTTTGAGCTAGAAAATATGACTTTTGGGAACTTTTGATGCAGAATTTTGAGCTGATGATGTGAAATGTGAAATTTGAGATTATTTGGATCTGTGGATCGAAAATCGACTCGATTCTGAAACTTTTCAGATCTGGATAAAAGTTCACAACATCTCTGAAGACACATATTTCCTTTGGGAAAAGTCACGATTTATGAATCGCTACTACGGTATGCAAGAAATGTACGAAGCGAAACAAGATGGAAGTGAAGAATGGAATATGCCAAAAGAAAGGGATCCCTTTTATGAACCGCCAGATTCTCCAGTATTTATTGCAAGTTCAGTGGTGTTTCTGCAAAGTTTGGCATATTTGATAGATGTGGAGGAGCAGTTTCCGATTGTGGATTTATCAGGTATTGTTGGCTGAGTATCAAACTTACGAGAAAATAATCATTTCAGGCCAAGAAATCGGTCTCCTCACCGTAGGCCTATCCCCCTGCTCCACAACCGGAAAAGAGCTTCGTGGAGAATACGTCGAGAATCCCTCTCAACTCATCGGAAAAAACATTGCCTTCAAAGTGAAAGTGATCTCAGCAGTCGGTCTCCCACGTCGGATTCTGAAGTCCAATTGCAAGTATCGATTCTTTGGGTCGAAGAAAATGACAACGACGTCTACAGTATCCGGGAACACGCCGAGTTATGGGCATGAGGAGACGTTTCAGTTTAAGCCTGTTACTAAGGAAGTCGCGGATTATTTGGCGAACTCAAATTTGTATATAACGTTTTGGGGAACACAAAGACCACGAGGAGCTGGCAGTCGGAAGAATAGTGTATCGACTATTGGGAGTGGAAGTGGAGGTCTTAGGGAGGGACCTAATAAGACGGTATGTTCTAGAGAAAAAAGTTAGAGACTAAAAAATGTTGAGTTCTAAAAACGTCTATTGCTAGTTGACTTCAAAATCTAAATTTTTGTTTGCAAAAGTTCGAAAACTCAGTTTTCCGAATTTCAGAGCTCAAATTCTTGGAGTCAAAATACACAGCCTCGTAGGGTAGGTTGAAAACTGTGTTTGATTTTGATTTCGTCCTGACTTTTTTTCAGTTTTATTAATGTGAAGGCTTTGCTTTGTTTCAAACAGTATTTAAAAGTTTAGGGGATCCGATATTTATAAACTTTAACAATTTGTAACTCTGATTCTGACTCATCACTAATACAAATTTTCCAGCGTCGTGTCGAAAAACTGGTTCAAAACGCAAAGTCCGCCGAGAATCGCAACATTTCCGTGAAAGCCCTAGAGACCGTCCTGCGAGGTGTTGATGACCACGAAAACAGGTAGATTTTCATGAAAATCGTTTATCAATGGTCCATGACGGTCTTTTTTTTCAGAAAGACACGCAAACAGTCGATGAAGAAAGCGGCGGCCGGTTCTTCAACAGCCGTCAAAAGTCGGAGTGGATCGAAGAAACCTAAAGCGAAATAAAGGAGAATAATTTGCATATACAAATAAGATGCCTTAGAAGGGTAGTAGCCACCATCCGAAAGGGCAAACATTTGAGTACTCTTTTTTGGTCATTTTTGGGTTTTCTTTCTTGTTTTTTTTTTCTTCAATAAATTATCTGCTACTCTTATTAAATGCGGAAAGTATGAGCTTTTCGATTTGTGAGCGGAGCCTGACTTTTTGACAAAATTGTAGATTATTTTGTCACAAACTTTGCGCATTTATAATTCCATTCTTACTCAACCGATTTTTTTGAATTTTGTACCATTAGATAGGAAAATGTGGGCCGACCATCGAGAACTTAGAGGGGTTGAATATGGACCACAATGACCCGATTTATGATCGCTGCGGCAAAATCTTCTTTTTCAGATGAAACTTTTGTACTGAGCTGATAAGGGTTTTTGGGCTCTCACGGAGTCAGTTTTACTTATTTTTCTTTGATATTATAGCACCATGAAGAGCGCAACGTCGATTGTCTTGAGCTCAAATTTCAGCTCTTTATCTCAAAAAACAAAAAATAGAGCCATAAAAGTATATGTCGATTTTGGCACTTCTTCTCATTCTCGATCTCTTATCTCGCATTTTGATCTTTTATCTTGATTTGGAATTTTGAAACTTTCAAAAATGGAAAAATTCATTTCCAAATTTTGGAGGGAATAATGAAATTAGAATAATTTCTATGATGAGCTAACACACGCAGCAAGAAACGCGGCGCAGCCGTGTCCAGCGACGCGAAGCGTCGCTAGTCTTCATTTGTTAGTTTGGTTTTTCAAAACAACCTCAAATCTTATCTTCTTCATATAAATGGGACCTAGATATTCATACAAAATTTCAAAAAAAATTTGGAACGCTTCACGAATTTGCGTGTCATCCTTGCGCAGGGGTCATGCTAATCTTCTCTGTATTGTTCCAAGTTCGACAAATCTGAAATTGAAGTTTTGAACTAAATTAGTCTAGTAAGAAAGCGTGTACCTCAATGTCGACAACGTCTCCTCAAAGTTGATATCAGCTGGGGAAATGGCTGCAATCTGAAACCACCTGTTTTTCAGAAGAACTTTACCTTACAAATTATACAAAATTTCACAAAAAATTTGGAACGCTTCACGAATTTGCGTGTCATCCTTGCGCAGGGGCCATGCTAATCTTCTCTGTATTGTTCCAATTTTAGTATATGTTCTCGGAAGAACGAAATATTGGGGAACGCGCGCGGTTATAAAGGGGGGTGTAGGTGAGCGGCCGACGCCTCACGGGTTCCGCCGTCCTCTATGTTTTGCGTGGGACTCTCCTCGCCGGCGCACACTCTCTCGCGGTCAGAGAAAAATGGCAGAAGGAGGAGAGTAGTTTGAAAGGGTGTAATTTTTGCTGAAATTAAGATTTTTGAATAATTTTTTTAGATGTGTGTGAAATTTTGAGAGCTTTCAGAAAATTAAAAGTCTTTGTAGGTACAATTGAGATTTACAGGTTTTTTTTTGAAAGTGCAGTCCTCAAAAGCCTAAATTTGGAGACACTTTTTTTCTTCTTGATAGCATATGACTAATCATTGTTCTATTGACCATATCTCACTTTTCAAAACCGTTGTTTACCGAAACTTTTTCGTTTTTTGTTCCTCGAAATTTTTTCTCTTCTCGATTTTTCTACCTAAACATAACCCATATTTACATTTTCGATTCTTGGAGAGTTCACTAAAAGTTCAATTATCACAAATAGAAAAGAAAGTGTGAAGGGCAAATAGAAATCTCAAGGAAAAGAGGATAAATATAAGTGGAAAGTCAAGGAAGTCGGGAAGAAAGAGCTATGATTCCAGTTCTTTTGGTGATTGTTTCGCTGATTTTGCATCAGGAAATCGATGGATATGTAATTGGAGGTGGTACTCAGGTGGGTTGCTAATGGACTAGGAATGAAAAACTAGGTCATGAAAGTCGAAAATTGCTTCGAAATGAGCCTAAACATAAATAGCTATCATGCCAGTAAAGCTGAACATTTTTGGTTTTCATGAGATTCTAAAGGTTTTGGATTTTGGGATTCTAATGTTCAGAATGATTTAGTTTCACACTTCTTCGTTTTTCAGCCCGGGGGTTCCCAAAACAATCCAACCTCTCCAAACTACAACGGCGGCATCGGTGGAGGCGTCTATCCAGGTGGAGGCTCGAATGGAGGGGGAGGCGGAGTCCAACGTGATGAAGGTGGATACTGTAATTCGAATACGGACTGTAGATCCGGATTATACTGTACTGCATCGGTGAATGGAGTGAAGATTTGTTTGTCGACGAGTAACGGAGGAGGGGGCAGTGGATTCCCTAATGGTAAGAAGTTTTGAGATTTTAAAGGTGGCGGGACAGCACTTTTCCGGGGGAAATTCCGGGGGAAAATCGTGCATTTTTGCGTAAGCGTGTCAATTGTGGTGTATGCGTACAATGCGTCATACCTTACGACATTTCTTATTTTGGACCGATTTTCGGACGGAAATCAACCGAAAAAAGACAATTGACATATCAGAAATTGCTTACACAATATATAGCTTCAGTTCACAGAAATTTCAGAAAAATTAAAATTTTGCTGTCCCACCACCTTTAAGGTATCCGGAGTTATGCGTTTTCAAACTCAAATAACTCGGCTCAAAATGAACCAAATTTTGAGATAAATGTCTCAATATAAAGCTAAGAAAATTTTAAACAAGAAGTTTGGAACAGCGTTTCAACTTCAGAAAACTCGAATCACAATAACTCGGCTCAAATTTAGCCACTTTTTAAGAGGAATATGTCAAAAGATAGGTAATATCTGGAGCTACCAACGTTCTCCCTAATTTACCAAATGATGGTATAAAACAAATATATGTGTTAGTAAAAAGGTTTTTTTAAGTTTTATGACGGTTTCTAATTTTCAAAAAATCCCTCAAAATTCCAGGAAACGGCGGATCGTGCTCAACATCGGCAAACTGCCGAAACGGTGGAGTTTGTGTGCTTCGAAACGGAGTTGGCTCTTGTGAAATTCAAGTCGGTGGATACGTGTCCCCAGCCAGACAGGGTATGGTTAGAATGCCGTCGTCCAATGGTCTCAGTGTTGGATAATTTTTTTGTTTCTGGTCCTTGTCCATGTCTATATGTCCATGTCCGTGTCAAATAAAAATGTCCTTGCATTTGTGTACTTTAGAGTCAATTCAGAATTCAATGAAGACGTCTTCTCGAAAAATGCTCCAGAACCTGGAAAAATCAGTAGCGCTTGCGAACGTGATGCAGATTGTGATGATGATCTTGCGTGTACCCTTTACTTTGGAGAAATGATGTGCAGGGTGAGATGACTACAAACTACAAAGACTACAAACTACATTTAGAACCCAATAAAGCCCTTGATCCCATTGCGATGTGAATCGGACGCCGAGTGCCCATCTTCAGAGTACTTGTGCGTTTTTAGCACGGCTATGCAGGACAAAGTTTGTTGGAAATATGGAGGTAGGAATTCGAGAAGTTTTAAATTCCGTAATTCCTTCGTTCAAGACATTGTCACGGATGGCTACGTAATCCCTATCAGGCACAAAATTTCTATGGAGCTTCAGAAGGCCACGACAACGCCTTTACCCAAAAAAGCTATAAAACCAGAGAGTGAAAATGAAAACTCTAATGGATTTTTCGCGGAAACTCAAGCGATTTTTGAGAAGGAACCAGAATCAGGAAGTCTTTTGAGCTCCGCACTTCGTGAGTGGTTTTCAGGGAAAAAGGCGAAGAAAATGGTTTTTTTTAGAAAAGCGAGCTGACAATACACAGAAAAGTCCAGAGAATCTAAAAATCCATGATCCAATCTCTCCAATTTACATGAAAATGGAAGATTCCCCCGTTGAATCTCCAGATGTCCAAATGTCCGCACAACAAGATGGAGAAGCTGTGAGAATGACAAAGGTGGTTGTGAAGGAAGAAGAAGAAGAAGAAGAAGACGTTAGGGATTTTGAATCTTTGAAAAATCCCAAGACGTTGACTAAAATTGGACAAGGTGTCGAGTTGGTGGACGATGAGCCAATAGACCCAATGGCAACGGTGTGCCAGTACGATTATCATGTAAGGATTTTGAATCCGAAAATTCCGAAAAGTCCAACTTTTCAGTGCCGCATGGGAGAAAGCTGCTCGGGACGGGTTCGTTTCGTTGACCGTAACATTACAGTTTGTCGATACGACATACTGAAAAAGCATCGTCAGTGTATCTACCACTCGGATTGTTTGTCAGGGCAGGTTAGGCGGACAAACTACTAATTTTGAAAACTATTTCTATTTTTCCAGCGCTGCACTGCGAAATCCAAAGATCTGGCGACGTGCGAGACGGACATTTCCGCCACCCTTGGCTCGATTCCGTGCTTTTACGATTACGACTGTTCGGGAGGCGAGAAATGCACTCTTGTTGACGATAAGGAACGGAAGTTCGTGTGTCGACCATCGCCGACTTCTGATCCGCGAATGAATCAGATTTGTTCAACGAATGCGCAGTGTCCATTTCAGCAGGTATGATTTATGATCAACGCATATTTTTGACTTTTCTTTGACTAAGAGTATGAGAAAGTGACGCCCTCTTAAATTTGCTTCAAATTTCTCAGCTCATGTCTTCTTCATAATAATTGCATTGTTTTCGACCCTATAGACATCTATCAAATTCCTGGCGACCTTTAGATTATTGTCTATCAAACGAAAACTTTTGAAAGTGAGATCCATTGGTCGAAAATTATCAGGCGTCAGATCTGAAGATTTCCTTGGAATCTAGAATGCTTCCTCTTCTTTCCCAATAATTTTTCCCATATAAAACTCAATGGTTATCAATTTTTCGGCGGCATTCTTCAAAAGGAAAAAATGGATGAATAAGAATTTACGATCGTATGTGATATAATTGGTCAAAGATAATTACAATTAATTTTTAGGGTCCCCCTGTGTTCAATTTCAAATTCATTTCGGACATCTCGAACATCAGACATAAAGTTCTTGTTGCAGCCCACACAAATCTAGACACAAAGTCCTTCGAATTCAAGATCGCAAAATTTTCAGCTTTTCTTTTTTTTAAAAATAACAGGAAACGAGCCTAAACAATAGAGGGTGGATAATGACACTATTCGTTCTTGTTCATTTTCTTTTTTTTCTACCGGAAATATGCGTCATACATTTTTGAAATTTTTAAAGATTAACTTCCGGTGGTAGGAGAGAATGATCTAGAACATGAAAAAACATAGGAAAAATAAGCGAATCCATCAGATTCTGGATCCTCTGCGCTTCAATTTTACTACTTCTAGGTGTGCCGTCAATCGGCTGGAATCTCCATCTGTGTCGACGTGTCGATTTCCAAGAATCCTGCAATGCTCCACGAACGTCTTTGGCGATTCTTGCGCAATTTCATCTTCCACCGTCGATAAGTTTCAACACTCGTCACTTTTACGACTTTTAATTTATATGTTGCTATTTTCCACCACAAAAAAAGCTATAAACCCTTTTTTACTAATTGCATTGTTACTCACACCAGAAAGGTCAGTTGGCGTCAAATCTGATGCCTACAGAAAACCGAGTCCTCCATGAACAAAAATTTCCAGAAAACTTTCATTTTAGTTTTCTCGGAAGCACATGTCAAAAAACTAAGCCAAAAAAATTAACTTACAAGGGAAGTGTTTTCGGAGGGGCTTTGAGAATTTTCTGAAAATTGGTACACTAGTACTTTTGACTATGCTGAGAAACGTGGTGAATTTATTTTTTGCCCCTTGCCTCCGTGGGCCGAGTTATCAGCCGACAAAGCTGTCCCTCAGTACAAATAAGGGGATTTTTCGAGAGCCTGTAACTTTGCTTCAAGGCGGTTTTAGAAGGTCTCGTTTTTTGTTTTGGACTCAGAATTGATTGTATGATAATTTGCGGTACTTTCTGAAGAAAAAATTTTTTGAGCCAAAATTCGAAATTTTGCCAGCATTTGGGTGCAAAATTTTTCCAAGTTTTTTGGATTTTCAAAAAAAATTTCAACCTTCCAGATTATGGTTGGAAACGATAGATGGATATTTGTACAGCACTCCTCCATATTTTCGTAACAATACTTGTCACTTTTTCAAAAAATTAGATCAGTTATGCGCCAAAAACCTTGAAAAAAATTCAGCCATAATTTGACCTATAAAAAGCACCCTAATTAGTGAAAAAGTACATGAAATTTTCATGAACTGTACTACAAACCTCCATCTATCGTTTCCAGCCAAGAACTGCCAGATTGGAAAAACAGTTTTAAAAATCCACGTGCTTCAAAATATTTCGCACCCAAATGCTGGCAAAATTTCGAATTTTGGCTCAAAAAATTTTTTCTTCAGAAAGTACCGCAAATTATCATACAATCAATTCTGAGTCCAAAACAAAAAACGAGACCTTCTAAAACCGCCTTGAAGCAAAGTTACAGGCTCTCGAAAAATCCCCTTATTTGTACTGAGGGACAGCTTTGTCGGCTGATAACTCGGCCCACGGAGGCAAGGGGCAAAAAATAAATTTACCTCGTTTTTCAGCATGGTCGAAAGTACTAGTGCACCAATTTTCAGAAAATTCTCAAAGCCCCTCCGAAAACACTTCCCTTGTTAGTTTATGTCTCTGTTTACACCAAACTCCCCCGTTCCTACCGGAACTCGTAAATCAGCGCCCCACCAAAAAACCAAAAAATCCAAAAAAAAATACGGACGGCTCTAATGGGAAAGTGACGGCTGTCTCAAAAAAAACTACGTCCGTGGAGACACATGTGACTGCACAAAATGGGGAACGCGGGATGAGGTTTGGTGGTAACTGAGAGAGGGTCTTGATCATCGATGACTAATTTTTGAGCATCTGTGGGAAGGCTTTGCAAGTTTTGTAGTATGAGTTTTTAGTCAAACTTAAAGGCGCATGAGACAGTTTCAGACTGTAAAACAAACGGAGATTACTGTATCTTCCGAATCTAGAAATTCCAGTTTTGCCATACATCTGGAAATTAGGAAAATTTTGAAATTGCTTCGTTTTCACATAAAATTTCGAGTCGCTCATGGTAACCAATTCTCCCGCGGTATTCTTCAAAGGAAAAAAAAGAAATTTCGGTAGTGAATAAAATTTTACGATCGTAGGTGTGAGTGGCCCAAATAATTGGAGTTCCTTGTGGTTTCATAAAAATTGGAGGCCACTTCCGGGTCCTCAATATCAAAAGGACATCCGGACGAACAAATATGGTTATGGATATCATCTTTGGAGTGTCTGCAACTTAACATCTTCAATGGTCGATCCCAGCAGTAAACAACTACAATTGTCCACGAGGAGTACAAAACTTAAGATGTTCAGAGCATTCAAACCTAGGCATGATTATACTCATTTTGAAGAGCAAGAGTTCAGAAATTTAGATTTCAATGCAAAATCATGAAATTTTTCTCACCTGAAGACAGCCCAGAAAAGTTTCGCCTTCTGTATTAGTTCCTTTTTGACTTCCCATGCTTGACTTATACACTTTTTTCCCTTTTTCCTCCGACTTAAGACCAAGACCAGGAACAAAACGATGACCTCGAATTTCATACTCCGTTCCCAGAATTCCTAATTTCCCTTCCTGAATTTCTGATTTTTTGCTCTTCGCCAAGTTTAGATCCTTAATCTTGATATATCAAGGGGTATGTATGATGTCGTCAGAAATGTCCCGTTGAAAATGCAAAGAAAATATGAAGACCACCAGAATTAGAAGAAGGAGGGCGCATGTTTATTTGGTCGGCTTTTGGGATAAGAGAGGAAAAGTTGCAGATATCAAAGGATAGATTCGTGGTAATCCATAGAGATCTACATCACTTTTTTTCTTTAATCCTGTTAAGGGTCGAAAGATTTTGCAGATGCAAAATATCTGTGTTTCCGAAAGTCCGGGTTTCCAAAGTGAGACTATTAGACTACATGATACTGAAGGATCACAATGTTTTGAAAAAGTTCAAGATTCTGAAGAATCAAAAGCTTTTGAAGAAGTTCATGATTCCGAAAAATTTTCAATCTGGAGCATTTCAAATTTCTAGAATTCTAAGATTCGGGAAGATTCTGAACTCTAACGTTTCTTGATTAAAACTGAAAAAACTGAAAATCCAAAGTATTTCGAAACCTCGAACTATCTGCAAAAAGTTCGCACTTTTCTTTTTTTTTTTTTGTTAAAACTTGTCTTTTTTCTCCTAAATATTTCACCCCTTTTTCAGTCCTATTCTTCCATTTTTGACGTCATCTTTCGTCTCATTTCTCTCCGTCTCTCACTCTCTCATCTCCCCCATAGTTACCATTCCTGAACTCCTCCCCAAAAAACGCCCCCACCCAACCTTTCCTCAAAATGGGGGCGTGGCTTGGGGACGACGAATTCTAAAATGGGCGGAGCTTGGGACGGGGGACGCCGTGCGCTCTCCCCGGGCTCATTTTTGTCAAAGGCTCTCAGTCAACGATGGCAGTTTTGACTCACCGTCTCGGCGTTCTTCTCGTCGTCGTCGTTTGTGTCGTGGTGGCTCAGGCTCAGAAGCAGGAGCAGGACTTTGAGATGTTGTCCCAGCCGATGAAGGTGAGTGTCTAGATAAGGAGGAAGTTTTAGAAGAATACGGTAGATTTTGAGATAAACTTACATTAGCTATAGTCATCTAGGCATAGCTAACTGATATACAGGGCAGTTATTAAACACCAGCCCTCAAACTTACGGTGTTGCAAAACTATGTTGTCGGCTTCCGAACTCCATGAAATTTTGAGAGTTTGTTAACAGACCTTTTATTTGTATCTGATTGAATTTTCTAGTAAATCGGTCCAGTAACAGGGACATTGTGGCGCTTGAAAGAGGGCCGACTCAGAAAATTTTTGACACTCAACAAACCTTTTCGAATATGTCCTAAAATTAGGTCAACAGGTTTTGTCAAATACAAAATTTTCATGGTTACCACTATTCTAATGTTATCCTCACCAATCTTACTCTTAATGAGATAACTATTAGCTAGCTCCATGAGCTTACTTCCGAGTTCAATTTCTCTCGGCTCAAAAATTAGTGAATCAACACACTCCCACACTATCCAAACTCATCAACTATTTATAATTTGAATAATTGCTCCGGCCCATGCCATCCTTTTTTGCCCTTTTTTATTGCTCATGATGTCTATCTCGTACACATCGCGATCAAAACTAGAAGCTTCTACTAAACTAACCACAAAGTGTCAAACGTATCCGGTTACCTTTCCAAACATGTATGTAATTCGAGTTTTCCCAACGCGGTTTTTTCGGATCAAAAACGGGTCATAAGGGGGACTAACCTAGAAAGTACGTATGAAGTTTTCGAATTTTCAGGAAAAACGCTTCTACTCGTGGGAAGACACCAAGCGCGCCGCATCGTCCGAGGAGGGTCTCCGGGCAAAACGGAAACAGTGAGTGGATCCTAAAAATGGGAGGGGGTGTCTCAAGGACTCACAGATTGTGACAAATGAGTCTAGGAATAAAAACTTGACAGGTTTTGTCTTGGGCGTGTTGTTCCTGGTCGGAGGTAGAAGGGAAACTTGACTGGTCCACGAGGAGTACAAAACTCAAAAAAGCAATGTATAGTTATGATCATTTTGAAGCGCTTGACATGCTGAATCGGACTCAATAAATTTTTAAATAAAATTTTGATATCCTAGGCCACTTGGATATGATTGATTATGAACTGACAGTTTCTCAGTGGTTGAAATCTTGAGACTTTGAGTATCCCCAATTTTATGAATCTCATAAATCATACATATTCCCTCTACCTAGTCTACCTTTCCTATATTCTTATTCTTCCCTTTTGCAAAAAAAGAAGACGTGACGTCTTCTAAATTCTCTCCCGTCCCAAAGCGGCAAGAGTCAAAAGCAAGGCATAAAACAACGGGGTGCTCCCATAACTCAACGGTGAGTTTTAATTTGTGTGTACCGCGCTCTCCAGAAGCGAGCACACAAATTGGATGTGTATTTGTCATTCGGCCGCATTGAATTGGATATGTTTAGAAGGCACAAAGGGACGGACGGATGCCTACTGTAGGTGTGCGGTGATGTGGGAGAAAAGCTCGAATTTCGGGATGAATTTTTGATATTCTTGATCAGCATGACAAGCGCTTTAAAATGAGTATAATCATGACTACTATTGGCATTTTTTGTACTCCTCGAGGAAAATGTTTCTGATGGTCAGAAAATTAAGTGCCCGCTGACTTTAAGAAGCCATTCGTGGCTTGGAACTTAACATTTCTTGCTGAAATTTAAAAAATCTCAACATTCTTTTTTTTCCAGATTCTACGCTTGGGCTGGAAAGCGATCGTCTGCTCCAGTGCACTATTTCGAGGATCTCATGGCCCAGGACCCGGCGGTCGCCCCAATGATGCAGAAGAGAAAGCAGTTCTACGCATGGGCTGGAAAATAAATGGATCTCTAATAATCTAAATATCTGAATTTTTTTTGAAAATCTGTGTGTCTCTCTCCCCGTTCTCACTTGTTCTCTGTCATGTTCTTGAATCTCAATTTTTTAAAATCCTCTCCCTCCCCTTCAAATTTTTACCACCATCTTCACATCAAAGACTTGAAAATAAAAATGGACTCAGTTTGTGGTTTTTTTGAAGG
The DNA here is from genome assembly GCA_963966625.1 of Caenorhabditis zanzibari. NCBI lineage: Eukaryota > Metazoa > Nematoda > Chromadorea > Rhabditida > Rhabditidae > Caenorhabditis > Caenorhabditis zanzibari. The sequence goes on from OZ016470.1 coordinate 16,209,122, forward strand.
GAAAAAATGAATGACTAATATTTTAAAACTTGAATAGCTCTAGAATTGGACGATTCAGAGATTATGGATCCATTCTAACGTTTTCTTTAGAAGGTTTTAGACGATTTTGAAACATTCTGAAAAAGTCAGAGAATGTCTTACTATCCGGAACATAAGGCTCAAACTTATATGGCTCAACATTAAAAGGATCAGGTTTATAAGGCTCAGGCTCATAAGGCTCAGACTCATAAGGCTAAGGCTCATAAGGCTAAGGCTCATCAGGCTCAGGCTCATAAAGCTAGGGCCTAGAAGGCTCAGGCTCATAAGGACAGGGTTTTGAAAGATTCATTGATAAGGATTTCATGATCCTATCGATTCTAACTTTCCCAAAGTTTTTGATTTTTGAAAATTTCCCAACTTGATCCAAAATGTTCAAATTTTATTTCTCTTCAATTCTCCATTACGCTCATTGAGCCGGAAATTTTTTGGCTACTCACTTTTCATTCTTCTTCTTCTTCATTTTTACTTTTTTCATGTTTCCTTTTTACCATCTTACTACGATTCTCAAATTTTTCATCAATTCAGTTCAAAAATGACCAATAACGTCATTGATTTCTACCTATCCGAAGTGGACCAACGTATCCTGGAAAAACAAAAAGAACTCGAAGAAGCACTGGAAAAATCGGCAAATGTGAGAACCCATGCGGAGACGATTCAGAATTTTATAGGAAAGTTAGTCGAAAAAGAATGAATAATTCCACTGGAAATTATAATAATTGAGTGTTTTTACTTTTTTTCAGGTACGCCAACTTTGAGTCGAGAGTGAAAGATTTTCAAGCTGAAATTGCTGAAATGGGCCGGTTGATTAAGGAGAAGCAAAAAGAGATTGTTGAAAATCTGAATTTTTCGAGAAGAGAAGAGTGAGTTAAATGATTTCGACGTCACAGTCAATAATCCCAAAAAATCCCATTCAATTTCCTAGCAAAAACTTTCAGAGTCCAAATGGCGAAACTAATGGAAAAATTGGAAAAAGTCACCGAGGAACGAAAACAAAAAGAGCGGACTCTCTTGCATTTGTACGGGGAAGAAGGGAAGGCAGAATTGGAGGATTCTGATAACGATGGGGATGATGAGGAAAATGGAGAAAATGTTGAAGAGAAAATCCAAGTTCAGAAATAATGAATGAAATTTTTTTTCCAACATTCTATTTTATATGCATCTGAAAAATGTGTTGTATCCCTTTTTATTCGATGTTTCTACTAAATTTTTGATCAGATTTCCGAAGCAACGACACGTATTATTGCATTTTTCGTCGTTTCCCATAGTTTTCTGAACATATCCATACCAATTTCCATGTTTCCACCACCCTTCACAATGTTTTGTACTTTCACCTACCTGAAATTTGAAAAATCCGACTTTTTAGTGTCCGGATTGTTTGTAGGGGTTGGAAAACGACAGGGTAAGAACATTAACATTGTCGTCGTGCTATAATACACCATGACTAGCAATTTGGAGTTTGGAGAAACCTTCTGGCTCAGTCCAACCGACTCCAGAATCGAACCAATATACCCCAAGTTGGAGGCATTGCGGGTTTTCAAGCCCCTGGATTGACAGTAGGTACCTACAATGGGGAAAACAACATCAGAATAGACGCACAACATCTCCAAAAATCAAATAATACCCATTTCTGAGTCCCTGCCCTCTTGATTACAATTCTAAACTGACTAGAACCACTCTCACTTACTCTTCAATACTGGCATTCATCAACGATGGATTGGATCGCTCAGAATCTATTCCTACTTGAGAAAAAAATATTGTACCACATAAAATTGTTGTTCAAACTATTTTAGATTAATTTCACTACGAATAAATTGCTCTCAGCCTCTGAACACATCTAGAATTACGAATTAGCAGTTCCAGTGAAAAAAGTCATATACATTTGTTTTCTACCCAGTTTAGAATTGTAATCAAGAAGGCAGGGACTCAGAAATGGGTATTATTTGATTTTTGGAGATGTTGTGCGTCTATTCTGATGTTGTTTTCCCCATTGTAGGTACCTACTGTCAATCCAGGGGCTCGAAAACCCGCAATGCCTCCAACTTGGGGTATATTGGTTCGATTCTGGAGTCGGTTGGACTGAGCCAGAAGGTTTCTCCAAACTCCAAATTGCTAGTCATGGTGTATTATAGCACGACGACAATGTTAATGTTCTTACCCTGTCGTTTTCCAACCCCTACAAACAATCCGGACACTAAAAAGTCGGATTTTTCAAATTTCAGGTAGGTGAAAGTACAAAACATTGTGAAGGGTGGTGGAAACATGGAAATTGGTATGGATATGTTCAGAAAACTATGGGAAACGACGAAAAATGCAATAATACGTGTCGTTGCTTCGGAAATCTGATCAAAAATTTAGTAGAAACATCGAAATTTTCAGGTGGTCCTATCGATATTGACCGCCTGCAGATGATACCTTATGTTAGTACGGGGCCGTGGAAAGTGCTAGAAACATGAAAATTTGGCCCCTGGGGTTTCTTTGTATTTTAAATCGAATGGCGTTCACAGATTTTTGATACCTTTTTTAGTTTTCCCAGAAAACCCAAAAAAGGGGGTGGTCCTATCGATATTGACCGCACTGTATAGTTTTCACAAATAAATACTTCATTTTGGTTTTACAAAAGAAAATTGGTGCAAGTGTGCTCCGTGGGCAAAATATTTTTTAAAGTACAGAATACCGAAATCCAGAAATTTAAAAATTTTTGAATCCAAGAATTTAGAAATCCATGAGTCCGAGAATGCAAGAATCTTACAAACTTCAACTTGCAGAAATTTTGCTTTTCCCCAAATTTTTTCGAAGAGTAATATATTTTTTGTATTAATTTTCAAAGTTTTCAGGGATTAGACATTTCCCGTTGCCGCACTCTTGAACAACGCCTGCATTTTCTCCAAACTATAATCATTCGCTATCAGCTCCCGAATTGCCTCCACTTTTCCCCGAGCAGATTTTCCTGTCAACTTTGCTCTAGCCAAAATGAGATTCTCAAAAATCGTTAACAATCCAGAATCCTCAACGTCAATGCCATCGGCCTTCTGATAAATCTCATCGTGGTCCCTGAGTAGCTTCGCATTTTTTGGAGACAAGAAACTGAAGACGTTGTCGTTGTTGGATTCGAGCTCCTGAAAAGAAAGCGTGGTTAAGTGGGAGCCAAAAAGAATCAACTTTCAATTTAGAAAGTTTTTTCGTCTTCTGAATCTCAGAATACGTGCGCGCATCCAGTCTCCGTCAGTTCCGGTAATCTGATACCGGGGGGACAAAGTTAAAGGAGGCGCTTTGTAAAAGATACTAGAGAAGAAGAATCAAAAGTTTTGAAATTTCTATATTTGGATTACCTTCAAAGCCGTGGCATACAACTTGTCTTGTTCCAGATTGAGAATCGCCGATATCTTCGGATCCACCAGTTTCAGACAATGATCGATGCTGTCTTGATTGAGTTCTGAAAGTTTCAGCTAGGATTTTTTTCTTCAAAAATACGGTCTTACCACAAGCAACTTCCACTCGAATCTGCATTCTCATTGTCTGCTCGCTGACCTTATCACGAATAATGCTTATTGTTGCCATCGAATCCGACCGGAACACTGCTGAGCCTTTGCTGAAAATGATGAAATACAGAATTCAAAAATTATAAAAACCCTTCTAATTATCCCGGTTTTTGGCTCAAAAATTACAATTTTTCGTATAGTTTTTGTTTTCTTCAATTCATTTTTTACCTGTAAATAACTTGAAGCTGTGTGCCGCCATTCGCGGCGCATCGATAATTGTTGGTTATCGTGTCGGCTGGTGGACACTTGGCGGGAACATTTGGAAGGAGATGGTGGAGCCAAGCATGGGCCTCAGCGATAGAGAAGTTTCCTGAAAGAAAAAGTGTTGGCTTTAGCGGCTCAAGTTGAACAAACTTCTGAAATTCTGATTTGGAGGTAAAGTTTAAAACAGAGTTTTCGGGCAAAACGAGGAAGCCTAACTACAACTATTTCGGCGTTTTCTGGTTCAGAGAATAATTGTTGGAGTGTTTTCATTATGATAGTCGGAATCAGCTTGATTTTTTTGCCTATACACTCATTTTCCACGGAATCCTCCTTTAAAATAGAGTTTCTTCAAAATACGCTATGTGTATGTTCATTTCGAAGCTTTATATCTTCTGATTTGAGTCCAGACTCTACAATCTGAATTTCAGATTCACCTGTAAATTGAAGAGTATTTAATGGACGGTAGGAGTCAAAGTCATGAGCACGCATATGGGAAGACAACGCCTTGATGTAGTGGGTAGTGATCTGGAAATTAAAGAATGAAATTTTGGACCAAATGAAATCTGGATTTATAGTGCGCAATTTTCAGGTCAAGAGTCCTGCAGAATTATATGAAATTTCCCGTGAAATTTTCAACCGTTCAGATTTGTTTTCTCTTAAAATCAAAAGATGACGAGTTTTTCCTGCTTTCATTCATCTAGTTTCACATCCCAATTTTTCTTAACTTTGAACCCCTGACCTTCTGACTTTCCGCCTCCCCATCCCACCTCTTCCTCCACGTCATCCGACATTAGCCAAAAAGAAATCAAGATCTCTGAATCTGAAAGTTCCCCTCTCTCCATTTTTAGTGTCGTATCCTAATGACAGTTATCTCCCCAATATCCAATTTCGTCTTCTCCTCCTTTGTCGTCGTCTTAAGGGGCGTGGTCTCCTTTTCTCTTCCCCCTGAAGCCCCGCCCATTATTTTTCGTAAAAACGAAGTGAAGACTCGTTTCTTTACTTCATTTTGCTCACCGAGCACAACTAATTTTCTCTAAGGAAAAAAGATGCGCGGAATCGTCTTGGCAATCGTGCTCCTGTCGGTGCTCTTCATGGCGACTACAGTACAGTCGCATCCGTTCTTCGTGGCACTCGGAAGGATGCAGGTAGGTTGAATTTGGCGGGGTTTCAAAAATAATTCGAAATCAGGTACTGTTCCATGAGACTAGATGACTACAGTAATCGGAGTTCAAACAATCATAATTTCATCAATTCTTATTGAAAATCGATAAAAGTTTTGATTTTGATTTCAGCATGTCGAAATCAAAATGAGCCTAAACAGGTCCTACCTTGAATATTTTTCATTTTTTAAATCTTTTTGGACAAAAATCAAAATTTGTCAAAGTCGGCTGAAAATCACGTCGTCTTATTTTTTAGTATTTTTTCCCTCAAAATTACTGTTTCCTGACTCATAGTCATTAGTGACGGCTATACTTAAAATTGTCACTTTTTTTGAATAACAAATCTTGTCTAAATACAGATAACAAAGTGAGAACGATTATGAATTTTTTGGTTTTTCGGTCTGTCTGGAGTGACTAACTTTTCGAAATTTTCAACTTCAAATTTCCATCTTAAACTGCAAACTACAACCCTCATCGGTTTCCTTTGGCTCCTTATTACCCAATATAGCGCCCTAATAATCTATTCTGAGGAGTAACTTTTTGTTTTTCGGTGTTCCTGAAATTCTAAAACTCCTTCTTCGGTTTTTTGGTTCCCGTTTTTGATCAACGTCACCAAAGAATGGGGGCTCAAAACAGAAAAGGGAAACATTGATAAATGAGTCCTTGGAGGAATATTAATTTCTTATTCTCAATTTCGTTAGGGACCCCTTTTTTAGTGTCTGGCCCTTTCCGGTTGACACCTTTGGAGAAACAAGGAAAGAAATCCCGGGAACAAAAGGGCAAAGAATAAGGAAATTGGGAAGGGCACTAACATATGGGAATAGGAGATCTAGGTTGCAGTTTTTTTGGTTTTATCCATAATTTGGATTTCAATTTTAGCGGGCCCCCTCCTACTACATGTTAGAAATCTGAATTCGTATATTTTTTGATGGAAAACCATCAAAAATTCAAGGGGCGCTTTTTTTTTCGCAAAAACATAGACTTATTACTTTTTGTCCCTTTGTGTGTCTAGATTTCCGGATGTCTTTTGATTTCAAAACACAAAACTCTAGATTATTCTAGAAGATCCTTACGTTGCACCTTTTCTATTGTTGGGGATTTTTAAAAGTTGCTCGATGAGCAAAAAAAAGGTTCGAAAAGTTCAAATCTTTCAAATTGTCGAAAAAGAGAAAACTGGGAAAATTTGCACTAAAAATGATAGTTTTTCATGTTTCTTTTTAATTATCTCAACAAAATATATAATTTTCAGGACCCCGAAAACCTCATGTCGAAGCGCGCTCTGGACAAATGCGGATGCAATCTCGGCTGTTTCTACTCGTCGGCTCGCGATTGTATGAGTTGTTGTGCCCTGGCGCTTTGACAGTAATCCAGGGACCCAAAAATGCGATAAATCTGTCTGTGTGTCTGTTTCCTCATTGGCTCCTCCCCCTTTTTCTCTCTGTTCTTCCCAAATTTCGGTGTGATTGATTTGATCTAATTCGTCTTCAAATGAAATGAAATCCTGTTTTTATTGTTTCTTGCGAACACGAGACCTAGTTTTTAAATTTTTTGTAGTTTTGAGGTCCTTCAAGTTTGTCCATACTTACCTGTGCACACTTTGGCATAATCTTGGGGCACACGTACAAATTGATGACTCCAGAATCCCCTTCATTTGCCTGTACTCTCAACTCCAGACGGCAAACGTTTGCCTGACACCTGTACGATGCCAGAAGAGGCCACGGATTCACATTATCTTGATGAACTTCTGAAACCACCGATGCATTTTTTTCAACTTCCATTAGTCGAATGGGAAGTTGAGATTGGACGACGACAAAGTCGATGGGGATCACAAGTTCGATGGTGAGGTTGTAGGCGTTGTGCACAGCACTGTATTCGAAGTTTTCGTGGACCTGAAATCTTAGTTCTACTGTTTTTGGGTTATTTAGAACTGCAAGAAGCTCCAGGGTTCAAAATAATGTTCCATTGCAAGGAAATTTGAGTTTCAACAACAGGGCTCTTGATGTTGTTTTAATCTGCATAAAAATTGAGATACCGTAAAACTTCTAATAGAAGGACACCTTTAATAGAAGGACACCTCTAATAGAAGCCAAGCGACCCCGAAAATAGCACTTTCTCAGATTTCTGTACATTTGAAAGTAGTCTCAATAGATTCCTTGTCAAAAATAGACTAGGATCAATATGAAATACACTCTGAATTGCTTCTCGAAAATTAGTTATGGATACTTTTCTGAAATTCGAATTTAGATTTTGAGGAGATTGAACAATAGAAGGACATGTCCTTCTATTAAAGGTTTTACGGTAACATTATCTTCAAAATTGAAATGAGGTTTAAAATCTTCAATTTTAACCGATTTATGTGATTACTAACTCAGATTACCTGAAAACTATGGAAAAATGTGGACCCGGCTCCGCCGCCTTGTCTCTTGGTAATCTCCTCATATCTCAAACGCTCTTCGTTCACTTTTGATTGCAACTCCTCCACCTCGGATCTGAAAAAATGATCTTCTCTTTATCATTTATTCATAACTGAACTTTAAAGAAGACGTCACTATTATCGAAATGTTTGCAAAGTTTGAAAACACTGGATCGAATTTCAAGTTCTCACCTCAATTGTTGCATTTTCACACTGAAATTCGCAGCCACTGGAAGGTTTTCGATCATTGGGCGACTGGTTTTGGCGAGTGAGAAGAGCCAACCTGGTAATAGAATTCAAAATTTTGGGAATATCAGAACTCGAATTACCTGTAAAAGTACACACAATGATGTCGATTTCGTTTTTGGATGCAACGTTTCCACATGAGATTCCGGTAATCGACTCGTCGCAGGCCTAAAAAAATACAATTGAAACTCTAACTATTTTTTAAGTTTTCATCGGAATCTGATAAAAACTAGAGTAGTTATGGAATTCCGAAACTTCTGGTTTTTTGAAAAAAAAATTGAATTTTTTTTCGAAAACTTAAAACTATCCTTATTTTCGATTCAGCTTTTCTCACAAAGCTCCAAACTCACAAAAGTGCCAAACAAGTGTGTATGATCGGTCTCATCAATGGTATAAATCTCAATAAGACCATCCTCCTTCCCCACAATAATCTCCGGATACTCGGCCCCAGTCACCGGATAACACACAATTGTAGTCACACACGCCGGACTCGTCGTATTGATCTCCCATAGAATCTTTCCGCCATCCTTGGGACAACTGACCAACCCTAGTCTTCCTGACTTGGTTCCATACAACACGTTCATTTTGGTATGGCCACCGTCGCCCATGAAAAGCGATACGGTAAACGGGATTGAATCGAGACGGACTTCGTAGGCCAGTTTGTTGCCCTCGACGACTTGGAGAGTGGAGTTACCGCAGGCGAGGACGGAAGTGTATTCGCGGTCACCCCAGGCTTCTTCGAAATAAAGGGAGACGACGTCGTGGATGTCTTCTGTGCAGAGGTAGTTCTGAAAAAAAAATTCTTTAGAAATGGGAGGGGTTATAAAAATGGAGACGGTAAAACCTGTATTAGAACTTTAGAAGGGCCCATTACAAAAGTCCCTCAGATCTTTACAAACAGGAAATGTGGAATCCTTGGGCTGGTTGGCATTATTCAATTAAAAAATCACGGACTGCTTGAAATTCAAAATATTGGGGCCCTATTATTTAAGATTTCAGGTTAGAATTCAGCGCGTTTAGAGCTTCAAGATGAGTATAAACAAGCCTATATTTGAAAATAATTTTGGTTCGAAGCCCAATCCCTCGGCAAAACTCAAACTTACATTCATATCCGCCGTATCATGATAACGACTGTAACTTTTTCTTCCAGTCAACACCACATCCAACCCTCTGACGAACATTCGATTCGCATGCTCCGCCATATTGGTCTCCATTGAGAAAAAGGTTTTTCCCTTTCGATTGATACCTTTGACATTGGAACCACATGCGATGAAGATCTTGTCCTTCTTTTTGGAAGCCACAGGACCTCCGAGGGCCAGGGATTGGATTGGGAGTCCTGGTTGGGTTTTGAAAATTATCTGGAAGACTTTGGTTGAAAATGTAGGCTTTCTGAAATCTAGACTTACCGTAGTATCATTCGACTTTCGAGATAGGCAAATGAGACTTCCGTTTTGGCCACCGACCACTATCTGAAAATTTGAACAGGAATTTCAGATTCTTATACTGTCTATTTCGCTGGGGACAGACCCTAGAAAGTTGTTTACAAATAAATCTCCTGAATTTTTCCTTGCGATTTTTTTGAATAGACAATAGTAAAAAATCTCAAGTTTTCGAATTGATTTTTTAAATTTCAAATTTCAAATTCAATTTTCCACCCCTTACCAAATCGTAATCCTTCTCCTTATCCGCCGGTATCACTTTCATACATCCCCGATTTGTGGTACCCACTTGGGCAAAATCAGTCCGCGTGTAGTTTTGCATTGATTTTTTTTCCAAGATTGCTCAGCTTAAAATTTTACATTTTTATGGCTCCGGGACATTCCGCAGCCAAAAATGCACTATTTTTCGCATAATTTGTCTCACAATGAACAAGTAATAAACATTTCACAATGACTTTTATACATTATTGTCATTTTTGCAGTCATTTTGGAATATTTTATGCGCAAACTAGTGTATTTTTGGCTGCGAAATGTCCGACTGCGGAATGTCTCGGTTGCGAAATGTCTGGCTGAGGAATGTCCCAGGTGATTGAAAGTGCTCAAAAAACAAGGAAAAAAACAAGAAAATCGTAAAATTGCTCAGTTAGAAACAAGCAATCTCAAACGACAGAGAAATCCATATTTTCGCTTGAGCCCAATGAAGCGCGTTTTGGTATCCATGGCAACTGTGAGCACATGCGAAGTGTAGAGAGCGTGGAAACCTGAGAGGGCGGAGAGAAAAGAGGAGCACAATTGTAAATACGTTTATTCAGAATAATAAGGAGATCTTCAGGATAAAAATTACATGAATGCAAGATTTAAAATTATTGTAAAAAACGAAAAACAATCTGTAGGATTAAATTCCATCGGATTCAGACTCATCCGAATCTCTGTCGCCTCTGTCATCATCTTCAGAGGAATCAGAATCAGAATCTCCAACTTCTTCTAGAGCTCGGGGAATACGGGATGCTTCTGAAAATGAGAAAACTTTATGACAACAACAAATTATTTATTACCTTGAATTCTCTGAACTTCAACATTTTGAGTTTCTGGCTCTACTCCAGTTCCAGAATCCCTGACGGCTTCTGGAGCTGTTGGTGGAACTTCCACGTCGTCAGAAGGTCTAGAATCTTCTGGACTCTTCGGAACACGGTCCATCGTGTTATCATTTGAATTCGACTCCTCCTCGTCGTCCATGTATCCGTCACCGTCTGAGGAATCTGAATCTCCAACGTCCAATATATCCCGAGAAACCGGTACTTGTGGAGCTTCTGAAAATGTATGATTTCAGTTACAGAAATGAATCAAAAAATTTTCAAAGGTACCTTTGATTTTCTGCATCTCAACATCTTCAACTGGCGTCTCTATTTCAAAGTCATTTGCAGATGTAGAAGCCCTGACGACTTCTAAAATTTCTTGTGAATCTTCATCCTCCTTGTTTTCGACCTTTTCGCCGCCTTTATTTGTTGGAACATCATCATCCCTCATATCTTCTGTAGTTGGTTTTTGTTTCTCCTCCTCTTCGTTGTCGTTAGATTCCGACTCTCCGACGTCATCCGGATTTTGAATTTTTTCGTTTTCTTCAGCTTCTTGAGCGAATTCTGATGTTCCCATCGTTTCTGGAGGTGAATCTTCCTCTATTTCTTCTTCGTTGACGTCTTCTCCAGGATTTGGATCTTCATTAACGTTGAAGAATCGCTGGCGAAGCTCTAGCTCTTCTTGGTCTTCTGGATTCTGATCCTCTTCATCATCATCTCCAGAATCTGGATCTCCAACAACTTCTGCATCTTTCTTCTCACCAGAATCTAACTCTTCATAATCCTTCATATCTTCGTCTTTATCTTCCATGTCTTCCGGACTTCCGACGTTAGGATTTTCACTTGGTGGTGAGTCGAAGAATTCCCGAAGAAGATCTTCTTGCGATGAGGTAGGTCCTGTTATGCCATCGTCACCCTCATCTGGTGAGAAGAGAGAATCCGTAGACTGAGAGCTTTGTGGAGCGATTTGAGCGGATTCCGATGTTTCCATCAATCCTGAATGTTGAGCAGATGACGTTGGGGGCTCTTGGTCTTCCTTTGGATTCTTATCCTCATCTTGTTCTTCTTCATTGACGTCATCTTCAAGATTCGGATCGTCATCAACGTTAAGGAATCGCTGGCGAAGTTCCAGCTCATCTTGATTTTCTGGATCCTGATCTTCTTCTTCATCATCATCTCTAGAATCTGGATCTCCAACAACTTCTGCATCTTTCTTCTCACCAGAATCCAACTCTTCATAATCCTCCATATCTTCGTATTTATCTTCCAAGTCTTCCGGACTTCCGACGTTAGGATTTTCATTTGGTGGTGAGTCGAAGAATTCGCGAAGAAGTTCTTCTTGCGAAGAGGTGGGTCCCGTTACGCCATCGTCACCTTCATCTGGTGATAAGAGGGAATCCGTAGATTGGGAACCTTGTGAAGCGATTTGAGCGGATTCCGTTATTCCTGGAGATGGAGCAGATGACGTTGGAGGTTCTTGATTTACAGGAGAAAAATTTGATGTCGTTGGTGCAGCGGATTCCGACGAAGGAAGTACTTCTGGTGTCATTGGAGCGAATTCAGATGCTGCTCCGATTGTGGATTCTGGAGGCTCGGAAGTATCCATGAATTCAATTGGTTGTTCAGATGGCGTGATGGCTTCTGGAGCGGTAAACGCGGCTTCTGAAGTGTCCATTGCTTCTGGCGCCAACGAATTTTGTAGACCCGGGAATTCTCGAGCAGTTTGAGTCGGTGCAGAGCCTTCTAAGTCTTCATAAACATGCTGGGACGATGTAGAGACTTCTGTGAGGACTGGAGTGGATCCTAGTGTATCCATGAGTTCTGGCGCAAGATTAGATGAAGTCGGAGCTCCAGACGACGCTGGAGATTCTGAGTCTTGAATCGGAACATCTGGAGCCGGATTCAGTGAAGTAGGTGGTTGCCAAAAGAAGAAATCCTTCAAAAATGCCTCATCTGATGCTGATGCTGACGAAGTAAGTCCAAAGAGGGATTCTGGAGATTCGGTGCTATCGCGTTCTTCCGAATTTTTTCTGCTGTTGACGGCTTCTGGAGATTTTTGTGGCTGTTCCGGAGAATCTTGATGGCGTAGAGGATCTTCTGGAGAAACTTGAACAACCTCTGGGGACACCTGACGAAGTGCTGAGTCTTCTGAAGCAATAGCGTTTTCCGGAGAGTTCTGGACGTCTTCTGAATTCTCAATTTTCGGAGATTTGTCGTGTGGTGGAGCTTCTGAAGCTGTTGTCATGAATTCTGAAGACGTGGCGACTTCTGGAGATGCCTGGCGATGTTCTATTTCTTCTGCAGGCGTTTGGACGTCTTCTAATTCTTGCTTTGGAGATTTTGCGATTGCATTTTCTGAAGATTCCTGCACGTCTTTAAAACCTTCCTCTTTCGGAGCTTCTAAAATTGGAGCTTCTGTAGTCGTAGTCGTGAATTCGGAAACAGTGAAGACTTCTGAAGCTATCTGAACGTTTTCCGAATCTTCCACTTTTGGAGTTGTAACTCCTGAAGCTTCCATCGGTGCCTCTGAAGCGATGACGGCATCTTCTGGTGGCTTGACGTCTTCTGGGGAATTTGAAGAGCCTTGGACGTCTTCTAGCACTGGTGATGCAGAAGATTCCATCGTCGTCACGACTTCCGAAGCCGTTGTAAACTCTGCACTACTAGGGAACGCCTGTGAAGTCGTAGGCGCCGACCCGTTGAATTCCGAAGCTGCCGTGACGTCTTCTGGTGGTGTTACTGAGGCGCCAGTGAAGAATTCTTGAAACAGATCCTCATCGGGGTCCACTTCCATAGGGTCAGCAACTACGGGGGATTCTGAGTTTCTTGAATTCTGAATCCTCACGTTTCCTAACTGCGATTCTGGGCCTTGTCTGGCTTGCGAAGTCGTTGGGATATTTCTGAAGGGTTCTTCCGGTTCTGGAGGGATTCTAAAGGCTTGAGGAGCTCTTTCTATCATTTCAGCATCGTTATTTCTTTCCACTGGAATGGGTCTGACGTCTTCTGGCGCTCTGAAGATTTCTGGATATACTCTTGGAGGTTGTGGAGCGATTCTGAATGGTTCTAGAGCTCTGACGTATTCTGGATATTCTCGTGGCTGCTCTGGAGGCATCTGGTGAAATTCTGGCGCTCTGACCATAGCGGCTACTGGATCAGTGTCGTCTTCTAATTCGGATGCCAAGTCGTCTGGAGATGCCGAGCCCATTCTGATGTGTAGTTCTTCTTCATCCTCTGCAGCGAAGGGCTCTGGTGGAGGGGGGCGAAGGAAGAGCAATTGAGGTGGTGGGAAGACTTTCTAAAAATTTTGGAATATTTATTAGTAGCAATTCCTGATGATTACCTTATAAAGCTCCTGGTATCGTTGTACATACTTCACCCAGGGCCTGCACAGCTGCCAGTAGATACCCTGGAAATTCCTTATCATTCAAAACTCTTCGTTTTCCTTTCTTACCTCATCTCTATACATCTGCTTCATTTGCTCCGTCTTGATTGCCATCTGAATCTTTTGATTTTCCTTCAGACGATCTCCTAGACCCCGCATCCGCGTTCCAGCCATTCTCGTCTGTCTTTCTAACGCCGCTGTCTCTCTTCGCTTGTAAACTTTCGTTTTCTCTGCATCGATGTGCTCTATCTCGGGGTATTTGAGGAAAATCTGAAAACTCTGAAATTAGCTTTTTCGATTTTGAAAAACCCTCACCAATCCTTGAACTCGAAAGTGGCACATTCTCAACACCACCGTCAGAGCATTCAGAGCATTTCGTATAGTCTGACATTGATGAATGAACCGCTGAAAAAATAATAAATTTCAAGACAATTTTACCTGGAAAAACTCACATCATAGTTCTCATCCTTTTGAACCCATCGATCCAATCTAATCAAAACTCGACTCCAAATCACAAACATCGTCACATTGAACTCAACGACTTCTCCTCTTCTATTATGATCGGCAATCTCTACGTTTCTAGTGAATCGATTCATTTCATCGACGAGGGGAATGAAGTAGAGACGAAATTTCATAAGGAAATCCTTTGGTGGTATTGGAGGCCTTCCTTCCGGAGTCCAGTACTTTCGAGAGGTTCTTGTTGGCTGGAAAGGAAGAGGATTAATAGAAAACTTTTTTTTCCTAACTCACATTACACTTTTGAATGATTTCAGATTCACTCAACGACTCATAGCATTCCTCATTTCTCAGGTAGAAATCCTGAAGTTTAGAGTAAAACTCTGGCAAACTTATCGTCGTTTCACCCATCTGCAAAATCAGATTGAAATTTTAGTAATAAGTCAAAATCAAAAATAGAGAATTGGTTACAAACCCATTAAATTCCGATGAAGAGAGAAGAAAAATCAACAGGTTTATTATGTTCAAAAATGGATAACATTGAGGGGAAAAAATGAGAAAACGATGAGGAAAAATAACAAGAAAAAGTGAGATTTTCAGGGAGGTTTTGACCTTAAAAACCTTCTGAAACTCTCAAAGGGCTCAAACGTGATCCAACTGCTCGGGATCTAATTCCTCTGGATAGTGATCCTTCACTTCCAAATCTTCTCCATACTGAATTGTGGTATCGATGGTGAGAAGAAGTTGATCGATACTCTCCTCGTCTTCACAATTGAGAGGAACGAATTTGACAATTGAGTAGTCCTCGAGGACCTAGATATATTTTTTTCTTTCGGTTTCTAAGAATTAGAATTTTACCTGAGCAATAGTTCTAGTCAATTTTCGATGCTTCGCATTCCACACAGTCTCATCTTGATCCACAATAGCCCGAGTGTCTGTTTCCAAGAATTCGTCAACCAACTGCTTATTTCTTTCCGAGAGCAAGTCCATTTTTGTGAGCACATTGATAGCTGGAGTCTCAATGGCTACCATTGCGGAAAGAGCGGTGAGAGCGCCGGAGATGAATTTCTCGGCTTCCAGAACGAAGTTTGTGTCGATTAGGAAGACGGAGCAGACGTTGAAGTCCCAGGACTGGAAATTGAGAGTTTTAGAAGATTTTCATGAATTATTGGCAGCATTTTTGTAAAAAATCAGATACTTACCTTTAATGCATCGACGATTTGCCGCATCACTGGCAAATGACTGTACAACTCGATTTGGCCGGGACAGTCGATGACGAAGTAGTCGTCCTCACCTTCATCGAGTTCGTCGTGAAGCCATTCGAGATTTTGTACAAGGTATCTGGAAAAATTATTTTTAAGGATAAATAAACTAGAAAAATTCGTTATTTATAACTTTCTACTCACTCCATACAAAAAACCAAAGCTCCATTGGGACCCAAAATCAACTCCTCGTCTTCCTGCACATCGTTAACACTGATCAAGTCGCGAACGTCTGAAAATTTTACTTTCTCTCCACAGTTTTAGACAAAAAATTCATACCAACGACAGCGGGATAGTTGAAAACCTCACAAGCCGGATCCAAATTCACCATTCGAAGTGTTCTCCCCGTGCTCAGACAGTGATTGTGCATTACCGAGCAGTAAGTGGACTGAAAATGGAATAACTCGAATACATGCACTTTAATTCGAGAAAACTATACTTTTCCACTGCCGGCGGGTCCCATTACTAATTGTGCGTACTTCATTTTGATCTGGAAGTTGTATTTTGTGGAAAATTGAAATTTCTTTGAAGAAAAACAGAAGAAAAATCGGAAAAAATCGAAAAAATTGATAGAAAAATTAGGTGTGCGGCGGAGCGCACTTGCATTTTTCAACCAATTTTGCAAAATTGGTTGAAAAATGCAAGTGCGCTCCGCCGCACACCTAATTTTTCTATCAATTTTGGAATTTTTTTCTCAATTTCCGGTGTTTTCCATGCGATTTTCTCAAGATTCCGTTTAAAATATAAATCAAAAGAAGCAAAATTTAATAGTATGGATGCCCTAGCAGATGTCGACACCAAAGATGCCAATGTTATGCTCGGATCCCTTATCCTTTTCTTTGCCACCGGATGGCTTTTCTATACGAAGCAGTTGTTCAAGAATTATGAGGTTTTGGGATTAAAGTTTATAATATTTCGATAAATCTTAAAATTTTTCAGGTCCATAATCGAGTGGTGCAGTTCATTTTCTCGCTGACGTTCGCATTTTCGTGTAGTCTTTTTGAGCTGATCATTTTTGAAATCGCTGATGTCGTGGCGCCTTTGTGAGTGTTTTTTAAATTTGGAATTTCATTTGAAAATACTAAAAAATTTTCAGATCCCGTTCCCGATGCTGGACCTTCTGTCTATCCCTGATTCTCATCACTTTGGTCGTCGTTATTCCAATCTACACATCATATTTAATTGTATCTGGATTAGTTAGAAGAGCGTTGAAAGTATGGATTATTCAAAAGACAAAGAGATTTTTATTCAAAATTTGAGATTAGCTTCCCCTCTCCATTGGTCTCTGGCTCGTCTTCATTTGGTTCTTCTGGAAAATCGGCGATCCGTTTCCGATGTTGTCACCGAAACATGGAATTTTCACAATTGAACAAGTCATTTCGAGAGTCGGAGTCGTTGGAGTCACGATTATGGCAATATTATCTGGATTTGGAGCTGTTAATGCTCCATATTGTTATATGACTTTTTTCACAAGACCAGTCAGTGAGAAGTTAGAAAATTTCAAACCCAAATCCATTTTTCCAGGTGGAAGACTTTCATGTTTGTCAACTCGAGAAAAAACTAGCCCACACCATGGAGTTAATAGTACTGAAAAAGAGGAAAGCAGCTCGTTATGAACTAGAAAAAAATCGACTGCAATCGGAGAAAAAGCAGAAGGAGCGAACATATTTTGAGCGATTTTTCGATAGTTTTAGCGAGAAAAGCAGTGGATCAACGTTGGCTTCACAGATTGAGTAAGAAAATCAGAATTAAAGAAGGATACCGAGCAAAAATTTTTATTGCTTTAATAGATGTAAAACACGGCGCTGATTCCGAATATCACCACGAAAATGTTCAAAAATGTTTCCCGGAGCCGAAAAACGCCTCCAAAGAGGCGAAAATTGCGCACAAAGTGCTCTCTTTTAGCCGAGTTTTCTCCGAAGTTTTCTAGGCCACGCAGAAGAAAATGTCTATTATTTGACGAAATTGTACAAATTTTCTCATAATTTCACTGAAAAAAAAGTATTGGATGACAGTCTGGCATGTAAATTAACAAAAAAATTTTGACTAATGTCGTCTAAAAATCACAGGGGCAGGGGAGCACTTCTGGCCCGTTTCGACCCCTTTGGCGGCGTTTTCTGGCTCCGAGAAACATTTTTGAGCATATTTGTTGTGATATTCGGAATCAGCGCAGAATTCTGCATCTATTAAAGTAATAAAACATTTTGCCCGGAATCCTCTTTTAAAAAAATCGAGAATACAAAATTTTCAGCCGCCTAAAAGAAGAGATCATCCCGCTGGAAACCCTCTCTCGATTCCTCTTCCTCGATCTAGTGGAACTTCGTCAAATGCTGAATCGAGTGGAATTCTCCAAGACCTTTATGGGAATCTACTTCAACATCTTAGGCCACTTTTTCTCCATATACTGTATCTGGAAAATCTTCATCTCATTCATCAATATCGTTTTCGATCGAGTCGGAAAAGTGGATCCCGTGACGAAGACGATTGAAATCGGTGTGCATTGGATGGGAATCCCGTTGGATATTTCGTTTTGGTCGCAGTATATTTCCTTCTTTTTGGTTGGAGTTATTGCGGTGACTTCTGTGAGAGGACTGCTGATAACGATGACCAAGTTTTTTGTATCGATTAGCAATTCTGCGAGCGATTTGAGCAATATTATTGTGCTTCTTATGGCACAAATTATGGTGAGACATTTAGAGTTTGAAAATGCTGAAATTACAATTTTCAGGGAATGTACTTCGTCTCCTCGGTCCTTCTTATGCGAATGAACGTCCCAGAAGAATACCGAACAATTCTGACTCGAATTTTGGGAGACCTCAAATTCAATTTCTATCATCGCTGGTTCGATGTCATCTTCCTGATCTCCGCCGTCTCATCGATTGTTTTCCTGACGTTGATTCACAAATCGGGAACCTCCATGTTTCGAGCTTAATTTCTAATTTTGTGATTTGTCATAATTTCGGGTACAAAATAGTTTGCAAAGCGGGGACAGTTTTATATGAAATTTTTCATATGATTTTCATTGGCACGGACTCGTAATAGTGAGAAATTGAAGAGAATGAGGAATGGGTAAAAAGAGTACAATTAAATATATAGATATCGAGATATGGGTAAAATGTACACGAGAGGTTATCGAGGTGAGAAAGATGCTGGGATTTTTGAAAAATCGAAAGTTTCAAACATGCGCGATGCCGATTTCCTCCTCGTCGATGTCGGCCAACACTTCCATCAGAATTTCCAAGTCGTCGTCGAGCTTTGTTTCCTGGATGATTTGAAGAATTTAAAGACAAATTTCAATTTTTTTACCTGCTCCGACAGATCGCCCAACTCCTGAACGAGTCGTAGATTCCGCTCCTCTTCATCATCGAGATCCATCTGAAGCCGATCGGCGAGCACTCGATAATAGTTGATAGTGGGCTCGGGGGAACTGAGATCTTCAGCGACGATGGTTGGTTGGATGTGCGGAACTGTGATGTTGGTTTGAGTGCAGATTGAACGGGTCTGAAAGGAATAGGAAAGTTTTTAGAGGCATCTGGAGTCTAGAACTTTGAAAACTACCGATTTTTCTACTATATTTCCGTCAAAACTGCAATTCTGATGAATCAGTGTCAAAATACAGATCATAATAAATATAGTGATAATGACGGAGATAATATCTTCCATTTCCGATACATATCCTTTCACATTTCTGCGCCTCTATGTTCTCCGTGATCTCTAGAAGTCTATGCGACGATTTTGGAGGAAAACGAATTGAAAAACAGGATTTTGAGGGAAAAATTATATCAATTTTGCTACCTCGAACACGGTTTGCGTCTCGACATTCTCCTTGGTCTCGGCCTCACTGAAAACGTCGAATTTCGCTGATTTTCCAGAGACAGGCGTGATGACGTCGCTGTTGGCGGAGAGTGGCGATGGTGTGATGGGTTGGAATGATTTGTGAAGCTTCAGAGGTTCCGGTGCTCCTTTGATATTCGCCGTCGTCTTCTCGAAAGCGGCTTTCTCGGAGCCGAATGGCGAGTTACGAGCCGAGTTGCTGAGTTGCACGAGTCCGATTCTGTTCATCTGAAAGAATATGGGTGTAAATTGGAGTATTCGACATGAAAAAAGAGCAAAAAATTGGAGAAAAATGAAGAAAAGCGATTGTGAGCAATCCACTTCATTCGAAAATTCAGTTTTACGCGCCGAGGGTCTCGTCACGAAAAGTTGAAAACGAACAAGTACCTTTACAATGTACAGTAACCCATAAATCAATAAATTTTGCTGAAATTCTTGGAAATGAAAATTTTTGGAAAACGATTTTCGAATCAGGTATTAAACTGAATATTTTTACAGCATGAAAGTAACGAAAGAAAACATCAAAAATATATTTACAGATTTTTCATTCCATAATGGTTGGTGCAGCAAGAATATTTTTAAAAATAAGAAAGGTGAGAATCCAAAAATTTCAGCTTTTCTCAGCATCTTCTGTCGTCGTGTCTTGCTCCTCTTCATCGGTTTTCGACTCGTTTTTTCCTCTCGCTTCCAATTTCTCGTTTCCCAAATCGAACAATCGTGTATACGCTGCCTGTTTCGTCTTCAAACTCTCCGTTTTCGCAATTTTTTCTGCTTCCAACTGAAATTTTTTAATGTTTATCTAAAATTTTCCAGGATTTTCTGCTGAATTTTTACTTTTTCATTGATTTTTCTCATCCGCTCCAGTTCTAGCTTATGATTCGCCACTGCCGTCACCCAGTACGCGATTTCTTCTTCGTGACCGTTTTTGTATCCGGAAATTGTTTCTTCCACTGTCTGCGCCTCCTCATCATCCACAGAAATCTGAAAATTTTATGAATATCTTTATACTTTTCTAAATTCTAACCTCTTCTGTTTGGCACGAAAATTCAGCGCTTTGCGCCTCCTCGAACACCACATAGTCGCTCATTTTTGCTGAAAATCTTCAATTTTTTTAGATTTAAAGCAATTTACGCTTGGAAATATCAAAATATTCAGTAGAAACTGAGAGAATCGATGAAAAAACAATAAAATTGGCGAAAAATGGCGAAACACCATTGGCGCAATTCAAAACACCCGCCGCTAAATTGGTGCGTGCGGTGGGGCGCGCTTGCTGATTCTTAGAGAAGTGAAGCTGCAACTATAGAAACTTATTGGTCAGTATCGCGAAGTCGATGGAATTTATATCAAATTTAAGGAATTTTATTATTTCATAGATTCACAGTTAAAATTAGAATTCAGAGTACCCACAGTCCCTATTTTCTTCATTGTTCCAATAAATCGATATTTTTCTTGTTTTCAGATTGTATGAAAAGAAAACATGCGGCTGTTATGAATAGAAATTCTGATAAACCTGCTCTACTACAGCACAATCCAAAGATTGTGGACAGTGTAAAAAGGCGAATTGAAGATGAGAAAAATGACAAGAATTTTTTTGAATGTGTAAGTTTTATGTTAAAAAATAGTCTCCTAAATAAAGAGGATTTCTCCTGAACTTTTCAATTTTTGCAGCTCCAAAAAGTCCATCCACCAGATAAGGTTTATCTTGAACTGCAACTGAGAATTGGGCATGAGAAGGATAAAAAGTGTCCTCTAATTCCTCAGACTAGCACATTTTTGCCTGGAATTACAGCGGGTGATCATGCACCTCAACATCCATGTAAGTTTTTTTAATTTTTTGACTAAAAATTGGAAAAAAATACAGTAAGAATCAGAAAATGTACAAAATCTGATTTCTACTAACTTAAGATTCAGATTTTCTAGAGAATTTTTCTCTGAAAATTGGAGACAAAACAATGAGGTTAGTAAGGAGTGACTCTGTAACATTGAGATCGTTGGATGTACATGAATTCTGAATTCTGGCATTTTCAGATATTCTAGACGATTCTGACATTTTAAAATACCGGAATTCTGAAATTCGAAATCCATAAGAATGTGAAGTATTCAAAATTCTGAAATTCCAGGATTCTTTTTATTGGATTCCTAAAATTCCAAATTTCCATAATCCTGCTTTACTTTAGAACAAAAATCACAATCTTCTTCCAGACTCCCTGCCCTCCTTCTACTACCATGCCACCCCACCCGGCGAGTCCCTCACCACCCAAATCCACTGCCAAGAATTCCTCGTCGCTCAAGACTATATTCTCCAAACTCCCAAATTCCGAATATCAAACAGCCTCGTCGAAATACTTGACAAAAATAGCAAACCTTTGAGAGGAGTTCCCGCGAACTTTGGAGAAAATCCCTATCATCCACCAAAACCCAACGATACTTTTACATTTCCAAGAGAGCATAGTGTTGTGATATTTGAAAGGAGTAAGATTTCGTTGAAGAATGGAGCGATTTGTAGTACGGAATATGGTCGGGATGTTGAAGTCAAGATTTTCCTGAATACAGTACCCCAAACAATGAAGATCCTCAAAGCCGATTTCCATCCGAAAGGGAGAAGTCTAGAAGTGATGGCCCTCATGGAGAACTTCACAATGGTGGGAGGTACTCTAACCAAAACTCGGAAACCTGATGGTACGACAGAGCACACTTGCACCCTCACGGAAGTTCCAGGTACTTATGGTACCACTGACTTCATGGTTAGCCCGGATTTCCTGTCCATGGTTCGGATGAGTAAAATGGACTCTAGAAGGACTCCGAAGATGAAGAATATTCAATCGAAGCTCGCACAAAATCGAAGAGAAATCGAGAAGATTCTCCCAGCTGTTCAGATCGTTCTGAATCGCCACCGAGACTGGGCAAAATTTCACACGGATCCCGATGGTTTTGGATCGACCGTATGCGCTTTTTGCAACATTATGGTCTCGTGTGGAAATCGACTACGCGTTCATGGAGCTTTCCCTACGGACATGTTTCCGGAAACTCGAGGGAACTCATGGTCGGCAAGGGAGAAAGTGGTGTATATGGCGTCGGTGGGAGCGGAAGACGTGTATTCGCTTTATGCGGATCGAGAGAAATGTGTTCATGCTCAGAAGATGATTGAGGTTGGGAGAATGGTTGTGGATGGAGAGTTCAAGATCAAAGGGGATGACGATGAGGAGTTGTTGGCAGAGTATAGTTATCAGTGAGTTTTTTATCTTTTTTCTTCTAACTATTATTGCTTCAAAGTAGTTTTAGAGCAATTTTTTACCATTTTCGCTATGATACCGTAAAACCTCTAATAGAGGGATATGTCCTTCTATTGTTCAACATCCTCAAAATCAAAATTCGAATTTCATAAAAGTATCCATAACTAATTTCTGAGAAGCAACTCATAACGTATTTCATATAGATCCTAGCTTATTTTTAATAAGGAATCGATTGAGACTACTTTCAGATACACAAAGATCTGAGAAAGTGCTCTTTTCGGGCTCACTTGTGTGTCCTTCTATTAGAGGTGTCCTTGTATTCGAGGTTTACGGTATTTGGAATCAGCTCAAAATTTTTCATGTTTTAATACATTTTTACCCGGAATCCTCCTACTATAAATTCTAATCTTTTCAGACTCCTATTCGCCCTTCACGGTCTTCTTCTTTATCTCGTCAAGGACAACAAAATGAAAGAAACAGACAAACTAAAAACTATTTGTTCAATGAATTTTTTTCAACTGTACTTGGTGGAAGTTGAAGTTCTTCTCCGATTTATTCAGTCTTCTGCGTCAAAGATGTTCAGCATAGTGATTATTGATCTGTTGTGCCAAAGAGGTATGTTTGAAGCGTTTCGAGATTCTGTTCTATTTCAAACTTTCTAATTTTCAGCCACTCCGAAACACTACAACCGCATCCTTAACCTCTACCCAAAATACCCCAGCGTAATCTCGAGGGCAATTCAAAAGTATCCCCGAATCATTCTTTTCGGAGTTTCCCCAGTCAAACCAGCTCGATCTCTTATTGAAATCGTTGGAAACGAATTGCAAAAAACCATGGAAAATTATAATGAAGTGGTCATGGAGGTGCAAGAGTCGCGAAAGATGCTGGAGGAAATTTCAATTGAGGTAGATGCAGATCAAGAGGATACTGTAGTGGAACTATCGGCATCAGAAGTCAGCGATATCTCTATGGAGCCTGCACCAGAAACTCAGTCAAAGCCTAAACCGAAATCAGCTCAGAGATTATTTGCCGACGAACAACCCTCGAAACCGGACCCCGAAATCAATCCGGACCTCTTCACTCCACACACAATTGTATTCGATGATGAACCCACGTGCAATTACCAGGTGTGCTCAAGTCCACCTCAGAAGATAAAGCCAGGGAGAAGAAGCACAGCGGATCATTTTGCGGAAATATTTTGTGGTGAGTTGAAGGTTTTGTAAAGTTCTAAAAAATGATACAGTAATTCAAAATTCAACTTCAAGTCCAGGGCTGGGCGGCAACGAATTTCGGTAACTCTTTCAAATTTGAATAACTTTTTTCGGGGCATCGGGTAAAAATATGATTAACAGAGAAACTGTTCCTTATTAAAAAAGCTATCGATTGGTTAAGAAACCGTCAAATTTCATTGTAATTTAACAGAGTTACGCTTTGTGTTGCCGAAATAGTTGCTGAAATTACCGAAATCGGCAACTTTTCGGCAACACAGGGTGTAACTCTGTTAATTCTTGATAAAATTTGGCAATTTTTTAACCTATCGATAGCTTTTTTAATAAGGAACATTTTCTCTGTTAATCGTATTTTTACCCGATGCCCCTGAAAACATTTATTCAAATTTGAAAGAGTTGGCGAAATTCGTTGCCGCCCAGCCCTGTTCAAGTCCAAGGATCGAATATTACATTCACAACTATTGGAAAAGCCCAAGTGCTTCTTGAATTCAAAATCTCATATCCTCTTTCCTCCAGATTCCGACGACGACGATCCTCAACCTTCCACCTCCACACCTACTACCAAAACACCAATCATTCTCAAAAAGTCTGTGGACCCATTCCAAACCCCGACCCCCAAGAAGCCGAAATTCGACCCGATTGATCCCTTCAAAAACATGTACAAAACGCCAGCTCGACGGAATCCTGAGTTATACGCCCAACGAGGTCGAGAACTACTGGCTCGTGGGCCAGTCCGCCATAATGTATGGGGTACTGGTATACTAGCGAGGAATCCACATTTTGATTGGGAGAAGGGAATTGTGACACCAAAGAATTCCGCAGAGGTGAAACAGAGTCCTGCGACGAGGAGTTCGAAGAAAACGAATTCCGATTGGATGGATGAAGCTTTCAAGAAAAAAGCTCGAAGGTCTTAAAGACCTAATCTCTACTGTAATATCAACTTGTACATAATTTCATATACTCATGTTCTTTTATCATATCCAATGATCTCAAAAATTTTGATCTGCCATATTTTTACTCTAATTTTTTTTTCTACGTCAAACGCATTTGAGCTTTATACGATTTCCTTGTCCCTAATAATAAATAAAGACATTTTACTTTATCGTTATTTCTAAAAACTCTATGAGTCACATTCGAAATTCAGGAACTAACAAAATCCTTTAGAAGTTTTTTAAGGAGTTTCTAAAGACGCAAAAATTTTTTAAAGAGATTTTTTTGAAAAAAATCTTTCCCAAAAACTGGAAATTATCCAATTTCACAGTATAGTCTACGGAAAATCTTGTCACATATTGTTTTCTCGCGCGTTTTTTGATGTTTCATTAAGAATTCTTGATTCTTCTTTTTTTTCTTCTTTGCCACGGAGAAGAAGAAAATTGGAAAACTATCCGGGTGGATCCACACAAGTGGGCGGAGCCTTGTCGGAAAACTTGAAAAAGGAGGTTTTTGTGGATATAAGGAGTCTTTTCGATGACAAACCCTTGAATTTTTACGAGAAATCATGCAAAGCCTCATCCACTTTTTCACAATTTCCCTAGTTTTCGGCTCCGTGAGCTCGACATTTTTCAATGGCGGATGTGGGTGCCCTCCACCGCCACTTTGCCTGCCACCACCACCACCAATGTGTTTCACTGAAATTCAACTTCCACCAATTCGCCTTCCGGTGATCCCATTGCCACGTATTGAGCTTCCACAGCCATGCTGTCCAACTTGTGCGTGTGGAAGAAAGAAGAGAGGTGAGATTTTGGATTTGGAAAAGTGTACAGAAAATAGAGTTAACTTTGCGAGTCTGAAAAAGTGGTTTGCAGATATCCGATTTTTCTGAAATTTTGTGGATGTATCAAGCAATTCTAGAACTATATTTCTGTAGTTGACAACTTTTTCATAGGACCACAATCCAGATAGTTAGGTCGCGTAGAAGCTAATGGGCTCCAAAATCATCAAAATTAACACTGGTATGAGAACTTGATCTAACTGACTCGATTGGAATCATATGAAAAAGTTTTCAACTATAGGAATACAGTTCTTTAGTTGCTCTATACCTAGGCAAAATTTTAAAAGAGTCGGATATTGGGAACACACTTTTCTGAGGCTCAAAGTTAACCTATTTCAACGGAAAGCGCCCATTCTTTTTTGGCTACTACTGTGGCTACTACTTTGGTGTAGGCACAACAGTTGGAAGGTTGTGAGACTTTCAAACTTGGTTTCGAAAAGTTCAAGATCCAAAAATAGTCGGAATTCCTCCCCATATTAATATTCAGAAATCGACGCCGCCATTGCTGAAGAAACCAGCACCAAGGATGTCTCCTGCAACGACGATGGTCTCCTTGCCATCATGAAAAAGGTAAGATTTCCAAACTTTGGTCATCGAAACTTTCTTTTTCCCCTTTATTATCTATTCATCGTTTTCTTCTTCGGCATAATCAAGTTTCCCTCTCTCTCATCCCGAAGCAACCTCACCTTTCGGTTTTATCGCTTTTTATCTCTGGGAGACGCAATACGGGAAATAGGCGAGAAGAGAACAGGAAAAAGGATATAATCTCTTTTTTTGGCAAGAAAAATCCCGAATGAAAATGCTAATGGTGATGTCACCTGGAGGCTAACGGATAGGTGAAAAGAGAAGGGAAAACTTTTCAAGATTCAGAAGGAAACATTTTGAAAACTTTATTTGTAAGCAATTTTTTTGACTCCGCTTACAAGTTTCCCGCACAGAAATTAGTAAAGAACAACCAAACTGCCTACAGTAAACGGCTCCGCGACGCAAAGATGACGTTTCGCAAGTGTGACGTTTCGAAAGTGTGACGTTTCGCAAGTGTGACATTTCGAAAGTTTGACCTTTCAAAAGAAAAATGTTGCACTTGTGAAATATCGCACTTGCGAAACGTCTCACTTTCGAAACATCATACTTGCGAAACGTCGCGGAGCCTAATAAGCGGAGCGTGAAAATTGAGAACAAATCAAATAACGAAAGTTTTTCCTTGCGATTTCATTGAATTGACAATAGTAGAAGTTCGCAGCATTGGCATAATATTTTTTGCCATCAATTATCTTAATTTCAGGAAATGACCACCGGAGAGTCCTCATCGGTCAAAATCGCTCTCGTCGAGGCGGCTGAGCAACAACTCGGTGGCAGATTCACCGTAGTCTGTTCTCAAGGAGCATTCTCATTTGTCACCTCTACCACAAGCTACTGTCTTCATTCCCAGGCTGGATTGAATTGCTATCTTTTCAGAACTCAATAATTTTTCTTAAACTTTAATTTATGATCATCATAATCGCCTTGGTGTAAAATTTTGAGGTGTCCGTTAATAAAGTATGTAATAATGAAATTTCCATTTATTAAAATACAAATTTAGTACAGAAACAATGTTAGAATATGTGAAGGAGGAAAGCTCTCGAGGCAATATATGAAAATCTTCAAAAATACATGACTTTGGGAATTTTAGATTTTAAATGCCGCGTATTCAAAATAAAAATCACAGAAATTTGTCAAGGACTAGTGAAAGCGGAATATACAAAAAACGTTAAAATCACAGAAAATCGAATTCCAACTAAAACGCTGAAACTTCGTTCAAAAACTTTAAACTAAGATGAGAAAGTCTTGGCAATTTCAACGAGAGCACTATATGTTCCAGTTGTGAATCCGATTATCGCGAATCCCAGTAATAGGATATTCTTGATCCACAAGCCTCGAGAGAGCTCATTTTTGGCGTAGGATGTCTGAAAAATCAACATTTCAATTTAGTTTCGCCCGTTGATGGTCGAGGAACCATTCTAGGCCATCCGACTTACCAATAACTCAATCAACGGTGGGAATAAAAGAGCCATGGATGCTCCGGAAAACGCTCCTATCAGCGAGATGAACAGTGCCAAGTGGGGAATGAGTTCAGCGATTGCACCTGGAATTTTAGATGAAAAAAAATAGCGACCCTCAAAAAATAGAAAGTCCTGGATTTTTAAAGGGGAATTTCGACCCAAAAATGAGTTAGCTTCAAAATGTGCTAAAAGTGGTGTAGAATACGAATATCGAAGTGAAACAGCTTGAAAAAAATCGCATTTTTTGAGCTCTACGATTTTTTTTCAAACTGTTTCACTTCGATATTCGTAATCTACACAATTTTTAGCACATTTAACGATAATTCATTTTTGGGTCGGAATCCTCCTTTAAAGGTCCCACCTACAAATCGCCAAGCTCATATTTTTCCAAGATAAAACTTACAAGTCAGCAAAACTCCGGCATATCTGGCTGAATAAATGTACATCGTTTGCTTTTCAACCGGGATTTTTCTTGTTATCCATTTCTCGATTCTCTCCATTGGAACGTAGAATTGAAGTGGATAGGAGATCATGATGCACGCGACAAACATCAGCTTGATAGTTTGGTAGAATCTGAAAGATCAGAAATCTTCTTCTCCACTTGCTCGAAATTTGAAATTTTGAGCTGTTGCCATTTTTCAATCCCTTTCCCAATTTTCCCTCTTTATTTCGTTATCAAACTAATTTTTGCCCTTTTGTTTTTCCTCCGTAGTTCAAACCACCAAAAATCAAAGTTTCCTATTTCTCTGCGTCTAAAAACATACGGAGTCATTGGTAAATTGAGGGTAGCTGTATCCTTGACATCGTTTCCCAGTGATAGATATCTGGAAGAGTTTCTTTAGAAATTTCAGAATCTAGAACTAAAAATACCCATAGAATCCAGTAACACTGAAAATCGCCAACACAACAAGACAAGACGAGTTGAGGACACCGTTCCAGGCGATGAAGCTGTGTGGAGATTGCATGCGATTTTCGATTGGCATGATCTGAAAAAATTGAAGCTAGAAAAATTATCAATAGAGCGTACTTACCACGGCAACACCTTCAAAAGCGAACATCACTGTTCCGAAGAATAGTGGAAGATCGGAGGCTTTTCCGAACCATGGGAGAGAGTTGATTGGGCGAAGGTCTGGAAAAATTGAAGTTTATTAGTTGGAATTCTCGAAAACTACAGTACCTGAAACAAAAAAGAACAAAACTACGGCCACCGCGGCGACATAGACAACATTTGCGGCCATGGCGAACGGAGCAAGAATTGAGAGTCGACGAATGGAGCAAATTGAGAGCATTGGGATGAGAAGGATAAGCATCCAGACAGCTTTTGAGAGATGGATTGAGGTGTTGTTGTTGAAAAACTGGAAGGATTAAAATTGGAATCTTCTGATTATCAAAAAAACGGATTTTTTGTATTCTCAAAAAATTGAGCCTTTTTTTAACTAATTCTTTTTATTCGAAGTCTACTCACATCCTCCAAATTATCGGCCATGAACACAAAATAGACACAGCAAAATCCAAGTTGTGAGATGAACATATTCACATTGACGAGTTGTCTAAAATTAAAAAATTGATATGTCAAAAGTCCAAATTCCTCCTCCTTACTTGAAAAAGTATCCTTTTCTCATTATCCATGGAGGTCCCATCTCAACGGCTCCTCGCATTATGTTCGCATAGTCGATAAGATCTCTGCCGTTTCTGAAATTTTTATTTTTTTTACGGTTTTTAATTTGAGAATTGTCACTAACCGATTACAGACGAAATGTGCAGCAAAGACGACTTGTCGCATACAGTATAGACAGATTAGGCAAATCAAGACGGTTAGAATTAAGCCGAGCTGAAAAATGAAGCATTTTAACCAAGTTTTGAATAAAATTACTTACAAAAAGTCCAGAATGCTTGAAAGCCAAAGGCAATGAGAGGAGACCAGTGCCGAGCATCGCTTTTACCATATGAATGAATGCCTGAAAAAAATTTGAAATTTTATTGAATTTTAGAGTGGTTTTAAATTTTTTAGATGCGAAATCATTTTGAAAATTCAGAAAAAATTACTTGTTCTGGTGTCAACGAATTTTCCGTCGGAAGTCGATCCTGAAAGAGCGATGTATCCTCTGAAACTGTGGGTCTTCGTGGCATTGTTGACTGGTTTTGACCCTGAAAAAAGCAAAAAATTAAATGAAATAATCCAAAAAAATATTTTTAAACAAAAAACCTCGACTTCTCCCGGCAATTCAGGCTCATTGTCGAACTCTTGATACCCGTCTCGTGCTGGATTCGCCATACTGCTGAAATTCAATGCTTTTGTTTAGAGCAGAAATTGTTTATTTATGAGGAAAAAATTCAAGGAAATGCCAAAATCATAGTTTCGAGCTCGATTTTTATGGAATTTTGATGGTTTTGCACTTAAAATGAAGCACGAACTGTGAGGAATCTGATGAAACTGATGGAAGTTTAATTTCCTGACTTATTGGTCAAGTTTTATGGTCAAAAACAGGTCGCCAGCGACAACGATTAATTAGACAGTCCGCAATGTTGCGTAGTGTTCGTTGCACATGGTGTTTGCGGACTGCGCGGGAGCGACCGATTTTCGAAGCTCGAGATTGATTTATTTTTGCTTTTTTCTCTCGATATTTTTGTTGTTTTCAGGTAAGTTGAGTAAAAATATTGATTCCTTGTTGAAATAGTAATTTATTTACAGGAAAAATCGAGTAGAAGTGGGCAACATTGGCTTAGAAAGGTTAGTTTGATTTTCTCGATTTAAAAAAAAAAATTAAATCTCCAATGTTCAAAGTTTTCTCTGCGAAATGAAGACTATAGTAAAAGGTCTGACCCATCGTTCACTTCCCTCTATTCCTTGATCAGCGAGCTCAAAATAATAGGTATTTTCGCTGAAGTTTTTAGCAAAATATCCTAAACGAGAGTCTCTTCTAAATAGAATGGCCTTTTTAAGGCGGATCCGTGTCAATTTTTTGCGTTTCCGTCGGATACGAGGCCTACATTCAATTTCAATATTTTTGAATTGACGATGTTGGCAGGAATCGGAAGGGCGGTGCGATAGGGAGGTGATCACAAATCGGAATCTCTGATTGCAGAGAAAACTTGAAATCTAGGAGAGAAAAATAGCAGAAAATTAAATAACTTAATTAAAAACCCGAATTTCATTGTTTCCAGACCCACTGGCCGTCTCGATTTCGAAGTGTGCTCAATTGATAATTCTTGATGTACAAAATTCAATTTTTGATTTTCTTGACTTCAAAAATAAATAGTTTATTCAGAATACATATAGTTGGAATATATCGAAAACAATACAAAGGGAAAGATGACACCTGGTAGGAAAAGAAAAGCATTGGATGGACTAGAGAATTCTAGGCCATGGAAGAGAGAAAATTAGAAAAAAGAAATACACGTTTTTGGGTTGGTGGGAGGGAAATTGGAAATTTCAAAAATACAGTAATCCTAAAGCTAACGTTGAAAACAAGATTTTCAAATGCACACCGTTCGAGGAGTCTGTCAACTCTGCACTCTGAATCTTTCTCATTTTCTTGTTGTTTTTCAGTTTTTCCTGAAATTCCAAATCCAGTTCTTCCTCCTCCTCATCTTCATCCTCTTCTTCAAACTTCTCCGTTGTCGTTTGTAGTCTCGGTGTAGCTTTTTTAGTCTTTGTAGTTTGGGGTACTGTAGATGTGAGGAGTACTGTAGTTGAGCTTGAAAGGGAGGTGGAGATGTTATTCTCTTTCTGGAAGGCTGCCAACTTTTGAGAAGTTCCTGTGAATTGGCAAGCGGGCATCAGTGTGTTGGTGGTGTCTTTTAAGACGCGGTAGATCACCTGGAAGTTCGATTAGTTCAATAGAGCGCAGTTGCATTTTCAACAAACCTGCCACGCTGAAAATCCACAATCCTGTTTGATAGGAGATCGTACACAGCCAGAGAAGAAGTTCAGAGCTCTGAATGAATATCGATTGGAATTTGTAAATTTTCAGATTATTTTCGAAACTACTCACCCACACATCCTATCCACTTTTGCTGGCATTGATACTCCAGATTCTGTATTTGCGGATTCAATTTCTTTCAGTGTCTCATCATGACACCTTTTTACCGACGGTTTTCTGTCCAACTCCATAAGACATTCAGCGGATTCCATAAACGCTGAAAATTATCAATAGAG
The DNA here is from genome assembly GCA_963966625.1 of Caenorhabditis zanzibari. Lineage (NCBI taxonomy): Eukaryota > Metazoa > Nematoda > Chromadorea > Rhabditida > Rhabditidae > Caenorhabditis > Caenorhabditis zanzibari. Next base: position 16,240,606 of record OZ016470.1, read on the forward strand.
CGTGTTTTCGGCTCCGCGACGTTTCGAAAGTGTGACGTTTCGCAAGTATGACGTTTCGCAAGTGTGACATTTCGAAAGTCCGCTATTTCACGAGTGCAACGTTTTGCTTTTGAAACGACACACTTTCGAAATGTCACACTTTCGAAACGTCATCTTTCGAAACGTCGTGGAGCCGCGTTTTCAACTCTACACTTACTGTTATAGCCTTCATTGCACAAATAGCCATATGAAGAGTCGATGAGAGAAATCGTAACATGTCGAGGACATGTACTACGGTAGTCACGAACGCAACTGTTGAATTTGGCGATTAGTCTGAAAATTGGACAATTTTCGATAGGGCGTGCTTGCTGCACTAGGAAATTTGAAATTTTTGAAAGTCCATATCGCCACAAAAAACTTTTCCAAAAAATGGTCCCTTGAGAAAAAAATTTGAAATCGCAGTTTTCAAATTTATGCGTTGTTTTATGGCTCATACATTTTTGAACTTTTCTTGTCCCTTTTTTGAGAACAAAGTTTTGAAAATCGAGACTCACCTGCACAACTCATTGAACACACGACCGCCCATATTGGGAAGTGAGAAAGCGCTTCCGAATTCATTTCCAGATGTTCGGGAATCCTGGAATTTTTCAAAGTCCAAAACTTCATATTGCCTATTCAGGAAATTTTTCGAAATTTTTTTGTGAACAACTTTTTAGGCCCCAACAACTGTTTTGTTATTGTTTCAAAGAGGCCTAATAAGTTGTTTAAATGTAATATTTTCAAAAAACTTTTTTGTGGTATATTTTTGAATTTACAGTATCCATATTCCGATTTTAGGTCAGCAAACTTGCTCTAATGAACTTTTTTCTCCAAAACTCTCTTACCTGATTATTGAGCACTTTTGCATAGTCGGCCACTGGTTGCACACACTCTTGAATTCTCGAATTCACCGAATGAGGACAGGTGGTGGCGGAAACCACCACCAGTATTGTGGATAGGAAGAGAAATCGAAAAATCATTTCAGCATTTCCATATGAGGACCTGAAAATCTCTAAAAATAAATCTTCGAAATATTTGAGATTCCAAAAAAACGACATACAATCCAAAAGGAAAAAAAAACTAGAGTCCCCAAATAATAGACCCATGGGGGGACCAAATGGGACCTTTTTTCTTGTGAAGAAAAGGAAGATAAATATGATGAAAATAAGTGTCGGAAGATGGAGATATCCATCTCGCTTTTTTTGTCGCCATCTCCTTCGTCTTATTCAAAAACGGAGCACAAGAGGGGATAAGGGGAGAGAGTACGGAATATGAAGAGACGCAGAGAAAAGGAGGAAAGGAACTTTTTACCGTGAGATTCCCACAGTCAAGAAGGGATGATCGTGATTCTACAGTGTTTTTGGAGAGGAGTTATTTTGGGTTTGAAATTTGAGGGTTTTCGAAAATTTGAATATCGGAAGCTTCCGGGCTTCAAGAACATCCTAAACCCTTCGGAGCTCAATACACCAAAAACTATAGTAAATTTTGCTGCAAAACTTGAATCCATCGTAAAACTTGCTCTCAGTTAAAAGAAATATCCGTGTCCGTTTTCCAATTAAAATAGACAAATGAGTGACAAATGTCGTCGTGTGTGGATTACACCTCTTCTCTCTATTACTCATGAAAAAGGGGATCCCGATTGGTCAACTAATTTGAAAAGGATAGGAATGGGAAAACACTTGACTTTTTGATGATGATGAGAGGGAGGATATAGACGGGAAAGGGGAAATTAATAAGGTGAAAAGTTAATGAGCCTCTATGCCAAAGTACGCCTAAAAGGGCATAAAAATTCATACGGAATTTCGCGAAAAATTTGGAACGCTTCACGAATTTGCGTGTCATCCTTGCGCAGGGGCCATGCTAATCTTCTCTGTATTGTTCCAATTTTAGTATATGTTCTCGGAAGAACGAAATAGTAGGGAACGCGCGCGGTTATAAAGGGAAGTGTAGGTGAGCGGCCGACGCCTCACGGGTTCCGCCGCCCTCTATGTTTTGCGTGGGACTCTCCACGCCGGCGCACACTCTCTCGCGGTCAGAGAAAAATAGAGAAGGTGATGGTGAAGGGTGAATGTTTGAATTAGCGTAACTCAAGCTAGGATTGAGATTTTGGAATAGATTTTTTTGTGGAAGATAGAAAATTTCAAGAAGTTTCAGATAATCTGAAGAGGTTCTGAAAAAGAAAAAAATGTGACCCAAAAATTGAATACACCCCTCCCTCTCATATTACACTAATATTTCCGTCCAAGATGCTCAGATTGCTTATATTAGAAAAAAAATGGAGCACATATGGGGAGGAATGTATCTTTTTAGGGGCACCCACACATATCTCTTTCTCTAATACGATTATCCTTCATATGTTTTTTAGACTCTTCTGGAAAAAAATGAATGAAGAAGGGGGGTCAGATGACGTGCAGGCTTCTGGAGCACACAAGGAGAAAAAATGGATGAAAACGGGATGGATGAACATGGATATGAAGTTATCGCGGAAGAAAAAATTTCATTGTGAAGAAGGAAATTGAAGAAATTGAAGGTGAACAATAACAAGTTTTTGGAGCAAGTCATCAAGTTTTGGAATTTCAAGGAAAAGTGGGCGGAGCCTAACCGATATGCATCGACAAACATTTTTGGTGCCTTTTCAAATGTTATTATTTTTCTCTCTATTTGACCTCCCCTATTCAAATGTATATGTGGTCTCGATTAATTTCATTTTCGAGTTGTATTCTGGTTTTTATGTTGAAAAAAGAATGACAAAAAGGGGGAAACTCAGAATTCCAAAACCTAAAACAAGAGTAAGTAAGAAAAAATAAAAAAGTATACATAAAAAGTAAGAAAAATAAAATGAGAAGACAAGCGATTTGTGGGCGATCAACCGTCGCAAATTCATGTTTCCTCTCTCTTGTTTCTAGAAGAATCCTTCCACGGAGCCCTCACCCAACTAAATACCCTTCAAAAATAGGGAATCTCGGGGGTAGTAAACGTGTCATAATGACAAATACAAAATGACAAGTTGAGTTGAAAATGGGAGGAGATTCATATCAAAATCAGAATATTTGAATTTTGATGTGAAGTGACGGATGGGAGAGTAATTCAAAGGCGCACGGACTATTTTAAGAAGGCAATTTTGTCTGGAAGTCTAGACAAGATAATCTATCAGAGAGAAATAATAACGAAATCTGACAGAAAGGCTCAAAAATGGATACTATCTTAGATTTGAAGGTTCGAGCGATTTGAGACTAGAAGGGACCGAAATCGAGCTCAAAAAACCAAGGATTACAGATAGAAAATACATTTTTTGTAGAGATCGTGAGATGGCTCAATAAAAAATCGGCTCCGGGACATTTCGAAAGTGGACATTTCGAAAGTGGACACTTCGAAAGCGGACATTTCGAAAGTGTGAAATCGCGTTTTTGCCCGATTTTTGATACTTTTCATATATTTTTGCGCAAATGTATACGAAAAGTTCAAAAAATTGTGAAAAGCTGCGATTTCACATTTTCGAAATGTCCACTTTCGAGATGTCTCACTTTCGAAATGTCTTTTTCGAAATGTCTCGCTTTTGAATTGTCCACTTTCGAAATGTCCCGGAGCCCAAAAATCAACAGAAATTAGACCATATAAAAATACGGACTTTTCAAATTTCAATCTCTCGGGGCCATTCTATTACAGGTTTTACAAAAATTTAAGTTCTGAAAACGTATTTTTCATGTTAAAAAGGCATAAAAGAAACAATATAGGTTTTTCATGGTTTTTCACATAGAAAATTGGAAGACACTCGGTTTATTTATAAAAATTAAAAAATTGACCAAAAAATCTGAACGCCCCGCCATTTTTCAAGCATTCAAGAATTTGGCCAAATTTCGTTACTTTCTACTTTCTTACCTTGAATCTCACTCAACTAATTACCTCGATACCCAACAACAAGTTCAACAAATCCAGAATCCTTGGTGTCTTCTTCGGGAGGATAACTAATTACCGCAATTGACCTTTCCCCTACGACCATAGCCATTATGTTACTCTCCTTCTGCTCCTAATTATGCATATTCCTCTTTTGTCTTGATTATGTACAGTACTATTTTCGCTGTGGGGGATCTAGGGGTTAGCTTTTTGATTTTGTGGTGCAACTAATTGGAAAATATACGGAAAATTTGATAGATACCTTAAAAACTAACATAAACTAGTACATTTCCTTCCTAAAGTAAACGAAATGGGAGAAAAAACCTTGAAACCCAATACCCAGAGGTCATCAAAAAATCGTAGTGTCCAGAAAAACCACCTGCACACAAGCTCCGCCTCCAGAAAATAAGACATGGCGCCAAAATGTATAATAGGATGTTTAAAAGGAAATTATGGAAATCTAGAATAACCAGATTTGAGGGCCTCGAGAAATGGAAGAATAAATGGAAGACGAACTAAGAGTAACCAAACATAGGGGGGACCCTCTAAAAAGGGGAAGGAAAAGGTGTTGAATTTCATAAGAAGACGATAACTCCTCTCTTGGAGGCTTGATCTTCTTTGTATTATAATATAGAAAAGATACATTAGAATGTGGAAAGAATCTGAGAAAGGATTCTGATTCAAAAATTTGGAGGATCTGAGATTTCAGGATTCTAAGATGTGCCTATTTATAGATTTTTAGTTTTCTGGAAGTCTGAATCCCAAGATTCTAAATATTCAAGATCTCTTGGAGTTTTATAGTGCACGATTCTAGTTTCTAGAATTCCAAAATTTATGAATTTCTAGATTCCAGATCTCCAGATTTCAAAATTATGAAATGTTCAGATTCCTAATGTTCTGAAGAATCAACCGTTTTGAAATGTTGAGATTCTAGACTTTTTTGAGCCTCAATTTACAGACTATTTCCAATTCCAGATTAGTCTACATGTCACCAGAACCTCTTCAAAACTGAGATAGAATATTCCAGAAAACAAGTAAAACTGCTCTCTCTCTCTCTCTCAACCCAAATCAACTCTCAAAAGTGACCACTATCCTCTATGTAAAGTGACACGTGATTTATGGGGTACTCACGAAATTGAGCGCGAGAGAGGGGAACTCTTAAAAGGTGTACTAGTCCAAAAAAAGTGTACTTGGAAAATGACGGGATGATTAGTGACACTTGTCATGAGGAAAAAAGTACAAAAAATGGAGGATGCTTGGGTGATTGAGCATTTTTTATGAGCAAAAGGACAAAGAATTAAAGGAGGATTACAGTCAATTTTTTTTTTGTCAAATAATAGTTCCAATTACATTGTTTACGAAAATAACAATACTTTCGCACAAAAATCGTTAAAAAATCGATTTTCATCTGAAATTTTTTCTAACCTATTTCAATGAATGTAGATTTTTTTGTTGATTCCAACCCACCTCATATCGCGGCTCAAAACGCAATAGGAATATTTTTATGAACGAAATTGCACTTTGTCGCGCTGACCGCTGCCGACGTAAATTTGCTGTCGCGCTCGCCACTGCCTGCTCATACGTCGGCAGCGGTCGGCGCGACAATTGGAAATTCGTTAATATTGTGGCGGTAAAATGTAGGTAAACTTGCTCCACCGCACTCCAGTGGAAAAATCACCGTTTCGGGACCTTTTACCACAGAAGTGCGGTGGCGCAAATCCAGCTGCATTTTACCGCCACAATAAAAATGTAAATTGGCGTTTTGAAAATCGATTTTCTCGAGTTTTAACGATTTTTGTGCAGAAATATTGTTGTTTTCGTAAATACTGGAATTGGGACGATCATTTGAAAAAAAAATGAGTGTAATCCTCCTTTAAGAAAATAGGATTTTTCAAAATGACCATCTGTAACAGGTCAAACCAAATAGCCCTCCAAAATAAGAAAAGGAATAATTTATGCGATTTTTGAATGCCGTCCACCTCCCTGCTTCTCATCGTTTATGAAAAATGATGGTAGAAGGGGTGGTCTCAATGTCTAATTGCTTGGAAACGGATCATTTCCTTTTTCCTCGCTATATCCTCTTTCCAACACGTATATCTAGGCGCCAGGGGCAAGTAAAACAAGAAATTTTGTGGAAAAAAAAAACCTTGTAAAAGTTGGAAACCCACTCAAAATGTGAAGTCTTGACCAACATTCCAAAAAAAATGACCATTTGTACTCTGGGACCTCAAAAGCGGAACATAAAGGACCCCAAGAAGACATTGAGCACTAGTATATTAGGCAATTAGGACACCACCCCTCATGTTCTTTAAAAGGGACTCCCTATTCTTCAAAAAGAACATACGGACGGTACCTCCTGAAGTGGATAACATTCTCTGCCCCTTGGGACCCGCTTTTGCGGGAAATGGACTCATCTGTGTTCACGAAATTGGAGAAAGATTTAGGTAGAAAGGAATTGGAACACGAGGGGAGTAAACACTCTTGTTGTTGTTGTGTTTTAAAGTTCAATTAGGTTTGAAAGATGTCGACAGATTGGATGTTTTGGAGTGCTCTGTTAGGGCATTCCGAAAATTCAACAAAAAAGTAAAAGAATTTTGCACAGATCTCGATTCTCCCAGTGATACGATGATCCTCAATTCCCTCAATCATCTCATTCAGCTGTCAAAAATGACACTTTGTTTGCTCTGTTGATACGCGTTCTGAAGACGGAGAATACCGGTATACTTTTGTGCTGTAGAATTTTTTCTTTTTAAATCATTAATCTTGTTTATTATTGCAAAGGTTGATCTGGAAAATGTCTGAAAATCCATGATTCAAAAATTCAAACTACCCGCCGTTGTTGCCCACCAACTGCGCTCCATTTGCACGCGCGAGAGGGAGAGACGACAGAGAAGGCAGACAGTGGACACTGGTGTTCGATAAAAAATATTCCAAAAACACGGCTCGTTTCTGTTATTTTTCAGTTTTTGTTTGCTGAAAATCCAAAAACAGTCAATTTTATTTAAATAACACAATTTTCAGGCAAAAAATGACCACCCAAGAGGATTTGCAGACGCTCATGTCGATCGTTCCGGGTTTACAGGTAAAAGAGCTAAAAATTCCAATAAAAAATTATAATTTCAAAAAGAAAGTTAGTTTTTGTCATGAAAAGGTCAATATTCTTCGTTTCAAGGCCTATTTTCGGCTGAAAAACGCTTAAAAATTCCAGCTCACCGAAGGTACCCCATACTACGAAGTTCTTCTCAAGATGATCGAGGAAATTGGAAAAGATGTTCGTCCGTCGTACACTTTTAACAAAATCGCCACCGAGAAGCTCAAAAAGCACATTCAGTGTGCTAAAGTACTTGTTAGGTTGGTTCTTTTAATTTTTTTGGGATCAGAAATGCTCAAAATTAAAAAAAAATTCTGACGACACAAAATTTTTGAGCAAATACAGGAAAAATGTTCTATTTGTATTTTGCATCATGGAAATTTTTTTCTGATTTTTCTTCAAATTTGCGCCTGAAATCACTTTGAGAAAACCTTCCAATTTTTCACTTTTCTTTTGTCCCTATTTGCCCCCGATATTCCCACCACTCTAAGAACTATCTTAAGAGGGTGTCAAATCAAATATTTGACCATTATCTGGCCTCAAAATACTACCGAAATGATTCTCAACTCAAAACTTTTGAACTTCCATAAAATTTTTATTCCTGTTCAGAGCGTGCCAACAAGAAGCAGAAAACGACAAGAAGAAGGCGGACGCGGCGATCGAGGCGGCACGAGCAGCAGCGGCTCTTCGAGCGAAAGAAGGAGGAGAAGGAGAGGAGGAGACGAAAAAATAGACGAGGAGTCGAAATTTTCGTCGTTTTTTGATTCAAAATCCATTATCATTTCACCCCAAAACTGTCATTATCGATTGAAAAGTTTTCAATCTTCCTGTATCATAATTTCCTCTCTTCTAAAACATTGCGATCTTCTAATTTCTCTTCTGTCTCCTTCCTTCTTATGTAATTTTTCTATTTATTTTTGTCTCCTCTTCTCTTTGAAAAGTTTCCGACTTAAAATCTCCCAATTTTTTTTTTGCATGAATCTCAAAACTGATCACTACATTTTCAAATCAAATATCTCTCCAAAAACACTTCATCCCAAATTTTACCTCTCCAGATGCCCTCCTCTGTGAAGCTCTCCTCTCGACCAGCGTTCGCCAGAAGGATACCAGATTCTGAATCCGTCTGCGTCTCCACATACCTTCTGGATCCCTCATCTGACACCAGAAGTGGCTCTCTATGCATTCTGAAGATCAACGATGATTCAGATTCCTCGAAAAGGAGTCTGATTCTGGAGCGAGAAATCAGCACTTCTGCCGGCGTTTTTCGATTCGATTTCAAGAATCCGTCGACGGTGGTGGCGGCGTTGACAGATGGATCGTTGGTGGTGCAGAAGGTTTTGGGTGAGAATTTGTAAAATTTAGTACAAAATTCAAATTTCTTTTCAGAACCAACGTCATCCGAAACCACGCCGGTCTCCTCGGATATGCTTCTCGATTTGGGTCTCTCGGATTCTTCACTTGTAATCACTACAGATAATAAGGTAGAAAGCCAATAGTTAAAAATTCTAGTGGTTAGCCATCAAGAGTAAACATTTGGAGGAGGATTCCGGGCTTAAAATTTTGAGTGAATTTCGAAAGTCATAACGAAAAAGCTTCAAAATAGATCTAATGCCCTTAAAAACGGAATGAAACAATTCCAAAAAAGCCTGAATTTTCAAAAGATTGAACATAAAAATTGCATCCTCGAATCATCAAATAGTTGGCTTTGATAGACTAAACATTTTTCAAGGCCACCATCTTCCATTTTCCAGGGTCACGCCTACCTAGTGGACCTGAACACCTCTCTAATCGTCTCCTCATGGCTCGCTCACTCCCTACCGTATGTTCCCGGAGAAGGATGCGAGGTTTGGTCGTGTGCAGTGACAAGAGATGCTCAAACAGTTGTCACTGGTGGAGAAGATGGATCTATGAAGTTAGTTTAGAATTTTGTCTTTTAGGTTAAAATTAAAATTTCAATTTTCAGACTCTGGGACGCGCGAAGTCGCACACAAATCTCGCAGTCGAAAATCTTCGAAGCTGGTGTGGTTTTTGTGGATTTTCCTCGAGATTCTGAAGTGGATCAAATTCTAACGGGAAGCTACGATGAGCACTTGCGAATCTTCGATCGACGAAATTTGAAAACTGTATTGAAGGAGAAGAAAGTAAGTATTGGATTTTTATTCGGTGATTTCTCAATTACCATCGGACATTATCATTGCCACAAGATCTTTGATAGGTTTTGTGGTTAAAAAAAATGATTCAACGATTTTCCGAAATAAAAGTCTACAAGTCTCTGACAGGTGCGATCATGGACTTTATTTTACCGTCCCTCGCGTTTACAGGACCTGACAAAAAACTATTTATCTCCGAGATTCAGGGGTTTTCGCGACTCAAAATTTTTCCACCAATTTTTCAGCTCTCCGGTGGTGTTTGGAACATTGAGCAAAATACGGACAACTTTTGTGTATCTTGCATGTACGGTGGCTACTGTATCCTGAATTCCGAAACTCTCGACGTCGTCCATGAGAATCGAGAAGTGGGCAAGAATTTGCTATACGGAGCGACGAAAATTTCAGAAAATTCAGTGGTTTTTTGTACTTTTAATGATTATTTAGTGGTGCTGGATGAGTTTTAGATTATGGTTTTTGGGAACTTTGTTATTTTTTGTAGCTCTTTTTGTTGTTATAAAAATTTACAAAATTTTTAGAATAAAAATTTACAAAATTTTTAAAATTACAACTTTAATTAAAATTTACAAAAAAATTTTTGACCTTGAAAAATTTGATCTAGGAGGGGTCCTCCTGCCTCCCATCGTGATCGATTTTTGCGACCATTATTCTCTCTTGCTACCCGGAATGCTGGCGGTTTTTCAGGATTTTTTCTTCTTTTTTTTATCCTACTAAATATATTGTTCCTATCTAATTTTTTGCTAGAATTATCACCGCCTATTTCGTTCAAATTCTTGATTTGAAATCTCGTGTGAGACCATGATTATTAATTCTAGAATAATTTTTAGGTGTGCAACGACTTTGTGGAATGTTCAAGGGTTCGATTTGGATTTCGAGATTCGAGCGATGGATGGTGCCCGGTTCAAGCAGCCAACATGGGTCTTCTAGCTCTCTCCTTAATTCCTCCCCCTATAACTATCTGAATAGACCACCCGAATAGCTCCTACGCAAACGCCCTGGGTTCTCCCAGATGAGTAGGTTGTCCTGGCGATGTGTTCCCGCCAGTTTCATGGGTGGTCTGGAGGTGTACCCACCTTCCTGATTTAAGTGTCCTTATCACACTCATTTAACCGTAGTTTGACCATCTGAATAGCTCCTACGCAAATGCCCTGGGTTCTCCCAGATGAGTAGGTTGTCTTGGTGATGTGTTCCCACCAATTTCAGGGGTGGTCGGGAAGTTTTAGCAGCTTTCCAATGAGTGCTCAGAGCATTCCTAGGTTCCTTATCATGATTATCTAACCATCTGAATAGATCACTTGAATAGCACCTACGTTAATGCTCTGGTCGATATTGTTAATGCCCTGGAGGATATATCCCAGAGGAGTAGGATGTCCTGGTGATGTGTTCCCGCCAGTTTCAGGGGTGGTCTGGAGGCTTTAGAAGTCCTCAGTTGAGTGCTCAGTAGCACTCACAGTTCTATCATATTTCCATTTTCACATCTCTCTCTCCCATAAGCTGAGTTAACAGTAGATTGACCATCTGAATAGCTCCTACGTAAATGCCCTGGGTTCTCCCAGATGAGTAGGTTGTCCTGGTGAGGTGTTCCCACCAGTTACAGGGGTGGTCGGAAAGTTTTAGAAGCTTTCCACAGAGTGCTCAGAGCATTCTTAGGTTCCTTATCATGATTATCTAACCATCTGAATAGACCACTTGAATATCACCTACGTTAATGCCCTGGTGGATATTCCCAGAAGAGTAGGATATCCTGGTGATATGTTCCCGCCAGTTTCAGAAGTGGTCTGGAGGCTTTAGAAGTCTTCAGTTGAGTGCTCAGAAGCACTCATTCTCTTGATTTATCCTCTAGTATAGTTATTCTAATCAGCTTCTCCCTCTGAACACATCGAACTTCTTAAAACCATCCATCGTCTTTTCTCTAACTGATGAGTTATTCTGGAAAACTCAAACTTATCAAAGGTGAGTTTGATTTGAGTTATAGACAATCTTAAAACATCATTTTTCAGACTAACACGTCTACATGGATCCAAAAATTGTAAGGAATTTCTGGCTTCTCATCGTCTTTTTTTTCTTATATTTTGCTCATAAAGAGAGGGGTATTTAGTTTTTTTTGTTCATAAAAAAAACTGTGGTTAAAATTTTTTTAGTTTAAAATCTTCCTCAGAAAAACATGCAATAGTATACACAATTATGCTTACATAAATCTCGTCTACAAATGGGGTAGAAAAATTTCAGTTTAAAAGAACCCGTTAAAAATTATCAAAGTGATCACAAGCGGTTCGGGAAAAAGGGCAATTTTAGAGAAGAAGACATATGAAATGAGAAATTTTGGCACAAAAAATTTAATAAATTAAGAACAAGATTTAAGATTAGTCGGCTTTACACTTCTCACATACTCGTTCACGCTCGTCGGCAGTGGTCTTGAGGCAACGACGGCAGAAGATCTGAAAATGAGATTTTTTCGATAATTTTTCTCCACCGGATTTTTATTTACCAATCCACACAAATGACAATGAATGCGTCTTTCAATCGTCGATGAGAATTCTCCTCTACAAGCCGGGTTGGAGCATCGATCCGCTCCTCGCAAAGGTTGCCATTTCAATGAATACTTTGTCAATGCTTCGTCCGGATAGTATATCGACGAATCCATGACTCCAGATTCCTGAGAAGTTGCTCGTTCAAGTGGATGCGAGATTCCGGAGGATGCGGAAATGTTGAGAAGAGGGTCCAGGGGATGGGTACTCATTGAGAGATTCTTTAATTCATCTGTAGCCGACGACATTCCACTATCAACCATGTTCGTTGGAGTTGTCGTGGAGGTGGTGAACTGCTGTTGTTGTTGGCCTCTGAAGCTTCCGAATTTTGGGGTTTTTTAGCTGCAGAAAAACTCACTTCAACTCTGCCAACCGTGTTCGCAACTGTGCCACATGTGATTCCAGCACTCCCACATGTTCCATAGCAGCCATCGTCAAATCTTCCAGCCTCTCTCTTGGTTGTAATCCTGCATCGAATCTATTATACATTCCGGTCCATACGGTAAACCGAGACGCCCTTGTGTCCAGATCGAGTAGGGCTACGTGGGCGGTTGGCTGGAAAAAAAGCTATTGCACTTTATTTTTTGGATTTCCAGAATAAAGTAAGATATTTAAAAAAATGTTTTGACTTACCGAGTAGAAGGGATTCATATAATCGTCATGACGATCGTCCATCCATGTCCAAAGGGATTTCGTTCGTTTCGAGAGGTTTAGATCCTGAAATTTTCAAAGTTTAGGCCTCCCTCGGAACCATTAGTCTTCAGAATGTGACAAAAATTAAATATTACCCTCCGATCCTTGTCACAATTGCCAATGAATGTGCCGAATTGACACGAGTAGACGTGTTCGTGCATTTCGATCAGGTAACGTTCGTTGAACTGAAAATTAGGCTTGAGTATATTTACAGGAATAAAGGCTTGAAAAATGAATCATTTTCCAAAAGAAAAAAAAATCGGTTGGCCTCAATTTTCGAGTCGTTCATAATTTTCTAACCTGAAAAGCCCTCGGCTTCTGTTGCATAATCTGCCATACACAGTCGAGCCATTGAGAGAAAATCGGCGACACTTCTTTTCCGGCTTCATCGTTCAGCGCCCCAACATGTCCACAACGGTCGTCGAATTTGTGTCCGAAACCAAGCCAATCCTTTTCAATAAGCACTTGGAAACCATGAATGGTTCGGTAATACGGATCGAGGAGAAGTTGGCACATGGCAACGACCTGGAAATTCGTGAATCAAAAATTAGACACTTCCGAAATCTGGAATACCTGCGACGTTCGATCCCATCCGTCCGAGCAGTGAACGACGCACGATGTTCCTCGACTAATACTCTCCGCCAAAAACAGCGAACACTCAACAACACTCCGCACATGCTTCAACCATCCGGACCCCTCCAGTGTCTTCCAGTATTCTGCCACGTCACGACACTTGGTTACAGCATCCAGAAGACGTGCCTGCGAAGCGCGCATCACATGAATGTTCTCAATATCGAAGAAATGAAATCTCATGTTTGAATAGTTCTTCTCATCCTCGAAACCTTTTCCTTGCACTTTATTAACCATCGCATTGACGCGAGGGCGCGTGTCCACTAGGTAAAGATTGTCGGAATTCGGGTTGGCTTTTCCCACCAGCTCCATCAATTTCTCGTCTTCTACACATCTTGCCGAGAATCCGGTTAGCGGTTGAGCGCATCTACATAACGCTGCTTCAGTTGGACGATGAAAGTAGGTGAGGACTGGAAGACGTCCACGACTTCTGAACTTGCAAGAGCCGAGAAGCACAGAAGTCGTCGCGGCGGTTGGGAACCAGAGTTTGTCGGGATAGGTGTCACAGATCTGGAAACATCAGAGTTTGAAATTCAGTTTCCAAATTTTAAAAACCCTACCGTATACCCTTCATTAATCGGGGACTGTATCCATTTTCCATGCGATCCCGTGACACCTTGTCGTGCCATTTCCGATGCCCAATCCAATCGTTTCCATCCTCTCGCGTCCTCCACTGGCTCTCGATTCTCGAACGCAAGCAACTCGGTCACATTCACTGAAACTGCAATCAACTAGACGTTAGTGGTGGGCGGATAGAGGGCCTCACGATAGCGGGAAAATTAGGGAGGAGAGGTATTTTTAAACTCTAGAATGACCAGTCAAAAAATTTGAAAATGTTTTTACGGAAAACATAGAATAGCAAAGGAATAGAAAACACCATGCATTTTTGAATATTTTCTTTGGGCTACAAACTACAAACTACACTATCACATCTCGTCAAACACTCACCTGGTTTTGCGGCTCTCTGGAGGGTTTCGTACAGGTCTTGACACGATTTGTCACGGCTTATTAGGAGTGTGATCACCTTAAAAACCTATCATAAATTTTTGGTTTTTTTTTTTGCCCTACCTGAAAATGCTTGCACCGAATAACTAGCTGACATCCGGCAGCTGTAAGTGTCCCCCGTTCGACCGAAGCGATGAGTCCCGTGGCCAGCCATAGCTCTTTCGATCCGTCCTCTGCTCGAAAGATGATGTGAGTGGTTGTGACATGAACTGTTCCTACGAGATTCTCATGCGCACCGAGACGATCTACTAGGTACACTTTGTCGACCTGAAATTTTTAGGGAGGTTGCTTACGATTTTGTTAAATGAGTTTAGACGCCAGTCCAGCGATTTTAATGTGTCATTCTAATTTTCTCTTGTTTTTTTTTCGATGTAATCCTGACTTTTCTAGCTGTCAGACTTCACTGTGTTTTCCTCACCATCATCGCAATGCGTCCATCCTCCCCATACCCACACCCAGCGTGCACCGATTCTCTTCCCATCAGTGTATCCATCAACCCACTAATCTTATCCTTCAACAAACTTCCCGCCACCGTAATATCTTCCGTATACCCGGATGACAGAGCCGACGGTGGTACTGTAGATTGTGGGGTATGCGCGGCGGGTGTGCCGCCAGGATTGCCCCCGAAGATAAAGTGTGAGCTCCATGAAGACGATGTGGACGTGGATGGGGTTGAGGTAGAGATGGACGGATAGATTCCGGATAGTGTCATGTTATTCCACCACGCCGTGAGTGGTGTCGACACCGATGCGGGCGTGGTGGTGGTGGTGGAGGACATTGTTTGGCATATTACAGGCTACTGGAAAGTAAAAAAGGATCGAAAACCATCTTGAGGCGACATTCGAGAGCAGCTTGAGCAAAGAGAAAAACAACGTCATCAATTTAAGAGCAGAGAAGAGTGGGGGTGAAGAAATAGAAACAAAATTGAAAAGAGGCAACAGGAAGGAAGAACGTCATTTTTTAGTGGGAGAAAAAACGACTGAAAATTGCGGGAATTTGGAATGAATAGAGAAAAAAGAGAGTCTAGAAAAAAGGAGTAAGAAAATGTACGTTTAGATGATTTGATTAAGGGCTACCGAAGACTGTTGCGAGGAGCAAAGCCCTTTGACTATGCAGATGTCGTCAACGCCTTCACACATCAAACGAGCATCCGAAGAAACCCAATACTTCCGTTTCGCTATTCCTTTTTCTCTTTATACATAAGCTGTCTAACGTTTTGCAGGAAAGTGGTCCTGCAAGTAAAACCCATGAGAACCAGGAATATGGAAGGATGTCTGTGGACAGGTCATACTTCAATTGAAGAGAGCGTCATGGAGTTTTTTCTCGAAAATCTGTAGACCAATAGACAAGCCAAGGCTGTAAAATATGGCAGAGAAAAGGTAACTTTTCGGAAAAAAATTCAAAAAAACTATCCAAAAAAATTCAAAAAAACTAGTCTTCCTAACTGGTTTTTCATAGATCTCAGTTTTTTTTTTGAATTTTGAAATGCACATTATCCGTGGAGAATATTTATTCCTTTGCAAGAATCTTCAGAAGAGTTTTGTCTCCGAAAATACTCTCTTGGGGGCCCTACAGAAATAGTGGAACTTTTTCCCGTTTTTTTCAAGGAATAACTGAGAAGAAAATGAGGTCATGGCACCACCCGTCAGTGCCAAAAAGTGTCCGTATTTAAGAGGACGCGGACTTTTTTTTTCAAGGGACCCTCTCTATGGGAAAAAAGTTTGAAGCGGAAATTTAGAGAAAGAGAGAGGAGGAGAAAGTTTCCCTTTCGTTTCTTCTGGGAAAAATGTGGAATAAATTTGGGATGAGAAATAGAAAAAACAGAGGGAAGTTTTCCGTTTCAGAATGGACAAAAAATGCGAAGAAAAAAGGATGAAGAATAAATTATAGAGTCTGAAGGGGATGTGTCTCAAAGTTTTCGGGGGAAAATTCTATGTCGTAAGGTTTCTGATTATTAGAATTTTGAAAGTTTTGATTTTCATTATCAATGGCTGGATTATAAAAGTTTCTAGGAACCACAGACTTTTTCAAAGTTTCAGGATACAAACTTCTTAATATCTGGATATAAAAAAATGACGATATTTACAAAATAATGGAGAAAAATTGCGATCACGAGGAAGAAAAAACTGGGAAGAAAATGAGTAGAAAGTGGTGAAAAAGGAGAAGAAGAGGCTTCTGCCTCTTCTCCTTTTCCCCTTCTAATCAGCTTCTCCTTCTTTTTTCTTCACATTTTTCCATCTCATTTCTCCATTTTTTTTTCGTCCCGAAAAATTGGGAATGGAGCTCTGTCCATTGAAATTCAGTGAAGCAGAATGGCTTTTCTTGCATTCGAGAATTTGAATATCTTGTTTATTTATAGAGAAATATTTAGTAGCTTTTTTTGACAGAAAAATAGTGTTGAAATTCCGTTTAGTTAGGAGATGGGTAAAAGAAGTAAAAGTAAAATAGCAGTTGACAGATGATGGACACAATGTTGACGAGAGAGGGCGCTTGTTATTGGATATATTCGTTGTTTTTACTAGATTAGGCACAGACAAACGCAAGTTTTTAGTATTTTGGCTAGACGGGAAGGGAAGAGTTTTGGGTTTGAGATGCGGCGATGATAGCGAGAAGGGATAGACGGAACAATGAAGTTCTGGGGAACTAAGGCTGATTTTTTCTTACGAGAATTATTGTAATGAAATAATACCAATTTTTTCAGAAGTTCATATGCGCCAAGCTTTCATGAAATGATTTTTCAGTGCTGGAATTTCAAAGTACGGATAAGCTGGAGTCTTCGGTACTTTAAATAATGAAAATCCGGCTCCGGGGCATTTGGAAAGAGGACACCTCGAAAGCGGACATTCCGAAAGTGTTAAATCGCGTTTTTGCCAAATTTTTTGAAACTTTTCATATATACCGCGATTTTACACTTTCGAAATGTCCACTTTCGAAATGTCCAGGAGCCGAAAATTTCCAGTGGATCGATTGGAAACAAAGATGGAGCTTTCAAAGAGATTCAACTCATATCAAGTTTCATATATGCTCAAATTTTAATACTCAGATTTTAGTTTTAAAAAATAAGTCTAGCAGTACTACTAACATGCACATGCATATATATATATGTACACCTCAAATCTGTCAGAGCAATTGTGAAAATAGCGGTTGAGGGGGTCCTGGGGACCTCTCTCTACTTGTTGTGTTAGCCTTGGTGTGCTCCAGAAGCAGGGCGGAGAAGAATTAGAGAAATAGAAATAGAAAGAACTCCGAGACAGGGAAAATAGGAGGAAAGACTAGGGAATTGCTGTCGTCAGGAGGGGAGAGAGAAAGAGAAATTTCTTTTTTTTTCTCCCAAAAAATCTCGCATGTCAACCTCATTACATTATTCATCGTGAGCTGGGAAGGGGACCCTTTTGGGGTTTTGATGTTCAAAATTACAGAAATTCTGAAGAACACATTTCTGGGCGCCTGGATTTTTCTATACTTACACTATCTGTCGAAAGTTTTCAGAATACTTCAGACTCCCTTTGAGGGATTTTGAGATCTTGGGATTCCTATTCAGAAACTTGGCTTGGGAACTGTAGACCAAAAATTCTAAACACCTGGAACCTTGTCCAAAATTCATAATTGGAATTCGACAACTTTTCAGGGATGTCTCCAGGATTCCAGTTTCTTCCGAGAGTAAACTATGAGAATTTGAAGCTTTCAATTTTTTCGACATCATCTCTTATAGAATGCTTCGTCTGGAATTCTGGATATCAGTTGCAGTAGGAACCCATGTTGTTGTTGAGAAATAAATAACCAGAAAAACCGACCCCTTAGATAATCGAATTTTTAGCGGAGACCCCGAAAGGAAACAGAAGGAAATGGAAAAATATGGCACAAGGAAATAAATGTGTTTTTTTTTGAGAGAAGATGAAAGAGATGTTTACAGTATTGTCTGTCTCAAAACCTGGAATTTCAGGTGTTCAAAATTACGGTTTTTTAAAGAACGTTTTATGAGATTATATAAATCTTAATTTTTTTTTCATCGTTTTATCTCAAAGAATTCTATTCAAATCTCAACGCTTTCTTTGACAGTATTTTGCCTAGTTTTTTTCGCTTTTAGCCTGTTATTTCTCTTTTGAAATAATTCAAAAAAAAAACTCACCTTCGAAATTCCAATGTCCTCAAATCGCATTATCAACTTCCCGGATATTGGTTTTCCCTGGAAAAAATTTAGTTCAAATTTAGGCTGAAATCGGAAAAGAAGAAATTGAAGTTATAGAAAATCAATGTACTCCCAGAAGATTAGTCAGAAGTGGAAGAGGGTTAACTTTTCTCTTCTACTCCAAAAGTCGTCAAATATAGCACCAACGAGAGCGAGTCCGCAATCTGACGTGACGATGGTTACACTGTGAACGGCATAAACATTCCGGTTAAAATACGTTCATTGTTTATAAGCATAAGACCGCTCTAATAAGTCAGAAGAATAATCTCTCTGAATAAAACTCGTCAGTATAGCAGATGAGCATAGATACACAAGATTTGGTGGTTATGAAAATACGGGGGATTTTTACACGAAAATGTACTAAACTGTAGGGGGGAAACTCAATATTTTATACACGAAAAATTGGGTGAGAATCTGAGGAAACGCATGATATCTGTAGACTTAAATCTTCTCGAAGAGAATAGCGATTCCTTGTCCTCCACCAATGCATGCCGAACCAATTCCGTACTTGACGTTGCGGCGTCTGAAAATTGGATAGTTGAGATTTGTCGTTGTTATCTAGATGCTTTCATATTTTTTGGGATTTGATTTTTTTGATCCGTAAACATAGAAAATCATACGAAAAAACTCACTGAAGCTCATGAACGATGTGTGTGGAGATTCTGGCTCCAGAAGCGGCGAGTGGATGTCCCAGTGCAATGGCTCCACCGTTCACGTTCAACTTCTCCATTGGAATTCCGAGCTCACGTTGGACGGCCAATGCTTGTGGGGCGAAAGCCTCATTGACCTGAAGTTTGGGAAGGTTTTTAAAAGAATTCTAATTTGAAAAACGGAAACAGTTCTGCACCATTTCAATTCAGTCAGAAATAGTTTAGACTGAAATGCTCACCTCAAAGATATCGACATCTCCAATCTTCAATCCACTCTGCTTCAACACCTCCCGAATAGCTGGAGCTGGTCCGATTCCCATAATAGTTGGGTCACATCCGACAGCGGAATATGCCACAACACGAGCCAACGGCTTCAGGTTCTTCGCTTTCACAGCTTCTTCTCCAGCGACGACGAGGGCAGCGGCTCCATCCGAGATTCCTGAAGCATTTCCGGCGTTAACAAGTCCATCCTTCTGGAACACTGGCTTCAGTTTGGCCAAGGATTCAGCTGTCGTCGGTCTTGGGTGCTCGTCAACATCAAAGTTCTCTTCTCCCTTTCTTCCTTTCACAGTGATTCCGACAATCTCATTCTTATAGATACCAGCCTCCTGAGCCTTCTTCCACAGCGTCTGCGATCTCAAAGCGAACTCATCGGCATCAGCACGGGTAACCTTGTACTGAGCTCCTAGCTTCTCAGCGGTTTGTCCCATAGCCAACTTTGCATATGGATCACTTAACGAGTCCCAGAGCATATCCTCAAACTCGTACTTCTTGCCAAGGGCGGTACCAAAACGAATATCGCGGACGGCGAATGGAACCATCGACATGTTCTCGGTTCCTCCGGCGAGAACGATGTTGGCTTCACCCAGTTTGATTGATTGAGCGGCGTTAACGACGGCTTGGAATCCGGATCCACAAAGGCGGTTGACGGTGAGAGCGCCGACGTTTTGTGGGACGCCTGCTTTAAGACCAATGTGTCGCGTGAGATAGATTCCATCACGAGAGCTGGCAACGACGTTTCCTGGAATAATTAGATTGGAAACACGTAGTTAACGAGTATATAATTTTGACGGATGTTGGAGCACCACATTCATGATGCAATTCAACAAAAAATCGCTGAAAACACAAGTTATGTTTCTTGAAAAGAGCTCTTGTTTCTCTGATTCCTGCCATTCAATGAATTTTCGATCCTGTCTTGAATTACATCATTCTTACCGAAAATGACATGATCGACGGCATCCGCACCAACGTTGGCGTGCTTCAACGCTCCCTGGGAAGCGACGACTCCCAAATCCGTTGCACTCAATCCTTTTAGCTTTCCTCCGAATGTTCCGAATGCTGTACGTTTAGCACCGACGATGAACACACCTAAAAAAAGAAAATGTAATTACAAACATCACAGATCACAAATTGTTCTTCCTAAATGGGGTCAAATTCCACCTCTTACCTTTTCCTGCCATTTTGGGTGTCGGGCTGGTTCTGAAAAAAAAAGAAAGTAAGAAAAATAGGACCGTGAAAATTTGAAAAAAAAAACTACGCGGGATAATCCTTCAAAATTAAGATCTAAAAATGATCCAAAAATAGTAAAAATAACAAAAACTAGTAGGGAAACGACACCGATAAGATACGAGTGGACTGCGGACAGACAGAGAGACACAGAGTGACCGAGGGCCGCTCCAATTCTTTTATCATCATCATTTTGTGTACTTCGACCTGCTATAGACTACACTCTTCACTACAACTAGATAAACTAAGAAGAAAGATTGGAATGGGCCTTAGAAACCTCAGAATTCAAAAATAGGAGTAAAGTGAAAACTTGAAAATTTGTTTATTATCCAGGTGCGCATAAAACAATGTAAAACACACCACAAACGAGGATGAGGCGAGATGGGGGAATACAGTGTGATTTTGCAGGGTGGGTTTATTTAGAAGAAAACAAGTAAAGCGGATCAATAGGTTCAGAATGATGGCTTGTCTGGGCTACTGCCATCTACCGAGTTCAACGAGAGCTTAGCTTTGACGGCGGAGCTGGTCTTCTTCTGGCAACTTTCGTGGTCTTCATAGCGGATCACGTCGAAAAGTGGCTTGGCCTGATCCTTCGATGCAGCCATCAGCTTATCCTTGATAACCACTCTGTAATTATTCGATTGAAGGTTGGTTCTTTAAAATAAGTATGGCTCACCCAATTCTCAAATTGGTTTCGTCGTCGTTGCAATCTTTGGTCCAGACGCTAATCTTCGACCCCTTTCCTCTGACGTTGCACACCAATCCACAAATTGATTCCATGTCCTTCCCGAACTGCTCGCCAACCAATGCCATCAAAATCTCCAACCAGATCGTGTCGACCACCTCGCCATTCTTCGATCTATCGATATGAATGAGCCAACGACCACCATTCGAGTTCTCCGGAACCTCCCACATTGGTTCAATGTTGTCACGGAAGACGTTGTAATCGCAGAGTGGATTCAATCCACTTGGTGGACGGATGGCGTCGTAGAGAGCCCAGAACTCGGGAACGGTGCTGAAGGTGTAAACCTTCTTCAGACGCTCTTCCCACGTCTTCGTACGCTCGTCGTTGAGGTACCACCATGTCCAGCTTCTCTTCAGAGGGTACAGGGTCGTTGCCGTGGTGGCAGCGACATCCTGCTCTTGGTCAGTCATCCCTGCAATAAATAAACATATCGAAAGAAAATATTTAAGTAAGGCAAAGACAAGGAAAACAGCGAATATTGCGGAAAATTAACAATCCAAGGTTTCTCATAGGAAATGAATCTGAATCTGCTTGCTTTTTTCAGACAAATAAACCCGCGAAAAACCAATCAAAAAGCAACGAAAATCGTTGAGTTTTGTTCGTCAGCCGCTGGTCGCATGCGAGAAGGAACATACAGTAACCATTTTCGCGGCGAGACCCGCGAGATCGATTTTCTTGATTTTTTGGAGGGTTTCAAAATTCAGAGCAAAAAAATTGTTATTTTCAAAAAGTCGCGATTCGTTTTTGTCAAGACTAAATAAGTACAATGTTTCCTGAAATATAGAGAAATGGATATAGATATATGGTAAAACGAGACCAGAGTGTACGAACGAGGATCAACAAAGAAAACAATAAAAAATCTCATGAATAATTTATAAGTACGATGTTGTCAAAGTTTAGTCATCATTTCATTCTCTTACCCTTCTTCTCCTCACTGATTTTCAGTTTCTCAAGTGCAATCTCCGAATCTGACATTTATGCGTGTTATTGATCCGCGCTGCTGTTGACCATCAAAAGAGACTAAACTGAGCCACTCTGGAGCTTTATGCCAATGTGGACAACGCGCATGTGGCGCCAACTCAACAAGCAGCCTGGCCTACATTGCGTGGCGCCTACTATAGAAAGAGCACGGGTCACGCAGTGAATTAGAAAAATGGAAAAAGGTCGAAATCCAAGAATAAATAGTACAAAAAGTGAGTGAACCCGTATAGACGGAAAGTGTACAAAAAGCCAAAAAAAAAGAGGACAATTGCATCTAATTATCATAATCGTCGTCAGTGGCGGCGGTTGGGGGCGCGATTGCTCCTGCACCTTCCATAGAAGGCCCCTCTGTTCCGAACATTTGCGCATTAGCTGCAGCTACAGCGGCCGCTTGCGCTTGTTGGTGAGCCTTCTGCTGGTCGATTTCTTGTTGTCGGGCCTGTAAAAGAATAGACAATGATGAGTAAACATTAGGAAATGGTGTTTGTTTTGATATTTTGAAAAATGAGTGTATTTTTGATACGCTTACCTTAGCGATAAGCTCCTGTTGCATTTCGTAGAGCTTCTCTTCGGGGATACCGCATTTCTCGAGCCGTGAGTTCTTTCGCCGCAGCTTTTTCTCGGCTTCTACCTGCAAGCTTAGGATAAAGGTTTAGGTTTTTAGTTAGAAACCACCCACCTTGCACGCATCCAACACACTATCTGCCGCCTCCATATAGTCCGCACCGAATCCTAAATTCTGCAACGCCTTCTGAACATGCTCATGATATATCGTCTTTCGCTGATCCTGACTTGCAATCTTTTGCGCTTCTCGTGCAATGTGCTTGATGAATTCTACACAACATGCGTTGATCAAATCGCGAGATTCGTTGGCAATTCGCATCTCCGGCACGACTTCTTTGATGATCTGATTTATACCCTTTTGAGGAAGTCCGATTTCATTGTCCTCTTCCATTTTTGATCTGAAAATACCTCAAATCTTAAAAAAAACAAAGTTAAAATTGGAAATAGTTTCATAATTGTAAATTTCGCCAGAGAATTTATCGAGAAACTAAGGCTGGCCGAAGAAACGAACAAAACTAGGCCATTTCATTTTTTTGTTCTTGTGAAAGTCTCCAGCCTGAAAATATAATAAATAAACTTGTGCAACAGAACACATTAAACTTGGCAGGATATGAAGCAGAAGAATCGATAAAAACATGATATATTTATGCAAAATAAGCCAAAAACGAAAGAAATCAAGTTGAAGGTTCACCAGAAATGAACAACAAAGAGCATTTTTCCACCCAGAATTATCCGATTTTCGCATTGGAAAAATCCATTTCAGGATGTTGCTTCATGAACTGTTGCAACATATCCTGTTTCTTCTTTTCATCCGAAGTCGGCAGGCCCATCTCTTTCTGTCTCTGATCATACATCATCTTTTCCACCATTGCTCTCGTCTCCCCATCCAAATCGCTCAACTTCGAGTTTTCTGGCTGAACTTCTTTTGTATTGATTGGCGCATCCGTCTCCAAGAAACGGTTCCACCACTCCATTTGGTTAATTTTCTCCAGCGTCAAAACGATCGCCTTTCCGTTCTCGATCACCCAGTTACAGTTTTCCACTTTGATCGAAGCGCAAAGTTTGCCCTCGACGACAGGTGGTTGATTCTTGAGGCCGACGGTGACCGATGTTTTCTCGATTTTGACGACGACGTCACGAGATTTGATGGCGAAACTGGCTTTGATGGGGATGCGGCACTCAACTTCCTGAAAAAATTAGTGCATTTCAGAGACGATAAGTGGATAGACACGGTTTTTTTAAAAAATCAGTTTTGAATGAATTTGGCTTTTCTTACCTGAAGAGTTTGTGTCCATTGATACTTGGAAAGATCCGCTCCGTTTCCACTGTTCGGCTTCATCAAGCTGCTTTCAACTTCCTCTTCACCATCTTCCTTCTTTTCCGACGATGATTCCGTAGCAGAAGATTCAGCAGTTTTCTTATCCTTTTCCGCCTGTTGCCGTTCAAACTCGGCTACTTCTTCATCGGTAAGTTCGACCACTTTCGCGTTGTTTCGGAACTCTTCCTCTTCTTTGGCCTTCTGAGCAGCACGTCGATCGGCAAGCTTCTTCTCTTGTTCTTCCTTCCGCTTCTTAGCCTCTTCGGCTTCTCTCATTGCTTTTCCACCGTGTTTTTCGAATTTTTCTAAGAGCATAGCACGTGCTTGATCCACACCGGCGCCACTGTAGAAGTCGGTTTTTCTGGAAAGCGTTTTGATAAGTTTAAAAAATCAGTTTTAAATTTTTCTCACCTCGAAAGAAATTCGAAAATCACGTCGAGCATTTGCGGCACACCGCCGCTAAGCTGCTGAGCCAGTGAGAGGAACACCGAATCGAACCGCTCATATTCCGACATTTTCTGTAAAAAAATAGATTTGGAAGTGGCAAAATGTTCCGAAAAAGATATAAAATATAAGGCGAATTTAGAAAAAAAAGTGACCTTCAATATCATGAGCGATTTTATAGTATTTTTTCAATTCAAAGAGTCAGTTTAGAACCTAAAATTCACATTTCTCAGCCTTATTAATAATATGACCTGGGTATTTCATTATTAAGCAGAAAGAAAGACCCAGAATTGTTGGGAAATATCGAGAAACATTCATAAACCTAGAGCGTTCTCGAAAATTCTATTTCCGGCGGGAAACTGCTAATTTGTGCATGAGCAGGTGGTACTTGAGCGTACCTAATCCACACCGCCTGCTTTAGCCGGAAATTTGGCGATTATTCGAGAAAATTCAAGGGAATTGAAGGAATTGAGTGAGAGAATAAATTGAAAAACGCGGCGCCAGGTCGTTGTCTTTTTCTCTGCGTCTCTCATTGCTCAATGTTTACTGGCGCATCTCGTGGGCGCTGGCGCCAGAGCCGTCACAATTTTTAGAGGGAAAACAGAAAATTCAAAAATATTGCACATATTTTTCGAAATATTTTGTTTTTTTCGAAAAACAATCAAAAATATTTCTCATTTGATCTATTTAAATATAAAGCGACTTCTCCAAAATGAAGGAATTCGAAAGATCTCAAGATGCTTTTCTAAAAATGGCGTAAGTTTCTTTTTTCAGATTTTACGAAAGACATTGAAACGTTCACAATTTCAGACTCGATTTGGAGCTGAAGCCATCATTGGAGGAATCACAATTAAATCGAAAGACGCGTTACTTTCAACGAACCATGTTTCCGAAGCCCGTGGATGTGGACAAACAAGGGGAAAAAAAGAAGAAGAAAAGTCGGGTCCAAAGTTTTCGTGACGAAATTTGAAATTCTAAAATTTCAGAGCGAATTGTAGAGGATTCGGACGACGATATGCCATCAGAAAAGCCGAAGACTCGTCAGAAAAAGGTAGATAATCAATCAAGAATCCAAAAAGCTTAATTCTTAAGCATTTTCAGCTTCGAGCACCCGGCAAAGTGATTGATGTGATCGATCTTGCTGTAAGTGAGCTGAACTTTCGTTCAAATTAGTTGGATTAATTCATATATTTCTTTTCCAGGGCGACGAAGGATCATCATCATCACCGAGAAGCATCATCGATTTGACGATGATGTCGTCAGATGAGGAGAATACGGATCCGGTTGTAATGGAGAAACGAGAAGAACCGCAACCCCGGTAATTTTCAATAACAAATTTTAATAAACCGAACTGTTTTGCTCTTAAAATAGTTTGAAACTTACAAAGAAAATTAATTTATTTTTAAAAATTTTCCCTGAAAAATGATGCAAAATTTCCTAATTCATACTCAGTTTTCTCACAGTTTTGCACTTGATTTTCATTAAAATTTCAGCACCTCACCCAACTACAACCATCTTCGTGGCCGTCTTCCGAAATGGTACCACTCAAGGAAACTCGAACGAGAGAAACTTCTGAAGGTTTATGCAGAGCGTCGAGAAATTCGAATTAAATTGGAACAAGAGGCCGAAGAGGCTGAAGCAAAAGCCGAGCAGCAGGAGCGCAGGCGTTTCATGGATCGATGGAGACATCAAAAAAAGCGAGATGAGCTTCGCAAGGCTAGTGACGTCGTCAAAAATTCTGAAGATCAGAAGAGAACGAAGAGAAGAACGAAAGGAGTGACTGGAGAATACGTTGGAGAAAAAGAAAAAGATGAAAACCAGAATATGAAGAAGAGGGCAAAGAGAACTGTTGTCCCAATGCTAACAGGTGAACATTTTTAAGTTGTGAGTTTTTTTCATTATGAATAGTTTTAGACCCTTCAACGAATCCAATGTCGATTTCGCTCGGAATGCCCGAGGTTGTACCATGGGCTCCGATATCTCGAAAACCCAAGGAAAACGAAAAGGTTCCATCGACACCTATGAATTCGATACCATCTTCTTCCAACAGTTTCCAATTCTCACCTTTATCGATGATGTCGAATTCTGAATCTCCAATGAAGGCTGCGGCAGAAGAACAAATACGAAGGGAACTAGAAGAGTTGGAAAAACTTGGAGAACTAGAGGATATCGTGGAAGACCTAGAGGTGAGAAAATTTAAACTAATCAAGTAAACATACCATTTTTTTTCCAGCCGTTGTTCCTCGAAGAAAACGAAGAATTTCTCAAAATTCCCGACAATGAAATTCAGTTGATTGAGGGAAACGATACTATCAGCGATTCGTTTCTGCAGTATTTCAATAATGATGCGTTGCCACTCGCGGAGTTAGAACAATATCTGTAAAAATGAATAGCACTCATTTTTTTGTTCTTGTTCTCTAGTTAGTGTACATACCTTCCGTCAAGTTTTATCACACATTTTTGTTCATTCTCTCGCATTTTCTTTGTTCTTGTTTTTTTTGCATCGATTGTTCCCGTAGTTTTAGTTTACTCTAGTTAATCTCCTCACATCTATCATTTTAATTGTTGATCTCATTGTTGTATAATGAATATTCAGAATTTTCTTATTGTTTTACCAAAAGAAATATTTATAGATCTATGAATACAAAGTTTTGGAAATCGGGGATGGGAAAGTTCCAGAAAAAAAAGTAAAAGCATCGAGATGAAAATAAATAAAGCGTTCACAAAAGTGGGAGAAAAATTAAGCTCGGTTTGGGGAATTATTGGGTGGAAAATGGATAGAAGTGGAAGGAGAAAAGTATGGAAATTATGAGTTGAAACTGTGGAAGAATTTCAGAGAATGGAAAATTCGGAAAAATTCGAAGAAAGAGCGCCAGCGCAAAAGAGAACAGTGAGAAAGATGTTTGAAAAATGAATAAATTTGAGACAAAAACAAGGAAAAAGGAACATTAAATTATTGAAAGTATTAGCCCAAGTTTCACCGCGCCCCATCGCGAAATTGGGAAAATTCAAATTTTTTAGCGTTCCCGCTCACTTGTTTCTTTTGTAGGTCACGTCGAAACCGCAAAATCAACAAAATTTGTATATTTGACGTGACCTACATGAGAAAAAAGTGAGCGAGAAAGCTCAAAATTTTGAATTTATCGAATTTCGCAATGGAGCGCGGTGAAACTTGGGAAAACTGAATAATAGAAAACTCGAATTGTTCACTTTCACAAAAACATCAATTCAAATGACAAGTGTTCAGTTGAAAAACCGAATTAATTTCTTCCGAAACAACTCCATATAAATCTTGTTCTTCTGTCGCTCATACTCATCAAACGTATTCTGGAGCAACGGTGGGACCGTTTGGATTCTTTCGAGATCTGCAGCTCTGGGCACCTCAAAAATAAATTCACCGTCGCACTGAATACAGAAAGCTGGACGGGGTCCAGTGATTTGAAAGATTTGCGGGGGTGGAGTGGATGAAGAGGACGAGGAAGAGGATGGGAGTGAGGATGAGGATGCCGATGAATCCGTGTAGCATTTTTGAAGTTGGAGCACTTTTCTGGAAAATTATTCCTTCAGTTTTTGTTATCTTGAAGTCACTCACAATGGAAGCTCCGTTGTAATTTGCACAGTTTGGTACCGTAATCCTTTCAAAGCATCCTTCATCTCAATCTCTTGTGTCATCCATTCAGTGGTCTTCCAGATGTGAAGATATTGAAAATCCTCGGTCATTTCCCCTCTAGTCCATCGCTTCAGGAAAATGTTCACCGCTTCAGATGGTACCTGTCTTGCAATGATACAACAATGGACAACGTTGAGTGTGCTCAATGAGTGTTGTTTGAAATAACAACCGTTTCGTTGAAAAGTGAGATTCACTTTTCCTGTGGCCATCTGAAAGAAGGTATGGTTTTTTTTTGGTATCTTCCCTCTCCTCTAGCTTACAATGGGATGATGGAAAATATGGTCCAGTTTTTCTACATTGAACAGATCGATTTCCATGGTTTTTCGAGATGGGTCGATGGGATCGGGATCGTTTGGAATCATACTGTTTAGCCAGTTGTTAATGAAACGAATGTTATTGGAGCCTTGAAGAATGAACTTTTTGAGTCGGAGAACTGGAACTTGACCCATGTAGCTTGTCTGAAAAGATACTCTAAAATTATAAAAAGTTTTAGGTATTCACCTGTTGGAAATCCCTTTCTTTCCCTGGTATTTTGTTCTCAACTTTCACTTTCAGCACATCGATTTGGAATTGTTTCAACCAGTACTCGATGTAACGCGATGTCCTTGATTCAAATGTAGCGTTCAACCGCAACTTCTCTGGTGGAAAAATTCCAGAAGTTATCGAATCCTGACGTTCCGATGACCACCCTCCCTTGATCCAGAGAGGATCTCGTTGCTTCTCGTACTTGAACGAGGCATGGAATATGAAGTCTGGAGCAAAAACAGCTGTGATCTCCGCGTACTGCTCATAATTCCAGGTGGTTGAGAATTCAAGAGTTAGTTGTTGGAGACGAGGGCGTTCTGTACGGGAGATGGAACAGAGGATTTTACAAGTTTGTTCCAAGGAGGATCTGAAAATGGGAGAGAGATTGATTTGAATTTAAAACCTCTGGAATTCTTACCTAGTCTTCCGATCCAGATACCTCATAAACACCAACATGTTCTCTGTATCCATATCCATAAACTGTACCCCATTTGGACGGGAGATACTCGCCAACCATTCCAGTACCCGTTGATGTTGAGTATTGTATGTCAACTTTCTGTCGGGTGGTTGAGCCATGTCTTTGGCAAACGAGTTTTTGTCTTTTTTTGAAAAACGGCACAATTTTGACGGACTTTTGGTTTTTATTACCAAGGAGAGACCTGGAAAAGGTTTATAAAAGAAGATATGTGACTAATCATGAAAAATGAGAAGCGATGTCCAAACAAAACACATTTTGAATAACAGGATTTCTTTGGGATCAGAGCTGAGTATCAAATTAACATACTAATAACTGAAATCTCGGATTTATGTTATGTAGGAAAACATACACAAATAAAATTTCTGCTGGATCTTTGATTTTTTTCAGATAACTCTGTTTAGGAAACACTACATGGCGTTTATGAGCTATTTTAGGAAGCGAGAGAAGCCAAAATTGATGAAAAATGTGAAATAGAGAATCCATGATTCTACGAATTTTGAGATTCAAAATTACATGAAACAAAGAAGGAAGGGAGACGTAGGCTTTCGAAGAATTTCGAAAACCCGTTCACTTTTTCCTTGACCTTAATTTTATGGGGTTTCTTTACAATAGGAAACTGAGACACGAATGAATTCGTTCAAGTTTCAACGGATCAAGAAAATCAAATTTTGAAAACTCAACTAATCATCATAATTTCGAAAATATCTCATTTCCAGGTTCAAAATCCACTGAGTTCTTTTTTTCGTGCAAATCCAAATCTATTGCTATCTTGCAAGAAAAATAGGAAAATAGCATCTGTGTGTGTGCAAATATGAAAAATGACGACACAAAAGGACTCAGGTGTAGGTCAAAAAACTCTTTGTGGGGTGTCGGCAAATACGAAGAGATAACAGAGAGAAAAATAGATTTTGAACAAGTTACGAAACATTTCGAAAAGATCTAGAGGATTCTACTTTGGATGTTTTTCTTCACATAGAACCTGCTTAAATCGTTCAAGTTCATAAAAGTTTCACAACAATTACCTAAGCCAAGCAATAATGCCAAAAATTTTCCATTAAAAAACCTGAACCCTTGATCTCAGCGCTCGAAATGAAAAAAAAATCCTATTACACTGAAAGAAAAAACCAATAAAACTCCGAGGAGAACGTTTTTATGACTTTAAACTCTGGAGGGAACACCCTTTGAAGAAAAACGAAGAAGAATAAGAAGAAAAGAATCCAGATTGTGAGAAACCCATAAAACTAACAATAAGTCCGGGAAAAAATACTGACTTTCTTATGACAGTGGTTGTGTACTCCTCCAAAAGCAAGACAAGAAAAATGCAATGAAAATATAAATGAAGAAAAGTGATGAGCAATTCTGAAAACTAGTTGAAACGATTCACAACAGTGATTACAGTATTGAAAAAAACTATGGAGCAAGTCCATAGAAATCGCACAATCTTTTTGCTGCTCTTTCTCCTTACTAAGATTCTGCACGGAACAGCTCCGAAAATCCATTCTCTCTCTCTCGGAAAAGAGAGAGACACAAAGAGAGCGACCTCCGTTTCTTCTTCTTTCTCATAGTAAATGTTCCCCTCTCTCATTTTCTCTGCATCTCTCATTCTTCTCTACACAATCATGAAGGCACACTCCTCGATGCCTCGATGTTCCTCATCCCTCTCTCATCACGGAGGTGACTAATTTCTCGGCCGCGTCCGCGGTCGAGAAGTGGCCGGCACCGGTGTGACGGCAAAGGGAGAGGAAGAGGGTGTGTGGGGAGAAGCAACGTTGGGGAGTGAGAGATTGTTAAAGAGAAAAAGGAAAGGGAACACATAGTGAATAGCACATATGGTTAATACACATGTGTTGACAGGGAGGGAGAGTGTATTTAGTTTTGATGATAAGTTGGAAAACTGAATGAAGGGGAGGAAATAGTATGGGAAAATGAGAAAGAAATTGGACAGGTGATATTGGATATTTAATTGGATTGTGACTATGATAGGGAGACATCTGATTGGGAAATTGAAAAAGGAGAAAATGCACATGAGAATTTCGGCAAAACAGGGAAGACAACAGGTTCTCACAATTTAAAAATCTTAAGATCATACAATTTCAGAATCTTGGAGATTATTTTTTGTATTCCCTTGGTTCCGAACTTGTTGTTTGATCTCTCTGTATTCCTTTTTCAAATGGTTCTTGGCGCCTCCTAGCACAAATTCGGTGTGACTTGTTAATCAAAAACGGCTCTAAATTTTTGGATAAAATATTTACGAAAATATGAATTAGAAGGAGACAGACACAGATTTGATATTTGGAATGCTAATTTATAGAGCGGTGTGAAGAATAAACTCATTGGAGAGAAGGGATAAGAAGAGGATAAGTATGGGGGGGGGGGGGGTATCACTGGAAAACAAGGGAGAATAGGGGAATACACGGAAAATTGTAATCGTATAGTGGCTCTGATATGTAGTGAGACGGATTCTTATATACATGTACAATAAATTTCAGCCAATTTCCGAGGAACAGACGAAAAAATAGGGAACGTTTGAATTGTATTGTAGCGATCAGCTTGTCTCCGTTCAAATCAATTATTAACGCTTTATTTCCATTCTCAAATGGATAAAAAAGACTTGACCCAGATGACCATCTGTCCGGTTGGCGGCCACTATCTTTCTGGCAACGGATTATTTCTGTGTGCGCCTCCCTCTTAAGACACCAATGGGGTATTGTTGTCATTCTGCAAAATGTGAAAACAGGTGATGAACACATGTGGAATGGTATTGTCCCATGCTGCAGTTGATAGCATGTGATGTGAGTAATACTAATAAATAATATAGGTTGAACTTTTATTTATGGGTCAACATGAAGAGGGAATTTGCCAAAGTTGAAGACTTGAAAGTCTGGGAGTTTCTAGTGGAAGGTATTCCCTTATTGAAGTAATTCTGAAAAAAATCGTAAACATCGTAGAATTTTTTCTTTTCTCTTCCAAAAGAGGAAATGTTTCGAATAACTGAAAGTTAGAAGCTAGAATCATTTAAAATTACATTTTACAGTTTTAAAGTGTTCTGGTAACTCATCTTAAGATTTTCCCCTTTTCCAAATTTCCATTACTCTCCTTTACTACTCCAACTACATTTTATTCTATCACTTCAAAACATCAGAATCATTCAAACTTTCTAGATTTCTTTAAGCTTTGAAAAAATACTCATAATTATGACTTTCCTAAACCTTTTCACTGGGAAAACGACATATAATCATGAAAACTTGGGAATTTTTTCTCACATTTGTAGAGAGAGAGCAGGTGTTTAGACTTGGTCTCCATTGGTTACTCGTAGAGTTCCAGAAAAAAGGAAACATATTTTGAGTTATTGGTTCTATTTTAAAAATAGAAAAACCAATCAAATTAGGATCGAACCTAAACGCTGACGCCAGATGTTTGAAGCATTGTGAATCAAAATGTCGTCTATATTCTGTTTCAAAATATTTTTCTCAAAAAGTAAGAATGCATCATGGGATTTCTTGCCAGACGAAGCAAAGAAGCACATTGTTGAATATTTGACACCGAAGGAAAAGTGAGTTTTAAAAAATATATCTTCGGGAAGTTCCGAACTAAATCATTCCAGAGCAAAACTCGCAATCACAAGCAAGGATAACTACGACCTTGTCAAAAGTGTCCCGACATACATCCGCACACTCCAGTTTTGCCCGATTCGACATAATGCTCAATGTGCTGAAATTTTCGTATTTTTCGACGAAGAACATCGCAATTCTCAAACATTCTATTTCGATAAACAAGGAATAACTTCATATATGAAGAGCACTAAAACTGAGAATGGTATAGAAGCGGTTGGTGCGAAACAAGAATTGAAGACGGAATTTCGAGAAATGGCCGATCTTTGCTTTCAAGGATGGGTCACCGGGGCTGAAGTGCACACTTTGGATATTCGGGTGAGAAAGTTTGGAGTAGTAGGAGAATTTGAACTAGACACTAATTGTAAAACCATCGTGTTTTTCAATATTGCAATTTCAGGGTGACTATAGAGGAAAACTCCCGGAGCGTCTGAACAATCTTATCAACTTTAGTTTCAACGACAAATACAGTAAGTAAATCCACATAAACAATAGAAGTTCCAACTTATTCAGATCGTTCTGTTTCTGCAATCCCAGCTTGGCTCGATGTCATTCAAATGGGAGAGATACACTTCATGTTGATGTCCGATCATTGGGACCAAATTCTGGGGCATAGACATGTGAGTGACCTCGTTCATTTTCAGATAAACTGCGAATATATTCTTTTCAGTTCTCAAACCCACAGACCACATGCACGCTGACTGGGTATGATGGAGTTGGGCATGAGAGTCTTTGCCAACTCAACTGTAAACGAATCCGTCTGAATAATATCAAGGATGAGAAGTCGTTCAATGTGTTAGTCAAGGTAATCAGACATATGTGCTCTATTAGAAATGATAACTTTCTTAGAAATGGACAACTGGAGAATTCGCGGACACTTTTGAGACATTGATAGTGACCAGTACAACTAGACCGTTGAGCACTGAGCGACTGCTGGAAGAGATAAAAGTTCAAAGCCTGGAAGCCAGTCAGTTTGAGAAATCGTAAGCATTAATAGCAGTAAAATCTAAAAACTGGGGAGTTTTCAGAGAGATAGCGATTCAAACCAACGACAAAGGCGAGTATTTCCTTGTATTTGGTCCCAATGGAAAGTATGGAGTGTTTTGTGGAGTCGATGATTACGCGAGATTCTCAGTGATCAATCAACAACTAGTCGATGAGGTTCCGCAACTGTCGAATTATCATACAAGGGTCTGGAGACCATTGGAGCAATAAACTTTCTAGAATATATTTGGATTCTGTTGAATTGTTACCAATTATTTTTAGCCTGAATTTGGATTTACTCAATTTCCCTTATTTTTTCTTTCAGTATTTTTGAATTGTCTTGTTATTTGTTCGTGAACTTTTTTTATATTTTTCCAAGTCAACTTTCATACGTTGGATGTCCCAAATTTGTGTGTTCAGGCCTTTGTATTGAGTGCCGAATTCAGATAAACCTGTTATTTTTGATTGAGCATGAAATTCTATCTAATCTTCATCAAACTTTTCTCGATTATATCATTTGGAATGCCGGAAGCTAATCAAGTTTCAAAGTTAATGGATGAAAAGTTAAAGAATCTGGAGTGTCATGAGTTTTATGTCAAGATTTTTGATACGTAGGTTTCAACTATTCCTGAAATTGATTGAATACGCTCTAAACAGATCCTCGAACTCTTACGATTACACGTGTCAAAACTATGTTCCCTGGGACGATGAAAGCGAAATTTTCTGCACGGATTACAAAGAGATGCCCTATGTGATTGTGTAGGGTTTCAGAGAAGCTTCAAGGGCTACTGTAACTTTTTCAGGTACTCCACTATCAACTCTTCTATTTCTATTACCTATTACAAAGTGTGCTGTCGGGTAGGGAAATTTGTTCGCAAAAACTTGAGACTGTGTTATTTCAGACCAAGGAATGTTTGGTTAAATATAGATTCAATCCATTGACAAGATTCGGGAAAAAGAAACCAAGGATTGAGATTGGTCCGGTGAGTTTTCCAAAATTGAAGGAGGATACCGAGCAAAAATTTGTATCGCTTTAAACGATGCAAAACATGGCACTGATTCCGAATATCACAACGAAAATATTCAAAAATGTTTTCAGGAGCCAAAAACGCCTCGAAGGGGCGAAAATTGCGCCCAAAGTGCTCCCTTTTAGCCGAGTTTTCTCCGGAGTTTTCTAGGCCACGCCGCAGTAAATGCCTATTATTTGACGGACTTGTACAAATTTTCTCATTATTTCACTGAAAATAGTATTGGATGACACTTTGGCAAGTAAATTAACAAAACAAATTTGACTAATTTTGTCTAAAAATCACAGGAGAAGCAAGGGAGCCCTTCTGGCCCTCCGAGAATCGTTTTTGAGCATTTTCGTTGTGATATTCGGAATCAGCGCAAAATTCTGCATCTATTAAATCAATAAAAAAATTTTCTCAGAATCCTCCTTTAAATTGGCTATCAAAATTGACCAACTCAAAAATTACAGCCTCTCTCCGAATCCGACGTTGGATATTTGGACTTGATGGTTCAAAAAGTGGTGGCTGCGGTTTTTGTCATGGCAGCTTCGTATGGGCTATACTTGGCTACGGTATCTCGACGAAAACTTTCTGACTCCATTTCGGATTCTCAAGAGTTTGTGGACCCTCTTTTATTGGCGATTGCAGAGAAACCACGAATGCAAACAATGAAAATTGGTCATAAGGATAAAGGTCAGTGCACTCTAATCATTTGTTTCAATAAAATATTGTTACAGGTCGTGGTACCCCGATTTCCGGTCTTCACTCTTTTCTGGATTACTGTAGAGTGTTGGCCGCCCAAGCGTATCGAGAGCAAAACGTGCGCGAATCGCAACTGATTGATCCGGATCAAATCAAAGCTCGTATTATTCGACACGAATTTCGAATGTTGCGGGAAAATCGAGAATCAAATTTGCTCCGATGGAAAATTGCTCATAATCGTCTGAATCGGAATCGGAAGTTTGTGAAAATCGGAGAGCGCTGGGTTTACGTTTCGAAGAATATGGAGAGATGCGGATTTTTGGAGCGAAACTTGAAAATTCAGCAGAAAGCGGCGATTCAGAGATACACGGATGCACAGAAGATGGTGTTGCATTTGAAGGTAAACCCTATTTCTCGTCAATCGAATAATTTCGGGTATATTTTTCTTCAGACAAAGGACCTCTACGACAACAAATGGCTAGAGGACTTTGACAAATTCGATATCACTGAGTTGGTCAATTTGATGACCAGGAAGAATAAGGACAAATTTATGATATTCTTTAATGCAGTTGGCCTCGGTCATCATCTATTCCAGGTGTGTAATTCTCGTAGTCTTTGTAGTCTTTGAATTTTTAGGTGCACCGCCCGCAAGGAACCGTCACCCATGACTCTATTTTTAATGCAATGTTTTTCCACGGACCCTACTTTTATCCATGGGACCCCAAGGATTTGGTCAAACTATTCGACGAGGCTAGGGAGAAGTTTTTGGAGGATGAAATTTGCTTGAAGTTACAACTTCCAATTGTGTTGATTGGGGAGATACGAGGAAGATTAGTTAGACAAACGTGTTTCGATGATAAACTCAAATTTTTCAGATATGCTGATCTTCATCGTTGGCTTCAAATCATTGGACTGCCCTATCGACGGAAGCTTTTGTTTCTCGGAGGCTACGTGGATCGAGGTTCCAGTTCATTTGAAGAATACTCTTTGGAGTGTCTCTCTTTCATTGCTGCTCTGAAAATCGCCTATCCTCATCATGTTTTTATGTTGAGGGGCTCCGCAGAGACTGCGTACTCGTTTGCACCTAGATGGAGTGTTGAAGTGGACGATGCCGTTTTACAGTAAGTGTGCTTTACAACCTTGTCCTACCAATTACAATTTCAGTTCCGCCCGCCAGATGACAAACAGTATGCCTCTCCTGGCCATAATCGCAAAAAAGTACTTGGCAACATCTAGTGGAATTTCGCCTTTTATGACCTACGATTTGGAGGAGATCGAGAGATTCGAGAGACCATTGAAACCAGATAACCTACCCTATCTCCTGAAGTGGATTCTGTTCAGTCAGCCGAGTTCGATGAGCGGAATGTTTGAGAATGATGAAGGTATGGTAGAGACCATTCATTACAAAGTAGGAATTAAACTTCAGATAATGGAACATTCCGTTATGGACTCCGAGCCGTCGACTACATTTGTAAAAAGTGGAAGTTGAAAGCTATCATCCGGTCTCGAAACGAATTAACAGTGAACCCGTTGTTTTTAGGAAACGAAAAGTTGATCACGATTAGTAGCACACCGACAAAGTTTTCCGGGGTGGGGTTAATACTTAGCTAAATTTGGCTGCCTGGTAGTTAATTTTTTCAATAATTTCAGGGTGTCGTTCTCCTGATTGACCGCGCCATCGGCTACACCTTTTTCAAACTGAATCGTCAAAAAGCAAAGGTTCGCGTTCCTCCACGAAAGGATACCGTTAAGGTTTACAATGAAATCGAAACGCTTTCGAAGAAACAGAAAAACGAGCGTTTGGATAAGGAGAAGAAATTGAAGGAGGAAATTGAGAATGACGAGAAAAAAGAACGGAAAACACAACAAATTTTGGAACGATGGGATTGGGTAGCTTTGAAGGTGAAGAAAATGAAAGAAGAAGAGGAGAAAAAGGAGAAGCAGGAAAAGGAAAAACAGGCATGTTTTTTTTTGAAATTCTTCACAGGACCAAGTTCAGGAGCAAGCTGAAAGACTGAAGGAACAACAATCTCAAGGAACAAAACCGGAAAATCTCGAGACAAAGAAGCTTAGAAAGACCAAAGACCCGGAGTCGATAATCTATGAGGATCCACCGAGTGATTGGGAAACTGAAGAGGAGCCTAGTCCCAGGACGAAGGTAAATTTTGATTGCAGAAATTTCTTAGAATTTTACAATTTTCAGGAACAAATGCAACAACAAAGAGCAAAGTGGGAAGAAGATCAGAGAGCGTTACAAAAAGCGGTAATGGAATCGAGAAATTAAAGAATACAACTTTCTCATTGTAGGCCAAAAATAGATCCTGTGATGAAAATAAGACCTTTGAGGATATACCGAGTGATTGGGATACTGTAGAAGAGGAGCCAGCAGAGAAGAAAGTAAACATTTCACTTGTAGAGTTTTTCAGAAAATTACAAGTTCCAGGCAAGACGACAGCAACAAGAAGCCTGGGAAGCAGACCTGGCAGTCTTGAAAAAAGAGGAAATGAAATCGAGAGATAAGAAAAAAGAAGAGCTCGAGAAAATCAAGAAGGCACTGGCAGACGCTAATAAGACTTCGAAACCTTCAGAAGTTGTTAAAAATATTCAGAAGACGCCAGAACCTGCTAAACAGAGCGTTCCGGAAAACGATAAGAAGTTATTGAAACCGTCAGCAGTTCCAAAAAATATCCGAAAACGTCCAGAACCTGTTGTAGTTACTCAAAAGGTCCCAGCGGGTGAGAAGAAAAAGAACAAAATTTCTGATTTGTTCAAGAAAAAAAAGCCGAAGGCTCCAATCGTCATGAAGACCCAGGGTGTTGTTCAGACAAAGAAACCTAAAGTTGAAGATCTTCTAAAAGACTGGGAAGGTCCACCGAGTGATTGGGACGACGCGGTGAAGAATCCTCAAAAGAAAGTGAACAAGAACGACTTCTTCGACAATGAGCCCGATGAGCGCGTTCCTAGTCAGTGGGACCCTATCGACCCTATAGAGGTCCGAAGGCCATCAAAGAAGATACCCGAAGTGTCGAAAAACAAGAAGACAAAAAAGCAGTGAACTCGTTTGATTTGGTGAAAGATAAATTTATTATGTTAGGACTGTTGAAAAAAATGCAAAAGATTCCCAGAGGAGTGTCCCAAACACAAAAACTCTTACAGACTTTGAT
The DNA here is from genome assembly GCA_963966625.1 of Caenorhabditis zanzibari. Lineage (NCBI taxonomy): Eukaryota > Metazoa > Nematoda > Chromadorea > Rhabditida > Rhabditidae > Caenorhabditis > Caenorhabditis zanzibari. The sequence goes on from OZ016470.1 coordinate 16,279,174, forward strand.
AAAAAAGAGTGTGAGGTCTCAGCCAACAAAATATTTTATTTTCTCAAATAGTGTCACTAGGCTCGTCGTATTCCTCGCCGTCTCCTCTTCCGGTCTTTCTTTTTCTATAAACTCTCCAAACACAGAAAGCAATCGATCCACCGATCAAAAAGAACACCAAGAAAAACATGAGCCAAAAGAACAAATTGGTACTGTAGAAGTTACAGTAGTCGAAATGATCACAGCATCCCAAATAATCCTCATTCGTTTTTTGGCATGTATCGTCGGTGACACATTTTGAATACTCATCGGATTGATAATCTGCAACAATGTTTGTTTGAATATTCTGAATTTTTTTTCGATATTCGAAGACTTACAACTTCTACAATACTCCCCTAGTAAGCCCAATAGAGTCAACACGCCGAACTTGGACGGAAGTGGTGCTTTGGTCGCCGCCATTTCTGAAAATAATACAAAACCAATCATTTTTTGGGACTTCACATTTTTTCGAGATTCGCGCTAAATAGATAAAACATATTTTCAATTCCATCAAAATACTTTTGGGTTCAGAAAAAATTTTCTATTTACGTGCAGCCTATTTCAACACCAAACGATCATTATCTTACTCACCAAAAAAGTGAAAATTCAAAGTTTTCTCAATTTTCTTGTCATTTCCATAAATTCAAATAGTGTATCAATGTTGCCGGGTTCATCGAATCATCCAGTCCGTAAACGAGAAGAAAAAGGTAGACGAAAAGAAGGAAAATCACAGTGAGTTTTATTTGTAGTTTATAGTGTCTACACCTAGAAATTTCAGATGTCGCAGAGGAGGCACAACGAAATCGAGACTCGTCCCAATTGTAGTTCAAATTCCACAAGCAGCCGTGCCATCAGTCCCTCCATCCAAAACTGCCCCATCACCCGGTCCATTACCTTCACCCATCGCTCCGCCGACTGTCGCCATACCAGTGGTTACAGTACCCCTTCCGATCGCCGGAACTCTTCTCAAGGATCCACATGCCATGTCACCGAGTGTTCCCGTTAGGGAGGGTAAGGCGATTCGTCGCAAGGTCAAGGTGAGATTGAGAAGCTTTGCACCTTCTGGAGTTTGTTCATAGGAAAAAGAAAAAGAGCCTTTGAAAACTACGACTCCTCGCCCGAAGAAGAACTCGGCAACACAATCAGTCTCCATTGAGGCGAAATGCTCGAGTGAAACTGACGGATCAAAAACTGCTGGTTCGAAAAATGAAAAGAAAAAGAAGAGTTCGCAGACTGCTTCGGATCGTGAGTGTATTTTTGTAGAACCTGAATTCCATAGAAAACAATCAATTTTCTAGTGGATAACAAGTCTGACGGGTCGAAGGAGCCATCGGAAAACGATGAAAAGGGCGGAACGAAGATCAATACGGATTTGGCCAAGAACTTTTTCAGGCACATCATCGAGTCGCAGAGAGGACGCAAACGATCAGATGATGCGGTGAGTACTAATCGGGTTCGTAATTTCTATTTATATCTATATCTGTCAGCGTCTCGAAACAATGCCCGAGTCGAGCCAAATCAACAGCTCTGTCCGCGCGCTTCGTAAAAAGACGAAGAAACTGCCAAAGTCTGAACCCGACACGAATTTCTTCAAGCCAAATGGGGAGCCAGTCTGGGTGGTTCCAGAAAATGCAGAAGAGCGGTGTGAAGACGGAACGATCATCAAGAATCCAGAATTGGCGAAGGCGATGGCTGAGGAGGAGATAGAATTGGACGAGAAGCATTGGAGTGAATTGATTTATGCATATATTGGATGTACGCTTCCGGATGGGCCAACGATTCCCTCGGAGTGAGTTAACGAACATTAAATATTTATTTTCATCAGAAAATTTTCAGCCACAATTTCGATCCTTTCGCTCCTGTAGATGAATTGGAGCAACTCAATCAGTACGTTACTCCGGAGAAAGTCTCTCACAATCTGGGTAAAAATCTTTTGGAACTAAGTGAAAGTATGTTGGTTTTAGTCCTCGCAGTTTCCAAATCTAGTTTTTCAGATGCCATCGCTCGTTTTGAACAGAAACGAGCCGGTATGGAGGAGCGTGTCCGTCGCGCGCCCGCTCCAGCACCAGACACCACCACGACTACAGAATCTGCAACGATTTCTCTTCCACCAATTCAGACAGTTTCTCAAGAGTTGTTCCAGCCGACGACGTTGCCCAAAGTCACTTTCAACATCAAAGGTCTTATCACTGTTAGTTATGATGTGAGTGTCTAGCTTGTCGGCTTGATTCACCACAAGTTTTTTTTCCAGCGGCACAACGCTCTATCCTCGATTCGAAAGTATCTTAAAAAGACTAACAATACGTATTCGCTGGAACAATCGACTCAAGTAGAATCGAAGGAGAAGTCGTAGTGGAATTAGTGAAATTTTCAAAAAATGTGTACTCATCAATAAAGCTTTTCAATGGTTTCTGGCCTAGTTAGACCAATCGAGTTTTTTCGATTTTGGCCCAGGAAAAAAGGCGTCCCACAAACTGTGACCACTGAAGGAGGTGGAGGTCTAAAGATCAACTAAAATTGAAATGACTATTAGAGACCGAAAAATAAAATTCTCAAAATTTTGAAAACTTCATTTAGAAGCAGGAAAACTAGAAAACCCCCGAAGCAGTCAGAAAAGTACCGTAGTTCTACAAAACCTTTTCAAAACCTGGAAAAGTATGGATCAAGTTCAAACTCAGACATATTGTCAGCTAACTTTGCCTTTTTCTTCCGCTATTATAATCCACTAAAGCTCAGGAATGTGAAACGAAGAAAAAGCAAAAATAGTTCGAATTTCATTTTCAAGTTCTCTCGTAATAGTGAGCTTCCTCTGTTACTATTGCGGTGGTGGTGGTGGTTGATCTGGCTTCATCACATTATTATTCTCATCCAACATCTGCTGAGCAACGGATCCTGGAACCACTGGTGGAGCAGGAACAGATCCCACTTGCTTTGGTGGCAACTTGCCCGACAACGATTTCTCCATGTGAGCAACCAATGGATCAATGATTGTATGGTAGATCAAATGGGATCCGTGAGTTTGTGGAAGGTACAAGTACAAGAGGAACGCTGCTTTAGCGACCCAGTAGATTGGGAAGTATTGCATGATAGCCATTGCAAAGAAATCGATGATTGAGAAGGCGCCGAAAACGGTCCAGTAGATCAGCCAGACAGTATCGTCGTCGGTTCCTTCGGTACGGATAGCCTATAAAAAGGGAACGGAGGATAACAGATAGAAAGTGCAGTCCACGAACCTTCACTGAGACATACGCCGGATAGGCGACACCAATTAGATTGCACATGAACTCTGCCCAACTGCCGAGAATCATGTAGATACAGTTGAGTCCGATGAGCCCGTAGGCGAAAATCTCGCGTTTTTGACCAGTCGACTCCTCCAGCTTCTTCACATTCTCATTGTAAAACGATCCGTGGTCCGCGTACAAGTAGGCGATGAAGTCATCCTGGAAAAGTTAATACTGAGAGGGGCGAACGATTCCTTCTTACATGAAGTTTATGGAAATCGCTTCCAGAGTTTCCAGACACCGCCGGAATCGCGGCCCTTGGCTTGAGTGTACTCTTCAACGACATTGTTCGTCAAGTCAGTTGGGTTCGTTTTTTTTTCAAGGAACTGATTGAAAAAAGGCCGAGGAGGTGGAGAAGAATTGAGACGAGTTGGTTTTGGAGAGACAGAGAAGACGAGAAATATTTTGATTTGTTCTTGGAAGAGGGCGGGGCAAACAAATCTTCCTGGATTTGGAAACAGGGGTGCTACGTTGCAAACTGAATGTTTTAAAAAGTGAAGATATTACAAAAGTCACGCTCAAAATAATTTTTAAGTTAGACTTTTTGAATTCGAAATGAGATGAGATGCTTGGAATTTTTGAGAGCCTGACGGAATCTTTTCCAAAGTTGAGGTTCTGAAGGATTCTTAAATATTCTTCGTTGGGATGTCAGAAATCTCCACATATCAAATTTATTCTTTCAGATGACCTGATTTTTCGATCGTTCTTTGTGTTTTTAATTTTCATGAAAATTAACAGTTTTTATCATTTCGATTCTCAATGTAAGTTATATTCTCTCCTTCCAACTTTTTTCGGTTATTTATAGTCTGATTTCTCTAATTCTCTTCATCTCTCTATTTCTTTTTTGTCATTTTACGTAAAAAAGAGACCACATGAGAGAGAAAAGAATACAACAGATCAATTCAGTTTGTTTGTCTAGTTTTCTCCGAATTTTTCAATTTTTACATTCCTGTTCCTTCCCAAGAAGAATTCAACTTGAAGATGAAATTGGTAGGTTCTTAAATATCTTTATTATGTTGAACAGTTTTCAAAGTTTACACAGAATTATTATATTGTTGTCTTTCTCTGTAAGGTCTTTCTCCAGGTCGCTATCCTCCTCATCATCTCTACTCTTCTCCATATCTCCTCTACGAATCCAACGCCAACTCCACCAGACGTTTGCTCCAAACTGAAATGCTCTTCAGATGAAGTGTGTGATCGTGAATCCGTTGAATGTGTCAACAAGAATGACATGACAGAGGGGCGCCCCTGTCAGGACCACTACGATTGTCGAGACGACCACATTTGTTATGGAGGACGATGCATTTTGTTTCATGGAAGACATTGAAGTGTATTTTTATACTGAATTTCGATGAATTTTTGCTCATTTCTATTTTGTTTTTGACTTTCTGAACAGCTGAAGATCTGAAGCAGAACACCCACTCTGAAAATTTAGACAAGATTACTGTAAGCAGTGAGTTTTTGCGTCTCCGACACCTTATTCTACGAAAAAGCGCAGACTTCTGAAAAAATTGATTTTTCGATCATTTTTTCTCGTTTTTTCTTTTGTTTTATGCATTTTTCGTTTTTATCACTCGATAAATTAAATTAATGAAATAGAAAAATCGTCAAACTTCAATATTTCACACAGATTTCGGTGTCAAGGCAATTTTTTATTCAATTTGAATCATTTGTTTGATTTCCGATAAAAAGGAGAATGAGTCATAATTTTTCACAATGAATCGATCTTGTAAAAAATCTACCATTTTTGGGCATTAAATATCCTCTCAATTTTATATTACAGTTGGTTATTGACTCACCTTGACTCATTAAAAAAAAACATTTTCATCAATCAATTTCCCAAATTTTTAGAGAAATCTCGCTTATTTTTGAGCCTCAAAAAACAACGAAACAAAAAGAGGAACACAGCAAAAAGTGTAATCGTTTTCCTTTCCATCTGCCCAGAGGGCTCCTTCTCTCTTCTCTCCTCCGCGCGCTTTTCTATCTCATTTTCTCTAACAATCTCTCATTTTTCCACACACTCTCTCATCCCTTCTCTTCTCTTTCATCATCATAGTTTCGTTCGATTCTCGCGCAGCACCCCGATGGGTGGACGGGTTGTGTGTGTGTGTTTATGTGGACGCTTCTTCCTTTCTTTTTCTTATATTCTTCCTTACTTTTTTTCACTATTTTTTTGTGATTATTTTGGCTAACTGAAAAATGAAACTAAAAACTCTTTGTTGGCCTCTTAGGTTACAAAAAGTCGAAAATATGGTGAAATGTTCCCTAAACATTCTAATAAATCGATTCGAGTGATCAGAAAAAAGTGATTTATTCCAACTTTGCTGAAAAAATGTGAGGAGTCAGCAATTAATTAATTTTTACATATATTGCTGCGTAAATAGAATCGGATTTACACATATACAAACAAATCACTACTGTTTTCCATTTTCCCACTAATCTTGTTGGCAGTTCATCTATTTCTGTTTTGTCTGATTCTGTTAGGTTATTGTAGAAGGAGACAGAGCACATGAAAAACAAAGAAAATCGTCAAACCGTAACTAAAAATATGCAAATATAGTCTAGGTTAAACTATCTGAATATTTCTTTATTTGTTAATCTTTCATCTTTTTTCCTTTACAAATTACCCCAATTTACAGATTCATTCTTCATCTCATCTCATCTTGTTCTCCACGCCATCAACGTCATCCGACATTCTCCACAAAAAATTTCGGGTTCCCCTAATACCCAAAAATGAGCATTTCGGAGAGGCAACGAGAGGAAATGTGAGTGTAGTCTTCTGGACAGAAGAGAAAAGATCTTGGAAGCGAGGAATTTTATGGGAAAGCGACAGAGAGGCGCATCCAAATTGAATTTCTTGTCCTATTTTCCAAGGCTCTATTTTGAACGAAAAACGGAGAGAAACAGCAAGAAACAGAAGCAAAATGAGAAATTTCGCAATATTTAATTGAAAAATTGCTCAGAGAAATTGAACGAGTTCGAAAACTGGAGTGAGAGAAAATCAGAACACTTTTTTTCAGCAATCGAGCAGTAGCCGAGTATCTGCAGAACAATGGATACACCGAAGCGTTCAGCATGCTACTCAAAGAAGCTAGCTTGGTTAGTCTTTAATTGTTGAAATTTTCAGTTTCAGTTACAATTTTTTGTCGATTTTCTGTATAATTTGCTATTTTTTCAGAGTGAAAACGACATCAAACCACTCGGGGGAATTCTGGAGAAAAAATGGACGACCGTACTCCGACTTCAACGAAAAGTCAACGATTTGGAGGCGAAACTTCAGGAATCACAACGCGAAATCAATCATGGTGCGCCGACGAGGTGAGAATTCTTCCATTCGTTGTTCCCTCCGTTCATTTTAGCTTTCTTCAGAGACAAACGACAAGCCGCCGACTGGATCCCTCGTCCACCGGAAACCCAAAAGCTGATTGGCCATCGTCTTCCGGTTACTCGTGTCATTTTCCATCCTCTATGGACAGTTATGGCCAGCTGCTCGGAAGACGCCACCATCAAGGTGATTAAAGCAGTTTATGGTGGTTGTAACGGAAGCCAAAAATAGTAATAGAGATCATAAAATCCAAAGTAACAGGAAATTTGAATAGGAAATGGTAAAAGAACGGAGAAAATGCTCAAGGATAGGCTGTGATTATTGAAAATTCATTGTCTATTTTTGTTTCCAGGTATGGGACTACGAAACCGGACAGTTGGAGAAAACACTCAAAGGACACACCGACGCCGTCAACGACATTGCCATCGATGCCGCTGGAAAACAGTTGGGTAAGAAAATTCTTAATGATTTTGGTGAAAAAAAAAGATAATGGAAAAGTTTCATGGGAAGCTGAACTGTTTCAACTCAGTTTTGTTGATTTTTTATTAGTCAAAATTTGTCAACTTCACTCCGAAATCTCTCAAAATTCCTACATTTTACAGTATCCTGCTCATCCGATCTCTCTATCAAATTGTGGGATTTTGGGCAGTCGTACGATTGTTTGAAATCATTGAAAGGACACGAGCACACCGTATCGTCAGTGCAATTCTTGCCAACTGGAGATTTTGTGCTCTCAGCAAGCAGAGATCATACGATCAAGCAGTGGGATGTAAGAATTTTTGCTTGAAATTCGGAAGAAAAGTAATTGCTTACATTCACAGAGCTTGAATCTATTAAATATCGTGTTTCTCGGAAAAAAATGCTTTGAAGATTCTAAAAAATCCTCGAAATTTCCCTATTTCCAGATTTCAACCGGTTACTGTGTCTTCTCATTCCGTGGTCATAACGATTGGGTTCGAATGCTCCGAATTTCCAACGACGGAACTCTTTTCGCTTCTGCATCCCTCGATCAAACTGTCCACGTTTGGTCGTTTGCCACAAAGACCGCAAAACTTGTGCTTCGTGACCATGAGCATGCAGTGGAGTGCGTTGAGTGGGCACCTGACTCGGCATATGCCAACATTACTGGAAGACGTAAGTTTTTGGATAAAAACGATTCAATAGTTGAAAAAACTTCTGATTCACCAGAAAATCAGCTGCAGGCATTAGTCGATTCCAAAATCAAATGAAGATTCCCCAGAAATTGAAAATGTCGAAAACTGTAAATTTCAGAACCCGAAGGCAACTCGACACACATTCTGTTCAGTGGAAGTCGTGACAGAAGCATCAAGGTGGGTTTTATTCAACTGCTTTTAAATTTTAAATTAGCTAGAATAATCCAAAGTTTGAATTTTTCTAGGCATGGAACATCAACACTGGAGAGGTGATCTTCACATTGCTGGCACACGAGAATTGGGTTCGCGGACTGGCATTCCATCCAAAGGGAAAGGTAGGATTATAAATACAATGCAGTTTCATGAAAATTAGCAATTCGTTCTATATCAGCATTTCTCCTGTTTTCAGTACCTTGTCTCCGTCGCCGACGACAAAACGATGCGGGTGTGGGAGTTGAGTGCTCAAAGGTGTATGAAGGCCATCGAGGCGCATGAACACTTTGTTTCCACAGTTGGTACGTTTTTTTTTCGAAAAATTTTCAGCTGGTGCTCTTATTTTATCCCAATTCTTCCTCTATTTTCAGCATTCCATCAAACGAGCCCTTTCGTCATCACCGGCAGTGTCGACATGTCATGCAAAGTTTGGGAGTGTCGTTGATTTCTTTTTTCAAACTCAACTGTTTTCTCTTTTGCTTTCGTTTTTTTGTCCTTTTTCCCCTTTATTTTTTTGATATAGCTTTTGAATATCGAATTTTTAGATTCCCGTCGAAACTCTGGGATTCTGACGTCATCTAAAAAACTCGAAAAAGCTGTTCATTCATTTTTCTGCTCTCTCGCCGGTAGGAATCACTGTCTGTCTTCTGTTAAATAATCTAAAGCTTTTCCTTTTCCCGAATTTCTATCGTTATCGCCCTGGTGGTTGTGAACTTCCCGCGTCCCAAAACTTCTCTCTATTTTGACCTAATTTAAGTTTTTTTTCAAAATTTCCCTTAAATATTGCATCGATAGAATTAAGCCCCGCCTCTATTATTGTTGCTTATTTTCTTTCTCGATTTTCTAAAACTATAATTTGCAGCATTTTTTCCGTATTGGGAGTTCGAAAATTTTCACCGCTACTTCCCCTTTAAAAAAATGAAGAATGTATTCCGCGCTTATTTTTCGATTAGCTCTCCATAGTTTCATAGAAGCGCCGCCCACAGTTTTTCAATTTCCGGTAAAGTTTTGATTTTCTCCTTTTTCAATTTCCGGAGCGCGTGATACAGCTTGAATTCAAAATTCACACTATTCACTTTGAAGAATTCCCATGATTTTGAATACCCGGATTTCTATTTTTATAGCGATTCTTGGGATTTTTACAGGTACCTTTTTTTTAAATTTTGCTTTTTTCATGGCACAAGATTTAAATAGAGAATCAAAATTTTTAGGATAAGAAAAATGGGCAGTTCAAAGTTACAATATTTAGGCTTTCCCAAGATCCTGATATTATCAAATCTGAAAATTTGGCTCCGCGACGTTTCGAAAGATGACGTTTCGAATATGTGACGCTTCGCAAGTGTTACGTTTCGATAGTATGACGTTTCGCAAGTGTGACGTTTCGAAAGTGTGACGTTTCGCAAGTGTGACATTTCGAAAGTATGTCGTTTCAAAAACAAAACGTTGCACTCGTGAAATAGCGGACTTTCGAAATGTCACACTTGCGAAGCATCACACTTTCGAAACGTCATCTTTCCGTCCCGGAGCCGAAAATTTCAACCTCATTCTAGTCCCCTCCTCCTCCTTACAATGCTGGAACTGCGTTGGTTCGGATTGTAATTCGTACCGTGCATCATCTCCAAACTGGGAAATCATGACATGTCCCGAAGGAAGTGTGTGCCAAAAAACCGATTTCATGTTCTACAGTAACCAGAAAAACATGTCATTGGAGGCGTACACAGTGAGAAGTTGCTCTTATGAGACAGGTTAGTTCATGAAGAAATTCATATACCGTAAAATCTGTATTAGAAGGGCATGCTCTTCTATTTTTCCATAACCTAAAAAATGTTTTTTTTTCAATTCTCAAAATGGATCATAAAATCTGTTGGAGAAGAGGTTTGAAACATATTTTGTAAACTGTCTGTCACCTTTTGATGAGGATTCTAAAAGGACTACCGTATTTACTCTAATAGGCCGGCACCTCTATATGTCCGGCACCCTCTAATAGACCGGCAGTCAAATTATCATTTTGAAAAATAAACCGGCACCCTCCAATTATCCGGCACCCCAAAAATTAATGAAATTAGAAAATACCATTTTTTTAGAGTTTTAAATTTTTCTCTGTGTCTTTCACACAAAATTTGATTTTTACATAATTTCGGAAGATATTTGCCCTTTATAACTGTTCGAAAAGATTTCATCATACATATTTTCAGTGAAAAAGCACTAATTTTTTGTTACATTTTTGATAAATTGACTCTTTGAAAAATAGACCGGCAGCCTCTAAATGACCGGCACTCTCTAATAAACCGGCATCAAAATGAGGACCACGAAGAATAAACCGGCATGCCGGTCTATTGGAGTAAATACGGTAATTTCAATTTGTTTAAATTTCAAGAATGTGCTCATTCTGAGCTCATTGGGGTGCCCTTCTATTAAAGATGCTCTTCTAATACAGATTTTACGGTACTCTGGTTTTTAACTTTTAGGTTGCAAGTGGGACCGAAGCAAAAGTTGTATGAAAAACCCCGTCGAGTTTGCCGGACGAGGATGTGTGGATAGATACTGTTGTGGAAGGGATCAGTGTAATGGAGGCTCTGAAATCAAAGTTTTCGGGATTCTGATGATAACGATGCTTTTCATCTGAAATGGATTGGTTAATAAAGAATTCCGTGTTGTTGCTCAAACTTTTGATCTCTTTCGAAAATGTGATATTTATTGTTTTTCTGGTTTTTAATTGAGCAACTTGGAAAATAACTCTTATTTTCAACTGTTCAAACCTCATCCAATTGAATTTTGCAAAGTCCGCACTTTTCCAATTCAAATTTTGCAAAATTTCCAGCCGAACAATCTTTGTTCTTTCTACAGTTCGCCCTGCTCTTCTTTGTCCACTCAAGCGATCATATACATATACTCATACGTGTATTTGTTGATGACACCACTAACACCAATGAGCAAACACAAAAATAGAGGGGGAGAAAGGAACAGAATGATCAAGAACTGGAAGGCATCGAGATAAGATAAGGGGTCCCCTGGGAACCATTCACATCATCTTTTTTTTTCCTTCCGAGTGTCACATTGGACAGTTTTGACCACCCGCGCATTCTTCTTTTCGAATTCTGAACCATGGTTGTTTTCACATGTAAAAACTTGAACCTATTCATATTCTTGCTCTTAAACTTTCTCTCTTTCACAACGTCTAAAACTAGTTGCCTGATGGCAACTGGAGTCTTGAAGTGTCCAACGGATCCGCATGCTGTCAAAAAGGTTCATATCGATTTATGGGATGAGGATTGTGAGTTTCTGACAGAAGGTTTCCTTGAACACTTGAGTTGAATTCTTTATGAAACATTGGTCCTAGACCAAATCGACCATGAAAAGCTCAAATCTGCAATAAAAAGTGACCAAATGTTCACGCAACTCGAGTTATGAGCCCTCGAACTGCCAGGTGAGGCTAAAATTCCTACCCAAATGGTAGGAAAATTTCAAGAATTGGGCTCAAAAATTTTTTTTCAAAAAAGTAAGCGATGTTGCTATATACTAAATTCTGAGCTCAAAGCAAAAAATTGGACATTCTGAAAGTGATTTTGAGCTGAGATATGGGTCCTCGAAGTACCTCAATTTTAGTATTGGCTGCAACTTTCTGGACTTCGATCTCGAGTTATGTAAACATTTGGCCACTTGTTATTGCTGATTTGGACTTGTCAAGGTCAATTTAGTCTAGGACTGAAGTTTTAGAAAAAGTTCAACTCAAGTGTTCGGGGAAGCCCCTTGTGAGAAGTATGACTTTTAAAATATCTTCATATTTCAGCTCTCCCCTTGGAGTCCGATGACTTGATGGGACGAACATGGAGTGATGTTCATGGAAATTTCCAAGTTACTGGATGCGCTAGCGACTTCGGGCCTATTAACACACCGGATCCTTATATTTACATACAACATGACTGTCCTCATAGACATACAAATGCTACTGATCCAATACAGGTAGGTTACCGTAAAATCTGTATTAGAATATCACTTTTAATAGAAGGGAACCCAAATGAGCTCAAAATGAGCACATTCTTGAAATTTTTACAAATCAGTCCTATTAGAATTCTCGTCAAAAGTTTACTAGATAGGTTACATAATAGGTTTCAAATCTCTTCTCCAACAGATTTTATGATCCATTTTGAGAATTGAAAAAAAAAAAACATTTTTTAGGTTATGGAAAAATAGAAGAGCATGCCCTTCTAATACAGATTTTACGGTATTCTAAACTTTTGAAAACACTAGACTACGAGAAGTTTCCATAAAAATTTTCTACTATCAGGATAAACTACAAACTGTATTCACCTTGTTTCAGATTGATGTGATTCCTCTATTTCTTCCTTCCATCGTTCGTCTTGGCAATATCTACCTAGATCGTTATATAGACGACTGAAAAAAAAAACGAAAAGTAACCCGCAAATATAATATAATACCGTCTTCTGCCCTCCTTTCATTGTTTGCATAAAACTGTTCTTTTGGTATATTGAATAAAAAGAAAAATCAAACATAGATTTTTCTCTTGCAAAAGTTATCTCGCTTCTTGACAGTAATAGTGTATTGAGAGACTGCAGAAAAGTTAGAGATGCAGAGATACAGACGAAAAGTGCACAGAAGCTCGATGGCAGTCAAAAACTACTAGCAGACCGGTTTTGCATTCTGCGGAGCACGCGTAACTTTTCCGCGGGGTTCTCTCTCCGCGCGTGAAATACTGGCTCCATGAGGCGCTGGAGGAGGCGCGACCTTTGCCAATGAGATGGGAGCTGCTCCATGAGCAACGAGTTAGTAGTAGTATTCTCTTGCTCCTCACTTTCCAACTTTATTATCATCCGGAAGGCAGTTGGAACAGCGGGTGAGCATCGGAGCAACAGTTCAGGTAAGAATGAGTTCGGCTTTTTCTTACTATAATTTTTACTTAACTAAAAAGTTACAATTTTAGAATTTCAATATCCCAAAACAATGCTCCCCTCCCTACTACTCTCTCTTTTCCTCTCCACTCCCTTGGCACTGTGCCAAGCGCCCTTCTGGATGCCAAATATGGAACAATTCTCATTTTTAACGGATATGGATTTCCGAAATGCACTTCTCTTGCCGAACACAAATGTCCGACGGGTCCGGAGTCTTTTTCATGATATGAGAATTCCAATGCAGGTAAACATCTTTTTTTCTTCAGACTTTTCTGATTATCGGAATTCCAGAGATTCAAAAGAGGTGGAGGCGTAGCTGTTGCTGCAGACAAAGACAAGTGGCCTAATGGAAGAGTGCCCTACATTCTTTCTTCGGCGTACAGTAAGTTTTCCATCATTTTTGATCCCATTTTTAAAATCAATTTTCAGCAAGTGGTCAACGAGCAGTACTGGCTCGAGCTTTTGATGCTTATGCCAAACGCACATGCATCAGATTTGTGCCGAAGACTCCAGCAGACAAGGATTATATTGTCATCCAGAAGTTGGATGGGTGAGCAATCCTGAAAATTTTAATTTTTGAAATGTAATTTTCAGCTGCTACGCCGACTTCTCCCGAGTTGGTGGACGTCAACAAGTGTCCCTTGCTGATGAGTGCATTGATTATGCCACAATTGTCCATGAGCTTATGCATGTCATCGGTAAGACTTAGATTTTTGAAAAGTGAACAGTTTCTATTTAGTTGAACACTCGCGAAATTTTAAAAAATTCAATTCCAATTTTTGTAGGCTTCATTCACGAACATCAACGCGAAGATCGTGACTCCTATGTGTCCATTCTGTACCAAAATGTTATACAAGGTAAATTAATCCATTTCAAAACATTTCCCTCATATTTTTCTACAGGAGCAAATACGGATTTCGATAAGTTGAGCAATTTGGGATTGTCCTATTATGGAGAGCACTACGATTATACATCTATTATGCATTACGAAGCTAATGAAGGTTCTCGAAATGGAAAGAATACGATTGAGGCAAAAGTAAGTGCTAGATTCAGTTTTTGAAACTTGAAAAACATCTGAAAATTTTCCAGAATACCCACTTCACACCAATTATGGGCAAGGCCAACGACTTTTCCATTTCGGACCTTCGAAGAGTCAATCGTGCCTATAAATGTTCGATATTTGCATTTTAATCAACTTTTTTGTTACTTGGTTAATTTACGTGTAATTTATGTCATCTTACTCCCCACCCCGGTGATCCTTCCCCTCATTGTGTGTACATATTGAAATGAATTTTGATAATTGAATTCCGTGCCAATTTTTTGATATTCAGAACATTCCCTTCTCAACATTAACTTTCTTCAAAACCAGGAAACTGGTTATTGGAAGATAACAGGTCAAAAAACATCCCTGGCATATATCTCTCGCCCCACTCTACCTCTCACATACTCTTTTCTTTTTCTCCCTTTCTGGTTTCCTTTATACTCTTGTACGTTCTCCGCTGGCCTATTCTCCCGTCGCCCTTATAGCTCAGTGGTAGAGCGTTGGTCTTGTAAACCAAAGGTCCGTAGTTCAATCCTGCGTGGGGGCAATTTCTTTTTTCGTTTTTATAGAGATTTGTGCATTTTTCAAAGCGGTGACTTCATGTAAAGCCTAAAAAAGGAAAGTTATTTTACCAATGTTTCTACAGTTTTCCCATAAGCTCCAACTACCCGAGAAAACATCAAAATGCCATCCACCAAAACTTTCCGAAAAATTTCAAGTACTTTTCCCCTCCCTTATCCCAATTCCCTACAATATGTTTCTAAGCTTTCCTCCCTCCCTTCTGACTACTGTACATTGTGTATCCACGATCTCTTATATTCAAGAGTTTCCTCCGAATCTCTCTCTGCGCCTCTCATTTTTTTCGTCTCTCTTCCTACTCTTCCTTGGAGCTTCCTCTGAGCTCCGCCGCCGCTTGGATCTCCACCACGGCCCACCCGCATTGATAAAACTTTTTTTTTCGCTGATTTGTGTGTGTACTGTTTTATTAGATAGAAAAAGTGATCTACTGTATTTTCTAAAAGTTGTTTTTGAATTTTTTAAAAATTTGAAAACATGGCCAATATCGACATGATGATGGATCCGGGGTGGAAGTATCTGCGGCAGGCGCAGGATGAGGCTTTGAAGGTATGTTGGTATGGGAAAACCTTAGAATTCTGGAAGAGAAGGTTCTCATTTTTAAATCATTTTGAGAAGTCCAAAGAATCTAGAATTTGAAAGATTTTGATAAGCTATACTACTTCAAAATGACTTGGTTCTCAGTAAAACTAACTTTAAAAACCTAGTTCTTGAAATTGATCAGTTCAGAATTTTATCAGTCTAACATCTTGGCTCACTGCCAAGGTTACTCTCAAAACTGACATTGTTGGGGGAAGGGATAAAGGTAAATATTTGAAATCTCGGTGTGAGTAGTGTGCGCGCGAAAAGAGAAGAAACGAAAAAAAACGTTTACATCTAGGAAAACAGTAGGGAAAACAAAAGAGAAAATTTTTTTGTAATAGGGAACGAATCCAGAAAGAGAAGTGGTAAAAATAGTGTACCTATAAATTAGTTTATACGTTCCAATCAGTTGTTTTTTCTTTTAGAAACTTATCAATTGTGTCTGTACCGTGAAAAGTATATATGTAGTCAACAACTGTACATACTTTCTCGCACTCACTCTTTTCTCTCTCCGAAAACTCTCTTCTCTTTCACTCTCATGTAAGCCTATTGTCGATTTGAACTGCCGTCGCCCTTATAGCTCAGTGGTAGAGCGTTGGTCTTGTAAACCAAAGGTCCGTAGTTCAATCCTGCGTGGGGGCAATTTCTTTTTTTTTCTTTTCTGCTTCAATGAAATGTGAAGTGCTGACCTAAATTTTAATGAACTAGGAAACTGTAAAAATGAAAGTATGAACTTCAAAACTATCTGTATTCTTTTAGGAGCAAGCAGCCCGTCGGTTCGACAACAAAACTCATGCCTGGGTTCCGGATCCCACCGAGGGATTCGTGGCTGCCGCTATTGCAGTCCAAGAGGGTGACAACCTGACCCTCACAATGCCCGCTGATGGATCTCAAAAAAAGTTGACACGCGCCGAGGTCCAGGAGATTAATCCGGCAAAGTTTGAGAAGACTGAAGACATGTCGAATTTGACGTTTTTGAATGAGGCTTCGGTTTTGCACAATCTTCGTCAACGCTACTACTCTATGATGATTTATGTAAGTATTTATTTAGAAAGTTTTGTTTGATGTTCCATCTCATATTTTCTACAGACCTATTCTGGTCTCTTCTGTGTCTTCATCAACCCGTACAAGATGCTGCCAATCTACACGGACTCTGTCGCATCGATGTATGTGAACAAGCGACGTGCCGAGATGCCACCTCATCTGTTCGCTGTATCTGATGAGGCATTCAGAAATATGATGTCGGGTAGGTTAAAATATAAGCTCATGAATTAATTCTTTGAATATTCTCAACATGAAAGACTTTTCAGACAAGGAAAATCAATCAATGCTGATTACCGGAGAATCCGGAGCAGGAAAAACTGAGAACACCAAAAAGGTTATCGCCTACTTTGCCATGATTGGTTCAGGAAACAAGGATCAGAAGTCTGTAAGTTGATTTCAAAGACTACCAATACTGAAAATTAAAAATTTTAGGAATCCTCCTTGGAAAACCAAGTGGTTCAAGCCAACCCTGCTATCGAAGCGTTTGGTAACGGAGCTACCACAAGGTAGATAATAAACTATAACTTTTATATGAGGCAATGTTTCAGAAACTACAATTCTTCTCGATATGGAAAGTTCATCAGAATCCATTTCGACAGAAAGGGACGTTTGGTTGGAGGAGATATTGAACATTGTAAGCTTGAGTGTTTGAGTCATAACTGAATCTAAGAAGTTGAGAAATTTTTAAAGAGCGCAAAATTTCAGATCTTCTCGAGAAGTCTCGTGTCATCAAGCAAGCTCCCGGAGAACGCTCCTACCATATCTTCTACCAAATCATGACTCAAAAGGCTTTAAGAGGTATTTCTGCGTTTCTAGACTCCGAAACTTTGAAATTTCAAAACTTTCAGAAAGATACGGACTCAGTGACAACATTCGTGACTATAAATTCGTATCGCAAGCCGAGATTACCGTGCCTGGAATGAATGATACCGAGGAGTGGGGAATTACTGATGTGAGCTAACTAAAGAATTTCGAGAATTCTTGTGAATTCTTTATAGACCGCTTTCAACGTGATGGGCTTCTCGGAACGCGAGAAGGACGACTTGTACAAACTGTGTTCGGCCATCATGCACATTGGAAACTCCACATTCAAACAAAAACCAAGAGACGAGCAGGCCGAAGTGGATGATATGAAAAGTGAGACTACAAACTACAAAAAGTTTAATTTCAAATTATTGTTAACTACAAAATGAACCTCACAAGGGAACGGTTTTCAAAAACCCTCATAGAATTTTTTTCTAAATTGGCTCATTGATAGTTTTGATGACGGGCTTTCGAATGGGCTATGTGGCTAACTGCTAACAAGAAGTAAAATTGTAAGATTCCTGAAAGTGACTGAAATTTTGCTCTCAAAAATGGATCAGAAAAAATTTCCAGGTCCAACCGCGGCTTGCAAGCTCTTCGGCATCGACACTGATCAATTTTTAAACGCCTTGACGAGACCAAGAATCAAGGTCGGAATGGAGTGGGTGAACAAAGGACAGAACGTTCAACAGGTACAGTAATCCTGATAGTGAGCTGAATTTTTTTCCACTTCACTCTTTTAGGTCGACTGGGCCGTGGGAGCTCTCTCAAAGGCTATCTACGCAAGAATGTTCCATTGGCTCATTAAAAGAGTTAACAAGACTCTTCAAGCCAATTCAGATGATATGGTCTACTATATCGGAGTGCTCGATATTGCTGGATTCGAGATTTTCGATGTGAGATTTTTGACTAACAAAAACTATATAATATTCTTTTCAGCGGAACTCATTCGAACAACTTTGGATCAACTTTGTGAACGAAAAATTGCAACAATTTTTCAACCATCACATGTTCGTTTTGGAGCAAGAGGAATACCAAAGAGAGGGAATCGAGTGGACTTTCATTGATTTCGGATTGGACTTGCAGTCATGTATCGAGTTGATTGAGAAGGTGAGTGGATACAAATTTTCTGCTAGATTGAGAGAACTTGCTAAAACTGACTTCTTTGTAATTCCAGCCTCTTGGAATCGTGTCAATGCTCGATGAGGAATGCATCGTTCCAAAAGCCACCGACATGACCTACGTCGATAAACTGCTCACCCAACACCTCGGAAAACATCCCAACTTCCAAAAAGCCAAACCACCAAAGGGAAAACAAGCCGACGCTCATTTCGCCATTGTCCACTACGCCGGAACTGTCCGTTATAATGCTGAGCAATGGTTGGATAAGAACAAGGATCCTCTGAACGACTCAGCTGTCGCTATTCTGAAGACCAGTGATAAGGAAGGAGTACTGTACCAACTCTGGGAAGACTACCAAACTGATGTGGATCGCGAGGAGAGTGAGAAGAGAGGAAAAACTGCTCAAGCCAAAAAGAAGGGAAAATCTGCTTCCTTCCTCACTGTTTCTACCATGTACAGAGAGTCACTGACCTCTTTGATGACCATGCTTCATACCACACATCCTCATTTCATCAGGTGGCTTCTAGAAGGAGTATTTTCAAAATTAAGTTAACTTTTTTCAGATGCATCATTCCTAACGAAAAGAAGACATCTGGACTTATCGACGCACCTCTGGTCCTAAACCAGTTGACTTGCAACGGAGTTCTGGAAGGAATCCGTATCTGCAGAAAAGGTTTCCCCAATAGAATGATGTTTGCCGATTTCCGTTTCCGTTATGCTATTCTCGCTGCTGATGAGGCTTCCGAGAAAGATGCGGCTAAGGTTTGAAAAAATATGTCGATTGAGCTCACCTTCCAAATTTGCAGGCCTCCAAGGCAATGCTTCGCAAGTTGAGCAAGAACAACATGTTGAATGTGGACACGTTCAAAGTTGGAACCACGAAGGTAAAACTGTTTTCAGAATAAAATTTGGAAAAAAAACTTTTGCAGGTGTTCTTCAGAGCCGGTATGCTGGCTCGTCTGGAAGAACTGCGTGACGAGGCTCTGTCCGCGGTCATCCTCAAGTTCCAGTGCTCCGTCCGTCACTATCTTGCTCAGGTAAGGGAGCTCGATAGAGCGAAATCGCACCCCTTAATTTGGTGGAAATGGTTTGAATCTTCTCTCCAAAGACCAAGTATCCCCTCCAAAACCCATCTCTCGCTTTCTTCCCGTTTCGTCGTTTTTTATCGCCTTTGTGCCAAGTGGCTTCAGGATCTGCGTCTCTTTTGGTTTAAGGACAGTAATCCTTACTATCTCGGTGATTATTGTTTGCACGCCACGGGCTACCCCAGCAACCCAACAAACCAACGAAAATTGTGGAAACGAGAAATCCACCTACACTCTCTTGACACAGATAAGCTTATCCAAATTATTGATTTTTTGAGTTGTTTTTTCGAAAAGGTCAATACTACTGTAAGGGATGTGCATGTCTTCTAAAACTTTAAAAAAATAGAGATTCCTACTTCTGGATTTCTAGGTCGAGTACAAACGACGCCTCGATCGCGAAGACGCCTATCCGATTATCCAGGAGAACGTGAGAGCTTGGATTAAGCTACGGTAAGGATTACTGTAATTTGGTTCGATAAAAATATCGATGAGATTTTCAGCTCCTGGCCGTGGTACCGTCTGTTCTCTCGCCTGAAGCCTATGCTAAAGGGAATGAAGTCGAACGCTGAAATCGAAGCACTCGAGAAGAAATGCAAAGAGTTGGAGGAGAATCATAAGAGAGAGGAAGAGGCACGAAAGAAATACGCTGATGAGTTGAGGTGAGTACGGTAGTGGGGCACAAAGGTTTAACAAAACTTTGAAATGTTTTCCATATCCATTCTAGTCGGTCATTTTTAGAGCTAAAATCGAGCAATACGAAGAGACAAAGGCCGCCCTGGAACGTGATCGTATGCTTCTCGACAAGCGAAATAAGGAAATCGAAGAGCTCAATAGAAACTTGAAATCCGAGTCAGAGGCCAATTACGAAAACGCGAAGAAAGCGGCAGAATTGGAGAAATTGAGAGAGAAGGAGAGAAAAGAATGGGATGAGAAGGAACGAAGAATGCAGATGGAGGCTGAAAATGAGGCGAATCAGCATAAGACTCAAACCGAAAAGCTCAAGGACCAAATTGCGTCGATGCAAACTGATTATGAAAAGTTGTCGGCCCAGAGAAAGGCTCAGGTGAGGGAACTTTTGACATATTCCTTCTTAGATTCAAGGGTTTTGATACTCTGTAAGATTCCAAAATCTCTAAAAATTATAAACTCCGGAAAATTAGATTTACGGTAAAGTCTGTATTAGAAGGGCATGCCTTTCTATTTTTCCATCACCAAAAAATATTTCTAATTTGCAAAATGGATCATAATATCTGTTGGAAAAGAGATGTGAATCATATTTTCTGACTATCCCAGCCAACTTTTGACGAGAATTCTAATAAGACCATTTTCAACCTGTTTGAATCTCAAAAATGTGCTCATTTTGAGCTCAGCGGGGTGCCCTTCTATTAGAGGTGTCCTTCTAATACAGATTTTACGGTATATATCACTATCTTCAGGAACAAATGAACGCTGAGTTGGTCGATGAAGTTGCTTCGTTGAAAAACAAGGCAGAACGAGCTGAAGAGCAAAAGAAGAAACTCGTCGAGGATTTGGATGCCATGGATGACAAGTTGGCCGCCGAGAAACGAGCCAATAATGAGCATGTCAAGCGTGAGGTTTTTTTTTGACTTCGAGACGCAAACTGATCTTGAATCAGTTTAAATCTTGATATGAAATTTTATGAGATTTAAATGACTGAAACTATGACCTAAATATTTCGAATATAATCAATGGGCATTTTCTGGCAAACTTTGGTCTTACAAAACTTTTGTTTTTTTTAAGAAAACAAGAAGCTGGAAGCATCGCTCAAAGCAACACAAGTTCAGCTAACCTTGGCTCTCAAGGAAAAACATGAAAACGATGTGGATTGTAAGAGGTAAGACAACTTTTAGGGCTAAATACACTCTTCCCAAAAAAAATTTCCAGACGCGAATCGGAAATCGGAGAGTTGAAACTCAAAGCTCAAGGAGACGCCAACCTAATCTCCAAACTCCAAGCCATGCTACGCCGCTGTATTTCAAGAATCGAGGAACTGGAAGAAGACCTTTTAGAGGAACGAAAACTCCGAATGAAGGCTGAGAGACAGTTCAATGAACTTCGGTCGGAATTCGATGTGCTCACGGAGCAAATGGCAGAAGCAAGTGGACAATTGACTGCAGAAGCACATATCAACAAAGTTCGCGCCGAAGAAGTATCCATGTTGAGAAGAGATCTTCAGAAGAGAAATCTCAATCATGAGGCTTACATTTCGGATTTGTGCAATATGCAATATGCTACTGTCAATAATTTGAGAAATTTGAGTCAGCAGGTCAGTGAATGAGATTATGAGGTGTTTAATCCCAAAACATTCAAAAACATGTATAAATTTTTTTCTAATTTCAGTCCTCCGCCCTGGAAACCGAAGCGCTTCGCATTCTCGATCATCGTCGTGCTATCTCTAAGCAGCCCCTCCCAAGAGTCTATGTCGAGGATCCAGATAGTGATTCTGAATAATTCATACTAAACTTCTTTTTTTTCGATCAAACAATTATAATTTTCTCTTTTTGTTAGTTTTCTTTGTAATTTTACTCTCCAAATTAACCTCTTCTGGCGCCATCTACTCAATCAATTTCTCTACTTTCAGTTTTTAATGAACTTTTCATTATTTTCTGTCGATTTATCATTAATTATCAGCATACAACAACGGAAAATCAAGAAGAAATTCTGAAATTCGCAAAAAATCTCAAAAAATCAATCGCGCTCCATCGGAACGCTCATTTTTCCAGCGCGAATTCGAATTATTGAACCTAGAATTCCTTTTTTTTTCAACAAATTTGTTCATATTTTACTCACTTTTCACTAAACTGGAATGGGAATTACGGGTCTGTTACCGTTTGTAAAGAATGCTTGTCGCAAAGTGAGTTATTTTCGGGATAACTGTCGATTTAAACTATTCTTAATTACAGGGAAACATTCTCGAGCTTCGGGGAAAGTCGGTAGCCATCGACGTTAGTTGTTTGCTGCACAGAGGTTTGACTGGCTGTATGGACAAAATTCATATGGGCGAAGAGACACAGAGTTATGTCAATTATGTGGATAAATATGTGAAGGAGCTGCTGGCGATGGAATGCCATGTGGTGATGGTGTTCGATGGAAGACCGCTTCCTGCGAAAAAGGTTCATATCTTTCCGAATTTCGAAAAAATATATTGCGAGATTCTAGGGCACCAATGACGATCGTCGAGAAGCGAGAGAAAAAAGAAAAGAGCATGCCGAGATGCTTTTAGCCAAAGGAAAGGAACGAGAAGCTCGTGATCACTATCGTCTCGCCACCTCAATTTCCGCAGAAATCGTCGAAAAAACAATTGAGTATTTCCGAGAACAAAAGAATGTGGATATTGTGGTTTGCACTAAAATAGTTTCAAAATTAAATTCGCCAAAATTTTTCAGGTTGCTCCCTACGAAGCAGATGCTCAATTGGCATATTTGATGCTTTCGAAACTAGTGGATTCTGTAGTTACAGAGGATTCAGATTTGGTTGTATTTGGCTGTGAGCGAATTTATTTCAAATGGCAGTCAGCAACTGGAGAATGTCAAGTTTATGAGAAGGAGAATCTGAAGAAATGCTTCACTGGAGAATTGGGTGGAGACAAATTTGATTTTTCAAAGTTTCGAAGAATTTGTATTCTGGCGGGATGTGATTATTTACAGGTAAGAATATCAAAAAAGGAAAATTTGCCATCTCTAAAAACTCTACGTATTTTCAGTCCGGACTTCCAGGAGTTGGCCTCGCAACTGCCGCAAAATTCTTTTCTCTCACATCTATCAAAGACCTTCGTACCGTGCTTCGCAAAGTTCCGTCCTATTTGAAGAATCCTAAGCTCAAGGAACATATAACCGAAGAATTTATCAAAAACTTTGAACGTGCTGAGAATACATTCAAACATCAAATTGTATTTGATCCAAGGGAGAGATGTCAGAAGCCTCTGACACCGTATCCAATGGATGGAGGAGATTTTGGAAATCTAGGCGATGATGATTTAGAAATTCTAGATTTGGAGGTGAGAATTGCTGAAAATAAAGTCGAAGTTCTGAAAAGTTTTATACCTTCAGTCTCCCAGAAAGTCAGCCCCGTCTTCCACTGCAATATCCACCAAGTTCACTTACGCTGGAACAGCCGTCACGCAAAGGATTGCAATTCGACTGGCTTTGGGAAATCCGGCGAATGGGAATGCTATTGATGATCGATTTTTGCTTTTCCAACCAACTCCTGAATGGAGTGTTTGGGCGCTGAAATATGAGAGTAAAGGAATGGAAAAGGAAAAGATTCAGAAGATGAAAGAAGAGGAAGCGACATCGTGTGGTGGAGGGGCGTTTAAGGTAAGAATAGTATTGATAAAACGGAAACCTACAACTTATTCCAGCTCGACTCTCCAACCGTTCAGAAACGCCCGAAACCACAAAAAGCTCCTGAGATCAACGATGATGATGACGATGACATCGTCAAGCAGTTTATGGCAGATATTGAAAAGGAGAAGCAAGCGTTGAAGAAACGAAAGAACGCGCCAGTATCCGACTATAGTGCTGAAAACTTGCTCAAGAAATATGCAGAGCCTGCGACTAAAAAATTGAAGATCGATGAGCCTATCATTATTGAGGATGACTTTTCAGAACTTTTTGAGTCAAAAAGTGCTGAACATCTGGATCATAAATCGCCTGGTAAATCGGATAAATTGGTCGAGGTTCTACCGAAAATTGAGGGAAACCCCGAACTTCTGAAACTGATTCCAATTCTCAAAAAATCGACGTCGACTCCAGAACCCTCTTCAAGAAGATTCCAGAAGTTTCAATCTCCACTTCTGACTCATCAAAGCTCTGCTCCACTGACACCGATGCCTTCTAGATTCGATTCTGGAGACTCTGGAGACCAAAGTATCCAACAAAAGACTTCAAATTCGAAATATTTCGGATCTAAACAATTGGGAAACTCTTTGAATGAAAATGGGTAATGGGAAAACTTGAAATCAAAGTTCTAATCTTCAAAGCATTTCTATCTTTCAGAACCCCAAAATCCCAAACGTTGACAAGAAATCCATTCCGCTGCCCTGCATTCATCAAGCCAACAGCTTCAAAAGTCACTGAAAATCAAGAAATATCGGGGATCCACACCGAAAAATCCCAGAAATCAACCATTCTAGCCAACCTAGAGGATAACACTACTACGACCAGCACTGTTTACCGCTTTGTGGGCTTCAAATCGGCCGGCTTGCGTCGAAAATCTAAAATTTAATTTTATCGGTTTCCTTCTCATCTGTTTGAATTCTTTACTTGTTTCTGTTTTTGTGCCACTTTTTTCTCAACAATACAAATTTTTCGTTCGTTTTCCAGTTAGGTCCGCAATATCGCGTCGGCTCACGCGCATTATGTTTTCTGCAAACACCGCAGAAGTGACGTGGTTCAGTTTCACCCATTTTATTTGATTTTATCGAATCTTTCTGAATTTTCAGCTATTTGAAGTCTAAACTTTTTGAATTTACAGAATTTAAACCAAAAACTCACTGAAAATGGCTGATAAGCTGTTCTCGATTCGCAACTACTTCTTCCTCGGCAGTTATCAGTCGTGTATTGGAGAGGCACTGGTGAGGACAGCATACAGAGATTTTTCTATATTTCTACGAATTTTTTTTGCAGAAATTTCAAACGAAAAGCGAAGAGGAGAAGCAAGAGAAAGATGTGTACCTTTACAGAGCTTATATCGCCCAAGGACAAGCTTTCATTCCATTAAAAGAGGTAAAATTTTCTTGGAAATTAAATTGGGAAGCGAATTTTCAACTGATTTCATTGAATTCCGAGTTTTTTTGCGATTAATTAATGAAAAAAATGCTAAAAATCTTCTCATTGAGAGCTTTGTTTCCTAAAAAAATGTCGTCTATCTCTGACTTTCCACAAAAACAGACAAAAAAATGAAACCCTTATTTAATTTCCTCAGAAGTCAAGTTTTTAGATCCCAGCCACCACAAAATCTGCTGATTTGGCCGCCGTCCGTCGGTATGCCGAGTTCCGCAACAATCCGGCCGCCAAAAAGAAGATTCTTGCCGAAGTTCAAGAAGATGTCGCTTCGAAGAATCTCAAGTCAGAGATTGCCGGTGTTTTGGCTGCTACTATCCTCAACGAGGCAAATGTGCGTTGAGTTGAAAATTGAAAACACAAATACTTTAATTTTCGAATTTTCAGCTCACCGAAGACGCTTTCCGTGCGGTTTCTCGCTTCGATGGGCTCGAAGCTCGTGCCTCGAAAGTTTTCACTCTTGTCAAAATGAACAAGCGTAAGCTGGCGATTCAAGAAGTTCGAAAAATGAATCAAATTGATGAGGATGCGACATTGTCTCAATTGGCCAACGCTTTGGTAACTTCGTTTGGAGCTTCTGGAAAAGTTAAAGATGCTCTATACATCTATTCTGAAATGGCTGATAAGTATGGTAGAACGACGGATTTGGAAATGCATCAGGCGATTGTTAGCGTTCTGACACAGGACTACGCTGCTGCTGAGGAGTTGTTGGAGGTAAGAAAAGATCAAAAAACGTTTTAACGATCATGAAAGTGAAAATATAATATTTGATTATTTCAGAGTGCCCTAGAGAGAGACAGCAAGGACGCTGACGTGCTCATCAACTCGCTCGTTGCCGCCCAACTGAACGAAAAGGATGATGAGGTAAAAAGAAAGGCGTCATAGGATTCTCAGATTTTCAAATATATAATTTTGAATTCGTAATATTTCCAGGTCGTTGAACGCTATTTGTCCCAGCTGAAGCACGAACACCCCAACCATCCATGGGTCCTCGATTTCACGGCCAAAGAAGATGAATTCGATAGAATTGCTTTTTGAGTCGGTGGCGACGTCAAACGACGATGAACAAAAAATTTACTCTAAATTATTGAATGCTATAATGTGATTCCATTTTTTTACTCGAAATTTTCTAAATATTTTTGTGTTTCCTATTGTTTGGTGAGAAAAGTTATGATGTAAAAACTGAAACTGGAATAAAAGGGACCCCAAAATTTAATTCAAGTTAAAGATGAAAATTTGTAGGAAAACTAGAGAATACGTTTATAGAAGCAGTAGGAGTACAGTAATCCTCGCAATGTGCGCGAGTTTTGAAATTGTTCGCAGAGGAGGGTCGCTCCGGATTCCATTTGAATTCAATGCAACCAACACCGTCGAAACCCCATCTGGAGAGATAGCCGTCGTCAGGATGGTCGAAAATCGGATGGGTGCAGGTTTTAGCTGGAATATTATTGAGCTGAGAGCGATACTTCGAGAACTTGACGAAATTCACATGCATCATAAAATGGGTGAAAAAACGTTACCTCTGTCTGGACAACAAACTCCATCAAGGGTCCCCAAAATCGACAACCCTTGAATACACTCGAAGCCTTCCGGACAGGTGTCCGGTTTTTTCTTGCTGGAACATTTGACGGGCTCCCCGTCCTTTCGAAACATCACTTGATATCCGGCACCTTCGGGAGTGGGACAGGTCAACGGGGGGCCAGAGTTGCCGGCTGAAAGTAGGATTACAGTCATTTTTTTATTCTCTCAAATGATCGTCCCAATTCCATTATTTACGAAAACAACAACATTTTTGCAAAAATATCGTTAAAACTCGAGAAAATCGATTTTCAAAACGCCAACTTATATTTTTTCTAACCTATGAATGGAAAACTTTTCGCTGATTCGAACGCACCTAATATCGCAGCAAAAAATTCTACATTCATTGAAATAGGTTAGAAAAAAATGTAAGTTAGCGTTTTGAAAATCGATTTTCTCGTAATAATAAAAAAAATTACTGTAATCCTACTTAAATTAGACGTTGAAGATTTTGCACAAAATTGGAAGAAAGTAGGTTTCAAACATGCTATTGTATACTTCGCAACGAGCACATTCCAAAAAAATATAAGTTTCAGCAAAATCGGTTGGCTACAAAAAACGTTCATCGTGTAAGACGAGGAGAGAGTAGAAGAAGATCAAAGTGGGCGGAGCCCCAGGATCTCTCCTCTCTAACCCATCTCTCTGAGAGAGAAGGAAGATCTTTCAGTCTTCTTGGAGATTCAAGTAGTTTTTCCTTCATCTTTTAGTTTTCAAGTAATTATTTTCTAACCCTTAAAATGTAATTCAATATTTTATCTTTCATAAATTTTTTGTATCAAACCCTTACTAACAATTTACCAATAAATGATATTTGTATAAACAGCGTTCTGTATTCCAATGTTCATGAAAATAAGACAGAGACCTCTTATTGAGAAGAGGTCTCCCCGTCTTACAATCGCAAAATCACCTATTTCCATGAGGGTCGAAAGTTTCACAAAAAATTGAATATTTTTTGTTGTTGAGTTTTTCTGGGTTTTAAACATGCTACGGTATACTTCTCAAGGAGCTCATTCCAAAAATATGAATTTCAGTAGAATCGGTTGACTACAAAAACTGTGACAAACTAACTCGCATCATTTGTCGCCAAGCAAACCCATTCTCTCGATGCACTCTTCTTTCTTATCGTATTCTCTGGACAACGACACCTTCCACGAACACATATTGCTTCAGGCCACTTTTGGTCGCATTCTTCATTATTTTCACATTTCTAAAAAAACCAATTTTGACAACCCCTTCATGTAAGTGCTTACCTCTCCAAATACCACTGAAAAAGACAACATCAATAAAATAAATAGTCTTGACGATATCGACTTCATTGTTTCAGAAAAGTGTTGATTTATTTTCTCTGAAATATCTCAAAAGCCATAATTGGAAAAAGTTATACGGTATCGAACTCAGATATTTTTCAAAAATTTCGAGCTGTACACAATGTAGAAAAGAACCAAAGGATAAATATATTGTCAGAATACATACACATAATTTTCTGCTGATAGAGATAGAAACAAGAGAATCTCAGATTCACTAGAGAAAGAAAGAAAAGTGATAAAAAGGAAGGGGAGAATGAAATCGAATAGTGTAAAAACTGGATAAGGAAGTGAGAAGAAAGAATGAAAGATACATACAGTTTGCATTTGGTTTAACACGTTCCAGGTACAAAAGAAGATCGGAAATCAGTGCTGGAAAGCTTTCGAAAGAGCTTGAAGAGCTAGAAATAATTCTAGTTTTTCCATAGACTTCTGGTACTTTTTTGAGCTCATCAAATTAAATACACGAAATATTTTTCAATCAAACATATTTCTATCCCTTTCGGGTATCCATAGAAATTCCTAAACGACGTGGATGTATCTATACATGACGTTTATGTGTGCATATGTCGCCATGTGTAGCTATGTGCAGCCCGGGGAAACGGGCTCGCGGAGCCCCAGACCTCCCGAAAGTCCCCGAAAACTTCACTTTCATCTCACTACCATCGAAGGCTAAGCTTCACAAACATTCAAGTCTAAGCAATATCAAAGTTGAGCAATATGTCTCAAAATCAAACTATCATGTTCAAGGGTGGCTTACCCGCTGACTGTACGTGTCCGATCTGCGAGCAAGCGTTGAGGGAGCCAATCAAGCTCAACTGTGATCATCACTATTGTAGACAGTGCTTTGAGAAGGAAGATAGGTAAGAGTTCTGATCCGAAAACTTGTGCTTTGTTAATCTTGTTGGATAGTAAATCCAATAATGAAAAAGTCCTGAGATATGGGTCCTCGAAGTACCTCATTTTAGCCTTTTCTGCCACTTTGAGGGCTCATAACCAGAGTCACGTGAACATTTGGCCACTTTCTATTGCAGATTCGAGCTTTTCCGGGTCAATTTAGTGTAGAACCGAAGTTTCAGAAAAAGTTCAACTCAAGTGTTCGGGGAAGCC
This sequence comes from Caenorhabditis zanzibari, assembly GCA_963966625.1. NCBI lineage: Eukaryota > Metazoa > Nematoda > Chromadorea > Rhabditida > Rhabditidae > Caenorhabditis > Caenorhabditis zanzibari. The sequence goes on from OZ016470.1 coordinate 16,308,126, forward strand.
CCTTGTTAGACATTGAAAACTAGCAAAACAGCCATATTTCCCGATCATTTTTTTTTCATTTTATACTCCATTTTCTCATTCTTTATGCCATTTTTGTATGTCTCATTGAGAATTCAGGGTTCCCGAATGCGCTCTCTGTCAGACCATCATCCAACCGGAGCTGTGTCAACACGATCGAGCCAAACACAAACAGGTGGGCGAACAGTTTTTGAGGCATGCATAACATGTACTGCGACAAAAACAATGGATTTGCATGTTTATTGGTGATTTCAACTGACTGACGGTTGGCGTATATGAAACCCTGGGTGAACGCGCAAGGGAATCTGGCTCAAAATACTTGTTTCAGATTCTCGCTCTCCCAGTGGTGTGCACTTTTGAGAACGCGGGATGCGAATGGTCGGGACAGCTTGGAACTCTTCATGATCATCTGAATGAGTGCACTTTCAAGGTGAGACGTTCATGAGCATTGCTGCTTTCCTTTCAAAAAATGCATTCTAATTCAGGCATCCCAAAAGTGCGAAAAGTGTGGTCGTCAATTTTCTAAAGCCGATCTGGAACGTCATCGTGAGAAGTGTGAACAAAATCGAGCTGTCTGTTCCTACTGTAACAAGACCATCAGAGATTCGGATTTGGAGAGACATTTGAAGACGTGCCCAGAGGTGTTGATCAGCTGTCCGTTTCAATGTGGACTCTCTGATAAACCAAGACATGAGGTACAGTAGTTTGGGCCTTCACGGGCCTTCAATTTTCTCTACTTCAAGTTCGACATTTTTGTTGGATCCTTACACTAAAAAAACACCCCGGCCGAGCATACGTCAGCCGAAAACACATGCCTGTGTGTTCTACAAGTTCTAGACAAAAACTGGGATAGGCAATCGGAGTGATTTTAATACCATTTTATAGATCTCATCGAGTTCTAAATTTTGGTATAAACATCGAACAAAAATTTTGAATTTGAAGTAGAGAAAATTGAAGGCCCGTGAAGGTCCAAAAAGGCCGGATCACATGTATGCTGTAGTCTGTTAGCATAAGTGTGTTGTACTTGCAATATTCTAAATTTTCAGATTGAGGCTCATCGTCCCAAATGTCCAAACGTGGACAATGTGTGTCCGTTTGTACCATATGGGTGCACATTTGCAGGTACGGGCAGAATTACAAAAAATATTACAAAATATAATATTCAGGAGGAAAAGAAGCAATCCAACAACATCTCAGCGACGAGCCGGTACGCCATCTCATGTATCTTTGTGATGAGATCACTGACTTGAAGGTGCGTTTGAAATCTTTCTTTCACTCTTCTTTCTATTTTTTCAGAGCACCTACGAACTGATGGAACGAGATATGTCTTCCTTCAACGACCGTCAAACTCGTATTTTGGCATCGGTACCTGAAAACATTTAGCGCTCAGCGAAAATTTAATATTCGAATTTCAGGCTGAAACTTGCACCGAGATGTTTGGCCCACAGCTGATTTGGAAAATCGACAAACTTCAGCAAAGGACCAATGAGGCGAAGGTGCATTTGACAAAGATATTTGTTTTCATTTAATGCAAAATTTTAGTCCGGAGCCGACACTACAATTTTCTCCATCCCTTTCATGACTCATCGCTTCGGCTACAAAATGATGGCATGCGCATGTCTTTTTGGAGATGGAACAAGTAATTAATATTTCAATATCTTTGACTTTTTGAACTTCAAAAAATTTCAGGCGCTGGTAAATCAATTTCGCTCTACGTCCTCCTTCTCAAAGGAGAGTTTGATCCGACGTTGGAATGGCCATTCAATCGAACCATCAAAATCTCATTGATGGATCAGGTACATTAATAATGACTCTGTTGCAAAACACTTCATCTTCAGCTAGACAATTCAAAACTATCGAACATCCAGAAAAGTCCAGAAACTTCAAATTTCAGAATCCTCGTCCAGAAGAACGCGTCAACATCTCCTACGTCATTGATCCGCGAAAATTAAAGGCCAATGAAAAGTTTCTGGCACGGCCCAGAGGAGAGAGGAATGCCGCTTTTGGATCCCAATCCTTCTGTACACTCACGATTCTTCAGAATTATGTGAAGGTAACCATCACATTCATCACCTCTCCAAGACCGACATTTTTTCAGGATGACACCATCTACGTCCGCATCGACGTGGACCGTTGCGAGTCTATTCCGGTGTCACTGAAGACTCGTGATGAGAAGGAAAGAAAACAGGCATTGGATTCGATCCGAATCCGAACTCCAGATGTCCGTCAGATTCATCAAGTTCGACCTGTCACTGGGCAGGCCATGGGGGTGCCGTCGGCTGAGCAGAGAGTTTGAATGGCATCGTCGTTTATTAATGTTTTGTGCCAACTTTTCATTTTATATTCTTTGGGTTAATAGATGTAGAAAAAAGTGAAATCTCGATTTGGATTAACGGGTTCTCTAGTCTCTAGTCTCTTAATATTATTCTCACTATTCTTACTGTAGTTTTTATGTAGTCTACCACAAAGATTTTTATCCTATTGATTCGTAGATCTTTTTTGGGTTTAGTCTCTGATTGAAACATTGAGTAAACGGAAATTTGAGATTTTTAGAAGAAAATTAACACTTTTTTGAAGAATCTCTTTCTTTTTCTCTCATTTTTTAATTCCTTTTTTATTTATTGTGCAACAGATGTTTGGGTGAACGGGTAATTTTTTTTTGCTTGAAATAAATTCGTTGGAGAGCAAAAAGTGTTGTTGAAACATTAAATCATAAAGAGCCGAACTTTTGACACATACACTCCAGTCTTACCCTAAGATTCTTTGTTTCCTCTCTGTCAAAACTTTTTTACACTTTTCACCTCTCGGTCAGTCTTCATTGCTCCGCGTGCTCGATCACTAGACGCAGTGTTAAAGTGTATCTTCTTCCGATATCTTTTCTGAAGATTTCGCTCTTACCACTTTTATTAGTGGTGATCCCAAATGACCCTTCATCTGCGTCTCTTCATTTTTTCAACTTTCTTGTCTCTGGTTTTCTCACAGTGTGATGATAATGGCGTGATTTATGCATCTGGAGACAAATGGATTCGGAACAATCATTTTTTGGTCACCTGTAGAGGAGGGAAGATTCAGGTGAGGGCTGCATAACTGCAACTTCAATTTTTAAATTTTAATCTTATTTCAGACCCTTAAATGTGTCACAGACAGTGGTCATCTACTGGATGTTGGTTCGAAAACCTACGTTGAACAAGGATACGAATACACTTGCTCTCATGAAGTTGCAGAAACTTTGAATACTAATTCCTGTCCAACTTTCGCTGATTTTTCTGATGACATTTTCAAGGATCGATTTGCGATTTGTTGTATTTCAAGACGATTCAAAGGATGTGTAGATGTGAATGGAGACATTGTAAAACAAGGATTCTTTATAATTGGAAATCGAAGTTTGAAGTATTGTCGTATTCAACCCAATCAGTTACAAGCTAGGATTGAGCCAAAAGGTGAATGATTTCACAGATTATGTTGTACTTTTTCAAAAATTGTTTAGTTATCAAGATATACTTTCAGGATGTTTCAATGGTACTGTACACGATGACATTAACGACGAAGACCTTCATATAAAAAAGTATGCGGTTTGGCGGGAAGGTTAGTGAGTTTAAACTTACAAACATTTTTTCATAGTTTTTTCTAGTACACTATCTGAAAAGTTTTAAATTTTGCAAATCTTATAAGTATCGGGTCGAGAGTTACGCTTGAAAAAATTGTAGGCGACATTGAATACCGATGTGGAGACGATGGTGTTCATATTCAAAGGTGCTTTCCGAAGGAGTTAAAAAGTAAACCAGTGTGGGCAGGAACCGCTTGGATTCAGGATGACGGACAAGTGAAAACATGTGGAAAAATTCATTAATTTCATTGATTAGATTTGTTTGGCTTCTATTTTTCCATGATCTAAAACAAAGTGTTTACTGATGACTTTCGAATTCTACAGTATCTGCTCCTCCAAACTGCTCGCTCACACACAGTGTGGCACACTCTCTCAAGAAATCTTCACCCTAGAATTATTGATTTTTTGTACAGACGGTTTTCTTACTACTCGTTATTCATTGTTTAGAATGTCCAGTCGACTCTTTCATTATAGATTGTCCCACGGAAAATCTAAACATTTTTCATTCAATTTCGGTGTCATATTTCTCGATAAGATAGTCGAAATTTCGATTGTTTGTGCACAGTGCACACTATTGCAGTAGGACAACTTTTTTGTGTTCGATTCGATAAGATTAGATAAGAAAACAGTTATAAAATGATGGCCATTTTTGCGTTACTGCTCCGTTTATAGTATGTTTACTTTTTTGTCGTTACGATCTTTGCTACAATTCTTTTTAGAACCTTTTCTATTCTAGAGTTCTATGAGAAACATTTCAAAACTCTAGATTTTAGAAGCTATTTTTTGAAACACATCCGTTAAAGCTGACTATTTCCAAACCGAAAGTGTCAATTTCAATCAAGAAAAACTCTGCATTTCGATGCTTCAGAACTGCAAATTCTAGAGACAGTAAACTATGCCAGTATTCGTGGAATTTCATGGTACTTCGGTTTTTGGTGCAAACTGTTGTATACTTCACGAACCTCGTGATTTCTTTTCTTTCTTCTTTTTTTTTCACTTTCTTCCTAGAGTCGACGTCATATCTATTTTCAGTTATTTTCAAACATGAAGCTCATCATCGAGGAAAACGCCGAAAAGGTCGCTGATTTCGCTGCTCGTTATGTCGCCAGAAAAATTGCAGAAGCCTCTGAAAAGAAGAAATATTTCGTTTTGGGACTTCCAACAGGGTCCACTCCATTGGGAATGTACAAAAAATTGATACAGTTTTATAAGGAGGGAATGATCTCGTTTGAAATGGTGAAGACATTCAATATGGATGAGTATGTTGGTGAGTATGGTACTTCGTTTGGTGTTAACCAGGGAATTAGAGCTATCAAAAAAATCAAAACTTTCAGATCTCCCCCGTGATCACCCCGAATCGTACCACTCGTTTATGTTTGACAACTTCTTCAGGCACATTGATATTCAGCCGTCTAATGTGAGTTGGGAATTTGATTTTTTATTAAAAAGAGTTATTCAGTTTCGTTTTGAAATTTCTTACTATTAGTTCTGGAGGCTTATCTCTACAATTTTTCAGATCCACATTCTTGATGGTAACACTTCGGATCACGAAAAAGAGTGTGCTGAGTATGAAAAGAAGATTTCGGAAGCTGGTGGAATCGACTTGTTCATTGGAGGAATCGGCCCAGACGGACATATTGCATTCAATGAACCAGGCAGTTCTCTGGCTAGTCGGACTCGTATCAAGACTCTTAACGAGGACACTATTCAGGTAATTTTTTCAACGGGGATGTTTTTTCTAAACTGGTATTTTGTTCAGGCAAACGCTCGTTTCTTCGGCGGAGATCTTTCGAAAGTTCCCACTCAAGCTTTGACCGTTGGAGTCCAAACCGTAATGGATGCTCGTGAAGTGATGATTCTTATCACAGGATCCCACAAAGCCTTGGCTCTTCACCAAGCCATCGAATGTGGTGTATCTCATATGTGTACCGTATCTGCTATGCAAATGCATCCATGTGCCACATTCGTCGCTGATGAGGATGCCACGTTGGAGTTGAAAGTGAAAACGGTCAAGTACTTCAAGGGGTTGATGACTCTTCATCGCAAACTTGTTGAGTTTTAAATTCGAAAAGCTCGTCTAACTGTGAATTTTCATCCCAATGATCGTTTTCTCTTTCTCCATTCTCATCATTCGTTTTTATTGTCAATTCTCTAAAACAAGGGGATAAACATTTCCATTCAATAAAAAAGTGTATCATTCAGTATTTATCTGACGAAAACACAAACAACTTTGATATTCTATTCAAAATCTTCATTTCAAAGAAAATGCTCTAAAAGTTCAACCTTGTTGTCCCGGTTGTTGAACCTCTTCTTCCATATCATCCTCGGTGGCTTGCTCCTTCGTCTCAAATAATAGACACTGGTCCGGTCGCATTTTGACCTAAATTAATCAAAATGTTACAACATCTCTTCGAAAGTTCAGTACCCTAAGATCCGAAGGAATCGGTGTCCGCTTTTCCGTCGATCGCTCTGATTCTGCTGATTTTGGAAGTCTCGACATCGGATTTTTCTCGTCATTTTTTCTAACATCCTTGAAACGAGCCTCATGTTTAGCACAAGCCGCCATCATCTCTTTCTCCAATTCTTCAACTTCTTTAGGGTCCTGAAAAAATTCTCGTAACTCAAAAAAGAAAGCAAACTTACTTTGTCCATGTCCACATTTCCCTTATATGTCACCAGCTTCGGATCAAAAATCATATCAGTGGCGGCGACGCGCAACACTCTATCGTGGACGGCGGCTGAAATTACTTGCAAATTTCCAAAAACAAAAACGACTTACGAGTCTCCGGATCATCAATAGTCTCTTCCATTGGGTCGCAAACGTCGGCGATTAGAATACTGTACTCTGTGTTCTCGGATCCGTTTCCAGTTGGATCATTGGGTCTGAAAAGTTTTAAGTAGGATGATCCATAATGTTTCTCTCTCACGTTGGTCCATTCTGTGTCCCATCCATTGGTTTCGACTCCTTGCTTGCAGATGAATTGCTTCTATCAGATTTTCGTGTCGACGCTTTATTCATTTTTGACTTTTTTCCACCCGGAACACTATCCACACTTTTCACTTTTGATCTCAGCGCATCTTTTCCGGATACATCAGCTTGCGGTTTTTTCCCATTTTTTTTAGCCAAATCGCTTGCAACACTTGGTTGATTAGCGGGTGCATTGTCTTGAGGCAAATCGGTTGTGGTCATGAGGAGCTTATGCTGGGATTTGGAACCCCGTGATGGCTGGAATAATATTCGGTTTTATATGTTTTCATTTTTCTTTCTTGGCAGATCACACTCACCGGATTCTTGTCCTTCTTCTTTTTAGAGCATTGGACAATGAAAAAAATGCACGTTAGGTATCCAAGCAACACTTCGATTGTTAATCTCGCTGAAAGATTTTGATTTTCTTGGTAGAAAAAGTTGATATTCACTCACAGAACATTGTCTCACTGAAAACTCGACAGAATTCAATCATTGTGCCGGAAGTAAATCGAAACTAAATTTTTATTTGAAATTCAGGCAAATTTGAAGAGTTTCACGTCTCTATCATTTTTTTGTCTATTCCGCAAGGTTGTCGAGTTTTTATGATCCCTACTGTTAGGCAAACGTGGGTCCGTGAACTTTCCTTGTGGTTCCGAAAACAAAAAAAAATCCACATCTTGCCACTTGGCTTTCAATAAAGGAAACTCATAGGTCCAAAGCTTCCGTTCATAGACTACAGTATTCCCTGAATTCTCTCTCTCTTCAAAAAATGGACAGAAGCATCGATCGTCGTCAATGTGGACACTGTCATCAATCGATCGGCTCCGAGGCTCTCGTCGCTATGAATCGTCTCTGGCATCCGGATCATTTCACATGCTCTTCATGCAAGCGTCCGATTAAGCAGACTTTCCAGGTTTCTAGATGCACATTTTCATAATCCCCACCAGATACTTCATTTCAGGCCGCCGACAACCACGCCTACTGTGTCCCGTGCTTCGCTCAAAAGTACAATCCGAAATGTGCCGGATGTCAGGATACTCTTGTTGACACGTGCCTTCTGGCTCTCGATCGTCACTGGCACCCGCGCTGCTTCGTGTGCTCTTCGTGCAACCGTCCGTTGCCAAATGGCGAGTTCTATCTCGTCGATGATAAGGTTTGTTTGTAAATGTTTGAAATCTTTATCTCCATGTATTACAATTTTTTCAGCCATACGACTTGGACTGCCACTGGGCAAAACGTCTTGAGAAGAGAGAGCACATGGAGAGAGGAGAGCGTTAGAGAAGTCGGACACTCTGAAACAGTGAAGCAACTTGAAGAAAAGTCATCCTGAAGATTTAAATTCTTTTTTATTGTAAAAGTTAATTTTTAAAGATTTATTGGTAAAGTAAATTTTTTGTTTGGATATTTTTTGGTATCACAGTTGGGAATGCTCCACTTAGTGAGGTCATATATGATCTTGTCAAGGTCCTCCTCTATCTTTTTTCAAAAAGTGAAACTTTTTCCCTCCTCATTTCAGCTTTCACCCATGTTCTGTTCCAGTCACCCCAAGATCTCATTTCCAGATAAAACCGGTCTTTTTTGTTTCTCTTTTTTCGAATTTCAAATCGAAAATTGTAACCTTGATTGTCTACAGTAGTAGTGGTGGTAGTAGTAGTAGTAGCAAAAGTAACCTTATCTAAACAAATCATCACTTTCTAGGCTATAGTCCCAGGGAAAGCGAAACTGAGATGGATGTATAAAGTAACAGCCACGAGGGTGGTTATTGGTTACTTCGATCTGAGAGGTTACCTTGGTTTTTGAAATTTCGTCGAGATTTTGTTAGTGATTCGAATTTTACTGGTGGCGAATGTGTTTTGATTCTCAATTTTTAAACTAGACTTCAAAGATTATTCCAAAGTTATTGAGAAAATTTTTTCTCTTCTTTTTGGTCAGCATAAGATTGGAAAATTTGCATAGTCTTGTCATTCAAAATTCTTTTTTTTTCGCTTCCTCTTCTTTATGTTCTCAAGTCCACCCTAAATTTTAGTACCTCTTCCCCTCTTTCTTCCTTTTTTTGTCTGCTTCTCCCCGTTTTTCAAAAAAAAAAGTGAAAAGTCATAAATCATATAAAGGCGCATATGCAAAACGAATCTCCCATTGCCCTCTCATATCCTTTTCACTTTTTTCAACAAAAAAATAAGAAGTTGCAAAGATAAATATCTCACTTTCTCATCCTATTCTCACCCAATATCAACTAGTTTTACTCACTTTCACATAAAAAAAGTTGTATGAGGATAAATAAACAAATAAAGAACAGAATGAAGAATAGGAACAAGAGATGATCCATGGACTATGGATCATAAGAGGGGTATTAGTTTACTTATTTCGTTGTAACTTGTTTCAGTTATGTTAACAATGAAAAACGTTGCATAAGCTTTTCGAACCTCTTTCAAGTAAGAAAATTTTCGCCGTTTTTATGGACTGATTAAAAATGTTTTCCTTTCTGTAAACATCTAAACATCTACTTTTTCAAAGGCTTCTTTCTGAAAATCTGAAACTGGTTTCCCCTGGTATCGTCAATAGGTAAGAAGGCTTCTCCCTCTCTTTTATATCACACTTTCACTATTGTTGTATAATATTTTCTCCTTCCTCAAGATTCTAGTCCATTTCCTCTCTCTTCTGACCTCTCCAATTTAGTTTAACAAATTGAAAGTTGAAATTTCCAGTTTTCTCGAAGTTCTTTTCATGGTCCACCGCACTTTAATCAGTGATAGATAAACGAAACTTTGTGTTCATTGTTTCTAGATCATTTAATTTTTTACTTCTAGGCATTTAATTTTATTTCCTTTGTTTTACAATAGTTCAAGTTGAAGCGGTCATTTATGTTCCCTTTCTCTGATAAAAAAGAAAAAATGCAATGAAAACGGTATAAAAATTTCAGTTTCGATTCTGAATAGTTTTCTGTTGAAACAGGTTTATTGGTTTTTCGGATAGTCACCAAATTTAAAAACTTGCAGTTTGAACTGAATTGAATTCTATATTTGAGCAATTAAACCCACATTATTCTTTTTTCAGTACCTAGTTTTCTCTATACCCCTCAAGATTTCTACCCACTGCCCTTAGGACAGATTGTGGCGTTTCCACAGAGGCCACACAAAATGTGCCATGAGCGTGTGTTCTCTTCATTTACGAAGAAAACTGTAGGAGATCAACATCTTTTCTCATCTATCTCTATACAAAAGTCTGATCACTCTTACCTTTGAAAAGAACAAAAAACTGCGGAAGCTCACTAGGAGGGATATTTGTTCAAGATACTGAAGAGCCTCACCCCCATTGCTCAAGAATCTTCCTTTGCCATTTGCTATTCCACTTTACTCCTTGAACCTATGTCAACACTTTTTGAGGCCATACGGCATACTCCACTCATGAGCAGAAACTTTTTACTTTTTAGCACCCTTTAATCCTTTAGTGTTCATTAAAATTCGAGAGAGCATTTAACATTTCATTTTGCCATTTTTATTATTCTTTCTTCTTCTTTTTTCTCAAATGCCTTTTTCTCAGTTCTTGACCACAAGAATCACATTTTTGCCAGTGTTGTAACAATTCGGAACCCAATAGAATAGTACTAAAAATTGGAAGGAAAAAGAAAAATGCCATCTGTTTCCAGTCATTTTTTCACCGTCTTTACTATTACACTCCCCTGTTGCCTGATTTGATTTTTCAGTGCTGTTTTTCTCTTTTGATTTGGTTGGATTTCGATGTTGAATTTTGGAATACCAGAATCTCAGAAACTTCAGATTTTCAAAGTTTTCAAAGTTTTTCGAGGCAACTGGAAAAACTGAGGCTTTGGTTCCCAGTCGTTTTTATCTTGTTTTTTCGTTCTCTTTTTTCTATTGCATACAAATCTTGTTTTTCGTCAAAACCACCCCATGAACCCCCTTTTTTCTCCAATGAACCTCGATGAAAAATGAGGAAAGATTAAAGGGAAAGGGAGACGCAGGATAAAAAAAAATAGAAAATACGGATGAAAACAACAAAAAACGCAAAAAAAAAACAGAGAATTAGATTTTCAGTGATTCAGGATTTCTCACAGCTTGTAATGTTCTGAGATTTTGAGATTTTCGTTTTCTCCAAATTTTTGCTCTCTACAAAAACGTAACGACAAAAAACTCTGAAATTCGATATCCACTTTTTCCATTTTCCTCCAAAAATTTTCCTCATTTTCTCATCCCCAAACACTTTAATATTTTTTTGTCTCTGTATACCCACTTTCCATATAGGGTAATCAAATCAATTTTCAGAAAATTCTAAACAGCAAATGTCGGAGAAACAATGACCTATCTAGAGCCACCGGAATTGCTAAATCTGCCCAATGAAGTTTTGCTGCAGGTGAGAAAATGGGTATTGGATCCTTGTTAAATTTTCTCTTTAACAGGTGTTCCGTCGTCTTCCTCGTCATGATATCTTCTTCGGTGTTGCTCATGTAAATCATCGATTTCGTAGTTTGGTACAGAAAAACTTGAAAACTATTAGATTGTGAGTAAAAGTTTAAAAGATTTGTTTCTTTTAGAAAGTTTCATTCACACTTCCAAATTCCAGATTCGATGCTCATTGTCATGTCAATATTGTGGATAATCGTCCACTGACAAAATACCGAGACGATGGAACGGATCCGATTATAACATACAGTTTCACACTATTTGATAGAAGGGGTCCCGGTAGGTAGAGGTGGAAGTGAGAGCTTTCTCAAGGTTTATGAATTCAGAATTCATCCAAAAACGACGTCTATGCTTGCGGGGTAACGACATTAAGTACAAGGAGCTTCATGTTTCTCACTTCAATAATTCAACAATGCAAGCTCAATTCGAAAGAGCTGGGAATGGACATGATGTTACAGTATCACCGGTTATTGCAAAAACGGTAGGGATTGCAATCTGGAATCTATTTTGTTTTTATTATTTCGAAAATTTCAGCTCCTCTCTTACATGAACCTTCAAGCCATCCGTATTCAAGTCAGGAAACAATGTAAACCAGAATCCAAACGAATCAAGGATGACTTCTTCGCCGATTGTCTTCAATTTTGTGACCGAGTTTGTACTCGAGTTGAGATCAAGTGAGTATCACTTAAACTCTTGAAAAAAGAAACAGTTTGAAGCCATTTTCAGATCCCTTCTCCTCTGCTCCAAAAATATTCTTTTCCCATGGCAACTTGGTCAAAAATCTTTGAAAAAGCTCTCCAGCCTTCAATGTCTTCAGAATCTAATTCTGGAGAACATGACGACGTTTGATCCGTTTTCTAGATTTCTGAAAATGCCGGCAAAAAATTTGGCAAGTCTACAGTTTAGATTGGATCCTAGACATCGTATGGATATTGAGCAAATGACGTTATCGCCAATAAATGGTGAATTTTTTCTGATATTTCGGTTTCGACTATTTTTATTTTAGGCTCCCTTCTAAAACTCCTTTCTGATCATTCGGTGTATCGCCTGGATTTCTCAGCGTATGCGGAAGTGTCTCAAATCGTCAGCTCCATTGATGCGGTTGATATGTGCTACTTTATAGAGGTGAGATCATTTGGTTTACGACTATAAACAATCTTAAATTTTTCCTAGAACTGGCACTACTCTTCAAAGCCTTGGATTATCAAGGGTATCTCCTTCAATTCGACAGTGACAATCGACGATTTTAGATTAGCAGTGTATAAAATGTTGCCGTAAGTGGAGAATAAAAATAAATAACTAATCGTGATTAGGATCGAGTTCGATACCTCTTGCACTTTAAGATACAGTACCGCTCAAAAGTATATCAACTTTTGGTGGTATGAGGTGGATAACTCTTTTTTTGAAAAAATGTATGAACTTCAAATTTTACCACAACATTTCTGGCCTAACCAAAAACATGTCTGCCAATTTTTATGCAAATATCTGAGAAATTGATGTTTTATGACCGAAAAGGTGATCTGGCAAAAAAAAGTTAATTTGCAATAATTTCCGGTAAAACATTCATATATTCACAGAAACAAGGTTTATTTTATTGAACTAGGACGGAAAGAATTATGAATCCTTATTTCTGGGAAGATATGAATGCCTTCCTGAAAATTTCAAAAAACCAAATTTTTCCGTCACCTTTTCGCTCACAAAATGTTCAGTTTTTTTTGAGGTACTGTAATTATATATGGGGCTGTACAACGATGCCTCTTTAATGCTGTTTGGATTCCATTGTAATCTTACAGATCAAACTTTGCCATACCAATTCCATATTGTCGATTTCAAACACCTCATCGAAAATCGATGGACATCGTGTTAGAAATTGCCTGCTATGCTAATGGGGTATGCTTTACCTGTCATTTGTTGCATGTAGTTTCACATTTCAGACAGCAACCCAGTGGATCATCCGTACAGGTTACCTCGATTCGTGTTAATTTGTTTGATATTTTTCATGTAAACGAGTTCATGTTTTTTTCTCTCATTGTATTTTGAAAATACATAAACGGGTTATCAAAGTTTAGCAGAAAGTTTTCAAAGAATCGAGACATTTTTATGTACATACTTCGTAAAATTTATGTACATACTTCGTAAAATATAACAAGTTGTTACAGAAATTTCAATAAATTAAATTCACTTTTTCTTATTCTTCTCTCCTTTAACGGCCTTCTGAATTCTCTCTTTCATCGCTTTTGCCTCCTGAAGTTTCCAAATGAAATCGTCCAATTGTGCTTCGTCGAAATCCACGGAAAGAGTATTGACTGTGATTTCTCCGGCTGGGAGAACTTTCAAATTCACGCTCACTCGTTGGGAACTTTGATCTCCATGCAAAGAAGATTTGTGATTTTTCGAGATCTTCACATCAAAATCGATGATTTCGTCGTAAGACCAGCGCATAGTTTGTAGTTGGGCAGAAAGTCGAGGCCGTAACTTCTGAAATAAAATTTGAAGTGATGAAGAGTTTTGAACGAAATCCGACATTCAAAACTTTGAAAATTTCAAGATCCCTCTCACCTCAAAAATCTCCGTCAATCGAATTGCGACATCACCATCGCCTATGTTTTCACTGATTTTCCCTCGTCGTCCAGCTTCCGTTAACACCACCCAAACAGCCTCGGCAGTCTTTTGATCAGCTATGAGTTTATAGTCTGAAAATGTTTTTTATGATAGTCCGAAGTTTTTTTTAGGATTGCACAATAACAAATTGTTTTTTTTCCCAAGGCCAATATTATGAAAATTTTAGAATATCAGTATCTTTCAGAACTGAAAGCTTTAGAACCGTGAGCTTTTTTATCAAATTTTGTACCCAAATTAAAATTTTCACGTTCTCGACATTCCAACGCAACTTCAAAAAACCCCTGTACGTTCAGTTTTCTCGAAGAATCTTGATATTTTGAAACTCTCCAATTATTTCTTTTCTAAACTAATCAACCAATAATCAATCAAGAATCTCGCGATTGAGAGAGCAAAAAAACGAGAAACGAAAACGAAGATAAAATTCCGGGATTTCTCATTGATGGAATCCTAAAAAAACCAGAAGAAAATGCCAAAAACGGACAGTTGTCAAACAGCCGAGTCGATAGGAAAACGGGATTCTCGGACGAATTTGGAAATTGAGGGAGTGATTGCTAGTGATGGACTAGAAGGTGGAGGAAATACGACGGATCTGGAAAAATCTGGATCTTATCCTGATTTGTTACATGGTGTGGAGAAACCAGATGATGTGAGTAAAGTCTCGGAAAGTCAGACCATATAGGATGATAGACTGACCCAGAATCTGATAATGTTATAGGAATACATCCGTACGTCTCTTCTTCCCTACCTATGGTACCACGGCGTAATGTTTGGCCGAGTGACAGAAAAACTTCTCAAATGGGAAAACTCATATCTCGTCCGTCGTTCCGTCCTTAAAAATTCAAAATTTCTGTGCGTTTCGGCTCGTGTCGACAACAAAGTCACCCACTATCCACTAAACTGCAATGTTGACGGATGGGCGTGCGCGAAACTATTCGAACGATTTCCGGCAATGCCCAACAAGCGGTACACCCATATTTGGCAATTGTTAGATGCCTGGTCCCTCGTCGTCAACTACATCGTACCAGTTCGTCGCAACAAACTAGTCGTTTTGCACAGTCAGGTTACATTGGAAACAACACCGCTTGGGAAAGGAGCGTTTGGAGAGGTGTTCAAAGGAAAGTACGTGCCCAACGGAGGTACCGAACCAACGGAGGTGGCTGTGAAGAGGATGATTGGTGAGCCGAAGAGAGTCAACTGCCAGGAGGTTTGTACGGTAAGTGATTCAAAGCTAGACCCAAAGTCAAAACTTTTGGAATCCTGTTTTTCTAGGAAGCCAGCATAATGGCAATGCTCGAGCATCGCAACGTCGTTGCCCTCTACGGACTAGCAGCCCTCCAATTTCCTATAATGCTAGTCATGGAGTATGTCCCGTTAGGTGACCTCAAGGTAAGCCGCAAATATTCTGAGTTTCTTAATATTGTTTTTCGTTTTAGAAGTATCTTAAAAACAACTCGATCACTTCCCCAAAACAAATCTCGCTCTTCGCCCTAGATGTTGCTAACGGAATGCGTCATCTGGCGTCAAGAAAAGTGATCCATCGAGATTTGGCGGCTCGTAATTGTCTTATCACCAAGGACGTTCGAATCAAGATTTCGGATTTTGGACTCTCGGTTAATGATACAGAAGTGGTGGTAAAGGTAGGAAGAACTTTTTTGATAAATTTGTGACCAGTGAGATTTAAATATCGACTAAAGTCATCGAAGAAACTAGACTCCAACTCAAAACCCAAATACGGTTTTTTTCAGAACCTCCGAAAAGCGCCTATACGCTGGCTCGCACCGGAAACCCTGAACAAAGGAATTTTCAACGAGAAAACCGATGTCTGGGCATACGGTGTGTTGCTCACCGAGCTCATGACCAGGTGTGCCGCTGATCCGTTATCACCGAGAGATTTGAAAGAAGTCCAGAAGTGGATTAAGGAATCCGATCATCCGCATCGTATCGACGGTGGGGACCCGAGGGAGTTTGCCGAGATTGTGGATTACTGTTGTGAGAAGGTGACAGTAATTTATCTAGAACTCATTTTAGGATTCCTATCTTTCTACAATTTCAGTCCCCGCATAGTCGCCCTACATTCCAAATAGTCAAGAAGAAGGTGCAAGCGATCTACCAGAAATTTGCCGATCAAGAGCTTGCCCACTGCCTCAGCCCGAATCCGAACCCGAAAACCACAGAAGTTGAAAAGGTAAAGGTTTTGCGCTTTATATTATTTCACACGTTTCAAGACTCAAGTCTGTCTTCACCATTATTCAGTAATCTTTTCAGAAGAAGTCCGAAGACCGCAAAAGCAACACGGATCGTCGCTCGAATACCTCCACAGACCGTCGTGCCTCCAACACCACGCTGACTCGAAAGAAGTCTCGGGATGGAACGGGACGAAAACGTGATAAGACGAATGAACGGAAATCAAAGGGATCACATACGGGAGGAGAGAAAGGAGGTACAATGAAACGGAAAGAATCGGCGAGACGGAAAGAGCCAAAGGCTGTTCCGAGTCCTGGAGCAGTTCTAGGTGGTCAGCCCGGAAAAATGTGAACTTTTTTTTGGATTGAAGATAAATGAAGTCTAAGAGGATTTTATTTTTGAATGCTTCTATTTTCCTTTTTTTGGATTGAAGATAAATGAAGTCGAAGATGATTTTATTTTTGAGTGCTTCTATTTTTTCTGTTACAGAAAGATCTCAGAATTTTGGATGTTTAAAAACTTGGTACAAAACTTTTTGTTATCGTGCACCTAGAATCATCAAATTCTCAAATATTTCTCACCATCCATCTTTGTTACTAGCATTTCTGCTAGTTTCTCCAAAACTGTTCCCTCAATTTGTGCTCCGCGCAAAAATTGCTCAGCTTCTGCTAAGGTTGGTGCCATTTTCCTATCTATAATTTTAGATGAAAATTTGAGAAAAAATCCAGAAAAACTATATTCAAGGGAAAATCCACCACGAAATATAACAAGATCATCTATTTCTCAGTTCGAACGAGTCAAATTCATTGAAGAAACAAACAGAAAAATAGAGTCTACAACAACGAACATTTTTGAAAAACCTACAATTTCACTACTATTTAGAAACAACAAAAAATTAAAAATAAATCGAACTTGTGGAGAGAGAAACCGGCGAAAACTTAGATTTTGAAAATTTCCATGTTATTCCTTCGAATTTTCCTCAGCTTTTTTAGTCTCCGCTTTTTGTTCCAATCGTCCCAACTCCTCGTCTATTCGTTCTTTGGCACGGAAAACCTGAAAAATTGGAAGAAAATTGAATTTTGTATACCACGCTTCTCATTCTACGTTGAAGTCGATTTTTTTCTGCGATCTTACCTTGCTCTGCAGATAGAAAGTGCCTCCTTTGGCCTTATCGTTGATAGCAAACAAGTGTTCATAGTGCTTTTCCACTTCTTCCCGATTCAACGGTGTCTTTACGTTAAGAATTTGAATAGATTCCTGGAAAATAGTTTTGGCAATTTCAACTTCATGATCCTTCATACCTCCAACGAAATGCCCAATTTCGCATTGGCGTTTGCATTTTCCTTTGTCTCACTTTGTGATTGGCCGGTGGCTGCAGCATGTCGAGCGGCTGCTTGTTGCGTTTCTGGAAAATTCAGAATTCGAGAGGCGAAATTCAGATGTTTCTCACGTCGAATCTCGTCTCGGACAGCCCTGGTTAGAGCCTTCGTCACGGCTTCCCCAGCGGCCAATACCACTTTTAATGCAGTCCTCCATGGCATTTTGAATAAATGATCTAGAAAGAAGTTCTATATTTTGCTGTAAGAGAAGTTAAATCGTATAAAATATATATGACGTTGGCGACAAAACCAAGAGAAAATTACAGAAGACTGAGTTGAAACAAGATGGGGCACATTTTATTAACAAAAATCACAATTTAGTTTCTTTTAAAGCCTCTACAAAACAGATACATTTCTGCACTATTATCTCGACAAGCTGTTGGCTTCACTGTTTTAACAGTCGAAAACCGATCGGAGAGCTCTCGAACAAATTCGCCTCGTGCACTTCCATCCCAGATCTGAAAATGTTGAATGTTTAAGGTTGAGAGTTTATTTATGGTTTCTGTTTAATTCTTATACGTTTTTCTCACCTTACAGAGAAAATCTCCATTTTTCTTCAACTCGAATTTTGCATCCTCAGGGTCTGAAAACAAACGAAAAACCGTACGGCACAGTTCCACAAGCCTTAAATGATCTGTAGCGTTGTCTCCAGTCGGGTTAGGGGCCATATCGCTGAGAACAACGTCTACCGGCCGATTTCGAAGACGTTCTCGAATTTTCGATTGAACTTCGGTTGACGTCACGTCGGATTGTGAGAGAATGTCGGCGCCACGGATGGGAAGAACGTTCTGAAAAAAGACGATGCTCGAGCATTCAGGTGTTCTATGTCACTTTTTAGCATCAAATATAATTGAATAGTCGAGGGGAATTACCTGTAAATCCACTCCCAAAGCATAACCTCCGGGACATCTTTCCACCACCACTTGAAGCCACGATCCCGGTGCACATCCGATATCGATTACAGTTATTCCAGGTTTCAAAAATTTGAATTTATCATCGATTTCCATTAATTTGAACGCGCTTCGAGCTCGAAAATTGTGCTCACGAGCTTTGACGGCGAACTCGTCGTTGGATTGACGCTGAATGTATCTGGAAATTGACCAGAAGAGATAGAAGCTAACAAAGTTCTAAAACTCACCGATTCAAGTTTCCCTTGGCCTTCTTTGTTGCAAACTTTAGATTTTGTTGTTGATTTCTAGCCAAAACTTGAAGAATTGCGGAACTTGTCAAATTTTTCAGTACCATTTTGGCGCTAAATGGAACATTTCATTAATGCGAAATCTCATTTTCTAAAGTATTGATGCGATCGAGTTTTCGAAGTGTAAAATGATAGTATTGAGAAACTATGTTACTTTTTATTGTATTTTTTCAAATTTCTTTGATTGAGATGAATTATTCTGGGACTCTGAGGCATTCGTTGACAGCGTGCATCAGTCCTTGATTCTCCATGGCGGCTGCGACACGTTCCTGGAAATTAAAAAAATTAAGATCAAATTTTGATAGCTAGAAGGGACCCATGGCTCATGAAAATAAATTTTTAACAATGACATTACCTTATCAGCCAACTGTCTATTGATGGATTCTTCTGTTGAATGTGAGCCTGGCGTAATGGAAACACTGACTTTAATTTTTGGATGCAAACATCTCAATAATTTCACTCGAATCGCCAGCCCAATCAGTGTTGCCATACTGCAGTGAGGAATTGTTGGTGTGAAGTTTACCTGAAATGTGAGATGGTGAAAATTCGACGTTTTGAAACCAGTATAATATTTTTATAGCTCTGCAACAAAATTTTTGGTAGAAGAAATGTATACTTTTACCGTCTAAACTGCACATACCTTGACAAAAGTCTCCTCATCATCGATAAAAACTTTGATCAACTCCTCCTGAACCACATTTAATTGTTCCAGTGTATACGGATGTTCCGGGTCATTGATATCTCTGATCAGATCAAAAATCTCCCACGAATCGATTGGATCTTCCACACTTTCATCGCTGAAAATCGGCAAAAATTGAGTTATCGAAAAATTTGACAAAATCAAACCGTTCAGTGCCAGTAACAGGTCGATGGCGTGGTTTTGAGTCAAAAAGAATTGGATTTGCGTTGTCGAGACGTTCCTGACCCATTTTTCTGCAAGAAAACGCGTTGAAAACAGCGAAAATAACAAAAAAATGATGTAAAAATGGAAAAAATGGGTGGTGGCCGAGTTTTGGAGGACGAGCATTTCCTCCTCGGCCGCGTTGTTTATTTGACCCGCTAAATTCAAATTTCTTTGACGACTGGAGATGGGCAAAAACAAGTGAAAAATGTGATTTTTGAAGGAAAAGCGAATTATTTTTGGAAGAATAAGACATTTAGATTAGTTTTTACTTACAGGTGTCCTCGTTTTCCGCAAAAGAGAATGGGTAGCCGAGAGAACAAAAGATCTCCAAATGCATTATGTTACTTATTACAAGTTTATTCCCCAGTTTGTGCTTTCTTTTTGTATGATTTTCAGATATTGCCAGACGAAGCTATCGTCGTGTTGTGGATGGATTTAAGATGGCACGAAGATTTCAGCAATTGAAGAAGATCAGACTCTACAATTGTAAATGTGTTCTCATATAATTCTATCTTGTTTGAAATGTAGAATCCTCTTTTGTGGGCCCCCGACTTTCAGGACCCAGCGTAGGAACCCCAAAACTTTTTTGGGATCCACGAATTCGAACAAAACCTGAAACTTTTAAGACCTTCAATTGTATGTTCTACTATTATTCTTGGAACCATTTAGGATGTGAAGATTTTTTGAATTCCTTCAACAAAATGCCGGCTTGTGGCAACTGACAAAAGGGCACCTACTAACACATCTTTGTGTTTATCTTCATTTACGATATCACATAAACAAGAATCACAAAACAGATTTGTCCTTATTATTGAATAAAATTTGTGTCGTTGGGCTAGGGTTCAAGATGCGGCAAATGGATAATAAGACAGTGAAAAAACGAGTAGGATTTATTATTTTTTCTTCAACTTTTCGGATTCCAAAATCTTTTTTGTTCTCCAACCACCCGTACTAATCCTCCAACCGTTCCCCACCCATCATCCCTTATCCTCTTTTATTCTTGTACGTATCCTTTTTCTTTTTGATTCCCTTGCTTCTTGTTGTACAATAACTGTTTTGTCTTCTTTTTGATGTTGTAAACCTATTCCCAATCACTGTATACCAATTTAGACAAACACTGAACACATTCAAAGTGTTAATAGGGCATACACTCCAAGACATACAGTTCTAATTCGTTCCGTGTGTCTCCAGGTTAATTGGTCTGCGTCAAAACTCGTAATGATCACCTCCTCACTTCCTCCGGTTCATAGAATTTCAAAAGAGAGACCTACTTCTCCCTCTTTATTCTCGACAAGTCAACTGTTTGTGTGTTCTGGATTTAGAAAATTCTTGAGAGGAGAACCTTTCTTTACAAGTCGCTTTTTTTTGTATTTCCGAATACTAGAGATTTATCCATGAGATCGGTGCGAATTGTTGACACTTTTAAAGATTTGTATCTCTATTCGTTTTGAGATTAAGAAAAAGTATTCATTTCGGTCATTTATCCGTTTGTGGTGTCCGTTTCCGTTTTATACATATTTGATTCTAATAAACGTTTGCATCAATCCTAAATCCCTTACAGATTCGAATGTTTTCAACAAAAGCCTCCCTAATTCACCTAGCTCTGATCATATTGTATTCTTTCACTAATGCTTCTACTTTAATAGAAGACATAACAGATAAAGAAGCCGCATCTCCAGACGATGATCATTTGCAAACGTAAGTTCCGTAACAGTTTTTTCAATTCATCAAGAAGCACTAACAAATACCATAAAACCTCTAATAGAAGGACACCTAAGGGAGCCCGAAAAGGGCACTTTCTCGAGCTTCTGGGCATCTGAAAGTAGTCTCAATCGATTCCTTTTCAAAAACAGACTAAGATCAATATGAAATACATTCTGAATTGCTTCTCAAAAATTAGTTATGGATGCTTTTGTGAAATTTGAATTTTGATTTTGAGGAGGTTGAACGGTATACAATTCACAGATTCCCCACACCCCCTCCTATCGGTACCACCACCTCTACTGAAGATGCCCTTTTCACGAGGATGAATGAGATACTGAGAAAAGAGGAGAATCAGAAATCGCAGAATTTTCAGATTTTCAATGAAAAAGTGGGTTTATCAGTGATGCTCGAATTTTAGTAACTAACTTCAGGACCTCGTTACAAATTCCAACACGAATCCATACTTTTCGACAACTCGAAAGCCGAAGAACAGATCGGACTCATCTTCACAAAAAGCCAGGGACCCAGACCCACATAATCAAGTGATTGCGGGAATTCCGGATTTGAGTGAGTTTTGGAGATTCTAAAATAAACATTTTGAAAACCCCTAGTAAAAGTTCTTGAACTGTCTTACAAGGGGCTTCTGAAAAGCCCAAATCCGCAATAAAAAATAGCCAAATATTTACGTAACTCGAGATATGAGCCCTCAAAGTTGCAGCCAGAACAAAAATGAGGTACTTTGAGGACTCATACCTCCGCTCAAAATCACTTTCAGAATGTCTAGTTTCTTTGTTTTGAATTCAGCATTCAGTGTTTAACAACATCCTTCACTTTTTTGAAAAAAATATTTTGAGCCTAATTTTTGAAATTTTCCTACCATTTGGTTAGGAATTTTAGCCTTATCTGTCACCTTGAAGGCTTATAACTCGAGTTACGTAAACATTTGGCCACCTTTTATTGCAGATTTGTGCTTTTCAGGGTCAACTTAGTCTAGGAACAAAATTTCAGAAAAAGTTCAACTCAAGTGTTCAAGGGAACCCCTTGTTAGCTTTCGAACATTTCGATTCCAAAATATGAGTTCTATGATTCATAGAAGGATTTTAGAAACGTTGAGATTTTCAAAATTTTACAACCAATTCCAGGTGATCCCTGTTTTCGTAGATACGAGAACTCGATAATTGTAAACGCTCAGCCGTACGAAAGACGCTCATCGACAGGATTAATCCATTGCAAATCTCACTGTCTCAATAGCCAAATCGGCGTTTATAGCTGTCGATCGTTCGTTTATGACAATGTGAATCGGGTGAGTAAGCAAGAGGGAGAAATGAAGACAAATGGAAAAATAGAGAGGGGACTCCATACTTTCTCTAGACTCACAGGAATATTTCATATTCTTAACTCAAATAGAATGTTTCTGTCTCGAAAAAATAAATTTTAGGTTTGCGATCTATTCGCCCACGTTGGTGATCAGGCTCCAGCTCGTTTGCTCAAATTCCAAACTCGAGATTATTTCGAGCCCACTGACATTGTTCACTGCCTATCTCTAATCAATAGGTCTTCTTCTGGTCTGGATTCTGAATCGGAATCCGGAGACGTTGATCCTCCAAGTCCGCCACCGCCAGCTCCAATTATAGCGCAGGCTTCGAACACTGATAAGAGAGATGAACAAAAAATAGAAGACATCACCTCCCCATCCACGGAAGTTTCGACTTCTTCTGAATCTTTGGAATCATTGGACACCTGTCCACGTGGAAAACAGGCGACGTTTTTGAGAACCGAGGGATTCGAACTTTTCAAGCACGATGAACAAGAATTACAAGTAGAAAATGTGGCCGAGTGTGCAAAGGCGTGTATTGAGAACAAGGTTAGTTCTTTGTAATCATCTATGTGTATTTGGTCGTGCGATTTTATTACAAATGCTGAAATGACGTCTGAAAGTTATTTTTCAGATCAATGGAGTACCTCTTACTTGTAAAAGTTTTGACTACCTATCGACCACGTCCTCGTGTTCCTTCACCTCTGAAGCGGCGGTTCCTGTTGGAAACGGGCAGTTGAAACAGAGAGATGAGGCTTCTTATCATGAGAAGATTTGTGTTTCAAAAAGTTTTGTCGAGTAAGTTTTGAAGAGAGTGTCTTGAGAGGAATCTCAACTATGATTCTTAAATTTCAGATCCTGCCCCTCCACATTCTTCTCTCGTCATCCTCAAATGATACTTGTTGGTTTCGCAGAGTCTGTTTCAGACTCTCCATCCTTTGAACATTGTTTCGATACATGTATCAATAGTTATCAATTATTCGGGTTCAATTGTACTTCTGGAATGTACTATTTCGAAGTAAGTTTTGTCGTGGAAGATAAGATTTATACTATTGAAAATCTCAGGAAAATCAACTGAACTGCATCTTGAACTCGGAAAATCGAAACACACAATCTGAGCTTTTCACAGAAGAAAATACTGACATTGTGGACTATTTTGAAGTAGAGTGTAATAGACCAAAAACGACAGGATCTGTACACAAGAGGAGGAAGATGTCGGGAGTCAGAAATTTTGGTGAGTCTGAGATATTCTACAACCTCTGAAAAAGACTAAGAATCTTTTTTGAATGTTCGAACCCAAAATAAATAGAGGTAGTATCAACCAACAAAAATCAGAGTTTGCATATTGAATAAAAATCTTACCTGTTTCAGAAACTGATGCCATCGGTGCTGATAAGATGTTGATGTCCTCTTCCAACCATGAAAATGACTTCGAGGATGATGGTTCAAGATGGGAAAGTTGGTCGGAGTGTCAAGATGGAAAACAGACAAGAAGGAAAAGTTGTGCTAACTTCAATGTGAGTTTCTTTAAAATATTTTCTCTACGGATAAATGTTTTTTTCAGAAAATCGAGGATTGTGCTGAGGACGTCCGAGACTGTACAGATGATTCTGAATCCGAGGAGCCTAGTGGAATGAAAATGTCTATTAGGAGATCTGGGGATCTCAATGATCTTGAAGCACAAGAAAGAGAAACTTTGGAGGGAAATCAGGCAGATATCAAAACAGAAGAAGAGAATAATGGAGCAGACGATAGTCAGGAAGGTGAGCATTTAGTCTGCTAAGGTTTTACTTTGGTTATCCAAAGTCTCTTCATTGGGAATAGAATCAAAAATTTGCAGACCCAGTTCCTACGAAAGAAGAAATCGCTGAAGTTAAACAAAAAATTCGTCGAACCGGCTTTAAGTGTCCCCTAAATGAGTGTTGTCGTGTTTTCTTATCTTGCTCATACGGTCTTCGTCATAATTCTCATACGAAACAATTAGAATGGTGTCGTCGTCCATGTAATTCTGAATCCAGGAACTTCCGAAGGTCACGTCTCCTGAGATAAGCGCTGGCTTATAGTTTTCCCTCGTTCGTCTTTTTCAACTTCGAAAATTGCAATTCCGACTACCTAATCACTCTTCGATACTCATAATAATAATTATTGATGTATGTAAATAATAAAACTGTTTTGTATTTCAAATTGCATATTCTAGAAAACCATACCCAATTACAGTAGCAACTTTGATTCAAGTCGGGAAAAACATACAGCAGAAACGATACTAGTGTACGTTCGTAAAGAATCAGAGGTGATTAAGAATATGAGAGAGGAATGAAAAGAAATATACAAAAGTACAGAATGATACAAGTGCTCTCCATTAGTGTAAGAAGCAAGTTACAGTTAAATTACAAAATCATACAATGTTATTGGAATACTTTGATTCGCTACAACATATGAGGGGGCATTGGAATAACACCGACGCCGACTCCGCCTTCATGACAAGTCAAAGGGGTTACGATGGTCCATTGGTCAGTTTCCTCGTCGTACTGTTCCATACTGCATAGGTTGTTTTCACCGTCGAATCTGAAAGTTTCGAGTGAAAATTTTGAAACAATATATCCTTTTTACCCAGCCACGGCGAACAATCCCTCTGTCGTTGCTACCAACGAGACTCTGCTTCTTCTCATATTCATTGCCGAACATGGTGCCCATTTGCCATCTTTCGGATTGAAAACTTCGACGGATTTCAAAAAAGACGTTCCATCGTAACCACCAGCCACATATATTTTTCCTTTGAAAGTGGCCGCACCAAATCGGCATCTTTGTTGAATCATCGATGGAGCACGTTCCCATTGCTGTGTTACAGTGTCTAACCGTTCAACTGTCGCGAAGATTTGCATTCCATCATGACCACCGCATACTGAAAAATATGTGAGAATTGCGAGCAATCTTTGTTCTTGAACTCACCATAAATGTACTTATCGAATACAGTAACCCCAGCGGCACTCCTTTGATTCTCCATTGGTGGTCCAGCTTCCCATACATTTCGATTGATATCGTAGATTTCCATAGTGGAAAGACTATGGTTACCATCGTATCCCCCACACACATAAAGACGATTCGAAACAAACGCGGCTGCGAGAGCAGATCGTTTTCGATTGAGAGGGGAGAGCTGCAAATTTACAAATAGTTGGAGGAACTATTTCATTTCTCACCTTAGTCCATTTCAATGTGTCATAATCAAATTTCTC
Organism: Caenorhabditis zanzibari; assembly: GCA_963966625.1. Lineage (NCBI taxonomy): Eukaryota > Metazoa > Nematoda > Chromadorea > Rhabditida > Rhabditidae > Caenorhabditis > Caenorhabditis zanzibari. The sequence goes on from OZ016470.1 coordinate 16,333,676, forward strand.
AACCAAATCCATACGATCCTGTCCGTTGAACCCACCAATTGCATAGACTTGCCTCTGATGAACAGCCACTCCAACGCGTGTGCGTAGGGTAGTGACACCTTCGATGGATGACCACTTTTTCTATAAAACTTTGAAAATTAGTCAAAATTGTTTCCAAATGTTACACAAGCACGAATTTTTCAAGGACAGTAAAAATAGGTTTACCTGAATTGGATCGTAAATTTCTACAGATGATTTTGATTGGCTTTGATGCATCAGACCACCAATAGCGACAATCAGACCAGGAACTCTTTGACAGGCTCTTGGAGTAGTTTTGAAGGATTTTAGGAGAGCCCGGCGTTCTGGGAGGAGATGGTAGTCTTTGGCTTCGTCGATCTATAAAACTTTGAAATTCCATTTTTTGGATTTTTTCTCACCAAATCTCGACACGGAATATCCTTTTTGATAATAGCATTTGAGGCTACTATTGAAGATAAGTATGTTGGGCTTAGTAATGGAAGACGAACACAGTGAAGAACTCTGAAAAAAAAATACAAACTTCACTAAAATTTGAAAATATAAAAGTTAATTCTGACTCACTCTGATGCATGTTCATGTCTAGTCTTGTCCACCTTTAACCATTCCATTGCCGCTACGAAAATTTGTTCTTCTGAATCCACGTATAGATTATCAGAATCTAGAAGAGTTATTGTATCCGCAAGGGACAATTTTTTGAAATCGTCATCTTTTGCAACGACAGTAAAGTGCTTCTGAAAATAACTGTTATCAATAGAGACTTGAAATTATTGAAAACAATGTTTGCTAATTTTTGTTTTTGAGAATCTCATAGTCTCTTATTTCATCAAAACTTCAAAATACAAAGTTCCCTAAAACTGAGAATTTCCTATGATCCGAAACTCTTAAAGTTTTCAAAAAGGAGAATCAGAGATAATCAAAATATAACTTTTACCTGAATATAGTCGTTCGTCTTTTCAATGATGTTTTTTTCAACACACATTAATCTACAAAATTCTCTAATCGAGAGAGCGTTCGATGGATGAAGACGTGTCAATAGAAAACTTCCGCAATGTTGAACAACTTCAAACATTTGAAAAAAATTGGCACCCAGCATTATTGACTGAACGTTACCTGAAATGTAAATGATCGACTACATCCATTTAGAAAATTTGGAATTCAATATCCTCAAAAAAATTTGGACCATAAACTAAGACCTGAATTGTTTTGAAGAACCAGTATTTCAGAATGTTGACTTGGGAACTTTGAATCTACTGATAGTGAGCAAAAATGTGTAGAGTTTCAAATTCATTAATATTTTCCCAACTTTTTTTCTAACAAAAACTCTCACTTGTAGAAATCCTCAGCTCTCCAGTATAGGCAAACGTTAATAATGAATCCACAGTTTCGTAGTTCATATCTGAAAAAATTCAAGAATCACCATAGATTTATGACCAATCCTAAAGTTTTCAAGGGAAATTTCAGAATATCCAACCTTCAATATTAATTTCCTTCATGTTTGCTTCCATCATATCCAATGTGAACATTCCTCGAAAATATGGAATTGTAGCTGCTAGGATGACCTAAACTTTAGAATTTCTTTCTGATGCTCACTGAAACTATATTTCTTTCAACTAACAACTACTAAGAATTCTAAAAATGAACAAGTTTATTACCAATCAAAGCTATTTAGGCAACATGATTTCCAGAAAAACTAATGAATAATGATTTTTAGAAGATGATGAGCTGGCTACGGATTCGAGAGTTCACTTCCTTCTAATGGTATGTAAAATTCATTCCAACCATAACTAACTATAAGATTCAGGACGAACAATTCGATATATTGAATTTGTAATACTTTTTAAAATCGCAAATCAGACCTTATGAGCCGAGAGTTTCCTCCCTTCAACCACTAGAGCCACATCACACAATTGACACTTCGACCGCATTTCATTGAAAATTTCGTAGCTATTTTTGTACATTTCGTTCAGAATATCGATTTTTTGAAAGTCATAATCATCGTCTGTACAAAGGGGGATTCTTCCCATTCGACTTGTTTTAACTGTCAGTGATTCTGAATCGCTGATCATTCTGCAAATAGCAACTAGAGAGTTTTGTATGAAAAATTCAAGTTCTTCCAATGAAAATCTAGTCTTGAAGATCTATTCGAGCAGATACAAATAATCCATACTATGCACTAAAAAGCGCACCATGGAGACACTATTGAAACTGAAGAAACGCAGAGAAGTTGCACTAAACGCGCCAGGATCCATCCCCTGACGCACATCGACTTTGTTCAGAAAATTTATCGAATTTTCCATTTTTTGCATGCTACTCGACAGATACCCGAAATAATCAAGCCACCATGTTGAATTATGATAAAATGGAAAAAATTGGAGAGGGTAAATTGATTTTTCTTCCGAAAAGAAGCCTAAATGTCAAATTCTCTTGCAGGAACCTACGGAACAGTGTTCAAGGCGAGGAATAAGAATACAGGAGAAATAGTGGCGTTGAAAAGAGTGAGATTGGATGATGACGACGAGGTTTGTTCAAAAAATCCATTGATATGTTGAAAAATGTTTTCAGGGAGTTCCGAGCTCCGCTCTTCGAGAAATTTGCATCCTTCGAGAGTTGAAACATAGAAATGTTGTTAGATTGTACGATGTTGTGCATTCAGAGAACAAATTGACGTTAGTTTTCGAGTTTTGTGATCAGGATTTGAAAAAGTTTTTCGACTCGTTGAACGGCTATATGGATGCTCAGGTAAGGATCAAAATTATTAATTTTACAAGTAAGAGTTTCATATTCAAAATGTTCATTTCAGACTGCCCGTTCCCTGATGCTCCAACTGCTTCGTGGTCTCTCCTTCTGTCATACTCATCACGTTCTCCATCGTGATCTGAAACCTCAGAATCTTCTAATAAACACCAACGGAACGCTCAAACTAGCAGATTTCGGTCTGGCACGAGCATTCGGAGTGCCCGTTCGTTGTTTCAGTGCGGAAGTTGTCACCCTTTGGTATCGCCCACCTGATGTTCTTTTTGGCGCAAAGTTGTATAATACATCTATTGATATGTGGTCTGCTGGATGTATTTTTGCAGGTAAATAGAGGGAAACCTAATAAAAATTGAATAAAATTAAACATATTTTCTCCAGAAATCTCCAATGCTGGACGCCCGCTATTCCCTGGTGCCGACGTCGATGATCAGCTGAAACGAATCTTCAAACAGCTGGGTAGTCCGACGGAGGAAAGTTGGCCATCTATCACTCAGTTGCCAGATTATAAGGTAGGCTGATTGCTATTTCACGACAAGCAGTTTTGAAATTGTAAATTCGACTGAAATAGCCATGACGACTCTGAAAACCTAAAAATTCATCAAAATGAATCGGCACTCCAATTTTTTTTCATAAAAAAGACTCCAGCACAAAATTTTGGAGTTCCTCATCGCTCTAACTCCAATCGCAGCAAAAATTCAATATCAATGGTCTTGATACTTTTTTTCGTATTCGACCCTGAAACTTCGACACAGTTTTCCCCCCGAATCCTTTGATTTTCAATTTTTCGTACTTTGAGTCTACTCTCTTATCAATTTCGTCCACCTGCAAGTTCCCGTTTCTCTTTTTCTTATCATTTTTTTCTCCTTTTTCCCCATTTTTCCACACAGCTGTCTTCATATCTGTACACTACTTTCCGCCCGTGTCAAGTGACGAAATGGAGAAATCTAAAAGACGATTCAAAGTACTCCGCCTCAGCTGTTTGTTCTTCTGACGCAACACGGGCGGAATCGGAGAACGAAAAGTAACAGCGAGAAAGACAAAGAACCAATTAGTGATTGATTAGTCTCGAAAATTAGATTGAAAAAGAAATCAACAAAAAGTATCAATTCCAGCACTATCCGATCTACCACCCAACGCTGACTTGGAGTCAAATCGTTCCAAATTTGAATACCCGTGGGCGTGATCTTTTACAGGTATTTTAAAGTCAGGTCTATTTACACAACCTTTAGAATTTGCAGAAACTCCTTGTGTGCAATCCAGCTGGCAGAATTGATGCAGATGCCGCACTACGTCACGGCTACTTTGCAGACACTTCCGATGTCTAGGCTCTCTTCGTTTCATGAATGCACATCCTCCTTCGATAGCTTCACTCCACGCAGCCCTCACTTTTATATTCTGCACCCAACTCCCCTTGAAAATGAATCTCATTGCTTCTTGCAAATCTCAAATCTCGTCTCTTTTCTCGCCATTCCTGGATTTACTAATAAATGGTTACGGATTCCGTTGCAAAAGAATTGTGCAAGTGAATAACAACAACAAAATTTATTGTTGCTCGAGTAATTTTAAGATCAACGGCAAAACACAGGTGCAATAACCGAGAGTTGTCAAACCGAGTCTAAAGGGGACGCTAACCTAACGAATGTTCAATCGGGGTGGTGGATGAGAATTTTCAGAAGGGGACGGAAACTTGAAAAAGAATAAGAAAGGGTTTTAAAACTTTTTATGTGGCTCGCTTTATTTTTGGAAACTTAACAAAGTAGCTATCTATACTACTTTGCTAAAACAAGCTACATAACGAGATTTTGTTGGAGAATGACAAGGTTAAAAAATTTCAAAATGTCATTAGATTTAGAGGAACTTCTGGATTTCGTCGTAGATGGCCAAGACGAGGGCTCCTCCGGTTCCACGGAAAACGTTGGAGAGGGCTCCCTTGAACATGGCAGAGATTCCTTCGTTTTGGATGATCTTCTTGGCGCAGTCGAGGGTGTTTTTGTAAAGGATGTCCTTGCGTCCGGATTGCATCATCATACGACGACGGACAGTGTCCCATGGGTAGGAAAGGATTCCGGATCCTACGGTAACGACTTGAGCGATTCCCCAGGCGGCGAAGAAGTTGAGCTTCTTTCCGTCAGCGGCGAAGACCATCTTGGCGGTATCGAACATTCCGAAGTAGGCGGCACGGTAGATGATGATTCCTTGCACGGAGACGAAGAATCCTCTGTAGAGTCCGATTGGTCCGTCAGATTTGACAATCTTGACGAGGCAGTCAGCGAGTCCCTTGAATTCACGATCGTTGGCCTTTCCAATATCAGCGGCAAGACGGGTACGAGCGAAGTCGAGTGGGTAGACGAAGCAGAGGGAGGTGGCTCCAGCAGCTCCTCCGGAAGCCAAGTTTCCGGCGAAGAACCTAAAAATTGAAATTTGCTCACAGATCTATGTAATTTCCAACGTACTTCCAGAAGTCCTTCTTTTTGTCAAGTCCCTCAAGGAAGATTGCCTTGTAGGTATCCTTGAAAGCGAAGTTCAGGGCCTGTGTTGGGAAGTATCTGATGACGTTGGCGAGGTTTCCTCTCCAGAGGGCAGCGACTCCTTGCTCCTTTGGCACACGAACGAGAACGTCCATGATTCCCTTGTAACGCTTATCAGCGGTGATGGTCTTGGAAGCATCTTGGACCTGAAAATTTGACGATTTAAATGAAAAGAATGTAATTGTGCAATTTACCTGAAGGAGAAGCTTGACACGCTCGATTGGGGCGACGGCGGTCTTGGAGACGGCAGCAGCGGTACCTAAAGAAAATAAATTTTTTCGAAAATGGGCGAAAATCCAGTAAAATACAATTTTAGGATTTCAGATTACTTTCCCGCGATATCAATTTTACGAGACAGAAGCTTACCTCCGGAGGCGAGATCGATCAAGAATTTTCTGGTGTCGAAGGACTTTTCTTTGGACATGATTCAAGATTGAAGGACCTCGGTGGTCGGTGCTTGCCAGAAGCAATAGTGAAAAGACGGCCGCCCGTCGAGACGGGGGACGCGCACAGCCCATCGACGCATTTCGTGGGTCTCGCAACGGGCGCAGATACTGTCGCCCAGGCGCGGCGATTCAAACGCTTGTTTTCAAATTCTGACCGCCCAGTTTTGGGATTTTATCCCATTTTCTAGCCTATTTTCCTTGTTTTTCATAGTTTTCCACTCATTTTTTCGCAAAAAATTTGCGATTTGAGCTCTATGGGAATTTATAAAGTTGAAAACTCCACGAAGCTTCAGATTTTTTAGCTGTAAATTGGTTTTTTTGGGTAAAATTCTGGAGCATTATTATTGCGAAACTTTCAATTTCTCAAAAGTGAAGTCTTCCAAAACAAAGATAAATATTTCATGATCGATAAACATCACTGACCATCCAACTATATTTTGTTCACTCAGCAAACAACTGAGAAAACTAGTTCTAGATTTGTTGATATCAACAATCGATAATTTTATGTAAATACCAGCCTGCTTACAGCAGGCTGGATTCGCGGCTTCGCCGCTCAACTTTGCTTAGAAATATCACGTTTTTATACGCCCCCGATCGTTTCGGTTTTGTTACACGTGTGGTGTAGTTGGTTGTGGGCTGCACTGCCACGCGATAGTCGCGGGTTCGATTTTGTGGCGCGACCAAATTCTTTAACTTTCGGAAAACTAAAGCGGACATCGTGACCAAGAAACGGACAGACTTTCTAGCGGATTATATATAAGTAAGATTCTGCGTTTATTTTCAGTTGATTTCAAACATGCTTGTATGAAAAACTCGGCTTGCAACAAACTGAGCGATGTTTTCGATATCTCCGTTAAAATGGCTTCTCTACGATTTTTACCATTTTTTCTCTGGTTACATTTTATCTTCCAGGTAACACCAATCTCCAAACCGCCATGTCGAGTCACAAGCAAGAGCCACTTGAGGAGAACGTCGACCAACTTACTCAGTTCCGTGAGCGCTGCGCCGATCACGTCACCGAATTCAAGGCAATCCTCGACGAATGCAACGATCGCGTCAACTCTCGCACTGAGACCGAGGAGACCTGTCACCAGGAAATGGCCGACTACGTTCATCACTTGGATCACTGTGCCATGCCAAAGGCCTTTGCCTCGTTGAAATAAATACTTTTCGAAGGATTTTTTGCCTTCGATACATCCTTTAATCCTTTTTTCCCTTTCTAGTTTTTAAAAAATTTCTCTCTCTTTTTAGTCTTTTTTACTCGTCTTCTTGTATTTTTACCGTTTTTTTGTGAGATGAAATTTTTGAATAAAATAAACTATTTTAGGGTACCCCATCCGCATCACTGCTGGACAACCACAATGCCGTCTGATGCGAAGAAAGCACGCGAGGCCGCCAAGAAAGCCGCCGCGAAAGGAGGAAAGGGAAAGAAGAAGGTGAGTTTTTTCTGCCAGATATTAACGCTCAAATACCTCTGTAATTTTCAGGAAGTAACCCCGTCGATGTCGGAAAACGCCTCTGTCGTTAGTCTTACGGCTCTTGACGAGGAGCTCGATCAGGCCGCCGCCACCTTGGCTAAGATCGAATTGGAGAATGCCGCCGCACGTTCTGTAGCAGGAGCATTGACCTCAGATCCAAAAGGATTAGATCATAGAGTCGAGAGTTTGACGGTAAGTGGTAAAATAATCTCCGGCTAAAAATTGCGAAAATTCACTAAAAAACATAAAGCTTATATGTGCTGTGTTCACTGAACACCCGTCTATACATGGGTCTATTGAAGCATCTCTACGATTCTAAAAACTTTTTTAATGCCAAAATACATGAAGACTTATTGTTCCAGGCCAATCAATAGCTTTACCTTCCATTTTGCAGATCACATTCCACGGTCGTGAGATCGTAGTCGACACAAAACTCGAATTGAACCGCGGCCGTCGTTACGGTCTCATCGGACTCAACGGTTCAGGAAAGTCCACCGTTCTACAGGCTATTTATAATAAGGAGATGCCAATCCCGGAGTCTGTCGACATGTACCTCGTATCTCGTGAAATGCCAGCCTCTGAAATGACCGCCCTTCAAGCTGTCGTTGACGTCGATTCGGTTCGTAAGGATTTGGAGCACTTGGCTGAGCAACTAGCTGGACAACCCGATGAGGAGAGTCAAGAGAAGTTGATGGATGTATACGAGAGATTGGACGAAATGGACGCCGAATTGGCCGAGAAGAAGGCTGCTGAAATCCTTCATGGTCTCGGATTCACTAAGACGATGCAAATGAAGAAATGCAAAGACTTCTCGGGAGGTTGGAGAATGCGTATCGCTCTGGCGCGTGCTCTCTACCTCAAGCCTTCTGTTTTACTGCTCGACGAGCCCACCAACCATTTAGATTTGGAAGCTTGTGTCTGGCTAGAAGAGGAGTTGTCGCAGTACAAGAGAACGTTGTTGGTGGTTTCTCATTCACAAGATTTCATGAATGGAGTCTGCACAAATATTATTCATCTGTTCCAAAAGCAGTTGGTCTACTATGGAGGAAACTACGATCAATTTGTGAAGACACGGTTAGAATTGTTGGAGAATCAACAGAAACGATACAATTGGGAGCAGGCTCAACTTCAACATATGAAAGACTACGTCGCTAGATTCGGTCACGGTTCTGCTAAACTCGCCCGTCAAGCTCAGTCCAAGGAAAAGACCATGGCTAAGATGATCGCAGGAGGACTCACTGAGAAGGCTGTCACCGAGACGGTTAAACAGTTCTACTTCTTTGACGCTGGAGAGATCCCACCACCTGTTATCATGGTGCAGCACGTATCGTTCCGTTACAATGAGAACACACCGTGGATCTACAAGGACATCGATTTTGGAATTGATTTGGACACCAGAATCGCTTTAGTCGGACCTAATGGAGCAGGAAAATCGACACTGTTGAAGTTACTGTGCTCGGATGTGATGCCTACTGATGGTTTGATCAGAAGACATTCTCATTGTAAGATTGGAAGATATCACCAGGTAAGAGGAAATTTTCAGTATTTGCAATATTATGTTTGCTTTCAAATCCCTTTACAGTAACTAATTGATCATATATTGAAACTACAAAAAAAATCAAAGAATTGTTTTAATCGGGTCTCTCCCGCGAATTCAAAGTATCTGATAATCTCTCGGGGCGAGAAAAAAGTTCTCTATTTTTGGAGCAGTAGCAAGACGATAACCATGATGAGCACGATGATGATCCATCTCAAATTATCGACCTCCTCCTCGCCAGCCTGATCATCCTTTTTCACAGTTTTAAGAGCCGGTGTTGGCTCAGTTGGGGTGGTTGTTGGAGGAACTGCGGTATTGGGGCTAGTCGTAGGGGCTCTAAAATTATAGATGACCTGAGGATTAAAAATCAATGTTCCCTGTATTATTGTGATCTTCATTATTTGTTTTTACCCTGCCTGCATAGACAAGTTATATTCAAATGCAGATATTGATGTCTGTCAATTTTTTGAAAAAGTGATGTTTCGACATGGTAACGTGGACAAAAGAATATATGGGATTCAACGTTCAGAAGAAAATTACTCACGGAGTAACACCAGTGTCCTTGCCTACAGCATCCAGAAGCAATTGCTCAATGGGCGGAGTGTCCGGATCGCACTGTTTCGAAGTGCTTACTCTCGCCATGAGACGAGTATTCGTCGGAGCCTCGTCGGCAGACTTTTCGCCAGATTGCAGGAAGTACGTGGTCAACAAAAGCTTCGGCATACGCAAATCCTTCCACTGAGTGAAGCCATCGGGCATCTTCCAGGTCAAAAGAATACGCATTTGAGACTTGGGAGCAATGTGGCCAGAGCCGGCAGGCAGGGCGGTGACGTTCGAGGTGGCACTGCAGCGGAGTTTGACGAAGATGTCACGATCCGATATGTTGCAAAGAAGAAGTTGAACACGAGCTTGTTCTGGTTTGTTCTTGACAGCTTGAAACGTCAGAAGAGTCGCCTGAAATACTCTGTATATTCCTTCCAAACTAGAAATCTGACCTTCAGCTCTTTCTCCGGATCATCACGAAGAGTACGACGAATCGAGAGCCGAGAGCGAGTCTTCTTGCTACCACTCTTGCTACTACTACTCGCTTTTTTCGATCGTTTCGTTTGTCTCTTTGACAAGCTTTCAGATTTTGCCGTTTTCATTTGTTGCTCTTCTTCCTTCTTCGGTTGCTCCTCTTTCTTATAAATTTCTTCCTTCTTATCCGATTTGGCCTCAGTTTTTGTTTTATCAGTAGTATGAGCTGGGGGAGGGCCAACGATGGCAACTGCGCCATTGGATGGTTCATTGATATTGTTACCGGTTCCTTTTGGTTCGCTCATCTCCTTTGAGCAGGAAGCCTTCCTATGATAGAAAAGAGAAATACTTTTCTCTCGGTGTTTCGAAATAATCATCCCTGATATGAGAATTCTATTACGAAAAAAAAAATCATAAATTCACGTGTTTCAGCATCTTCACGAAGAGTTACCTCTGGATCTTTCTGCACTCGAGTTCATGATGAAGGAGTTCCCTGATGTCAAGGAGAAAGAAGAAATGAGAAAGATTGTCGGAAGATATGGAATCACTGGAAGAGAACAGGTGAGAATACTGAAAAAAAAATTTCACTCGAAAGTTCTGTTTATCTTATTGGGCCAGTCATATTCTAGACGCGGATTTTACTGATATAAACACCCGACAAGAAACACCGGCTGGGAAGTTCAATTATTCAGTTTTTATAAAAATGTCTTCTGTATAAAAACGATACATTATTAAATTTCTTATTTCTCGCAGGTGTGCCCAATGAAACAACTCTCCGACGGGCAACGTTGTCGTGTATCGTTCGCCTGGTTGGCGTGGCAACAACCACATCTTCTGCTTCTTGACGAACCTACTAATCATCTGGATATGGAGTCTATTGACGCGTTGGCCGAAGCCATCAACTGCTTCCCAGGTGGAATGATTCTAGTTTCTCACGACTTCCGTCTCGTGTCGCAGGTAAAATCAGAGAGCGGGAATGAAAATTGACAATCGTTAGCTTTTCTCGGTTTTTTCATAGTTACAATGATACTCTCCTGAAATTGACCTGAAAAGCTAGATGTCTCTCTAAAACGAAAAGAAAAACACAACTTCCATTCTCCAGGTGGCCGAGGAAGTGTGGGTTTGTGACAACCAGGGTATCCTGAAGTGGGATGGTGACATTTTCTCGTTCAAGGAGCACCTCAGAAAACAGATCGACAAGGATGTCAAATCTCGCGAGAAGGGACTTGTCAAGGAGCGTTAAATCCACTATTCTTCTTTGTTTTTGTTATTATCCACTGTTAACTCGTTTTCTTTTTTGATATTACTTTACTTGATTCAAAAATCTCCGTTTTTGCCCCATGTTTTTTTGATGAATTACTCTCTAATTCAGTAAAAATTAGGCATTTTCTATATTAGAAGGTGCAGAATTTCTCTCTTTCTTATCAGTTTAGGATATTTCAATTTCTTTTTGATTTTGATTTATTATCTTTATCTTGTTTTCTTTGGTAGCCTATTTTTCTTTAATATTTTGGCTATTTTTGTGTCCGGTTTTTTTTCCATCGGCTGCTCTTTTTTGTTGATCCCTGTCACCTTATTACTCCTTTTGAAAATTGACAGTTTGTTGTCTGAGAAACTCAGCATATTAGGTCACTTCAAACTTTCAAGTAAAAAGGGTAATAAACTCCCTTATCCTCCTCAATTGTTGTTGATCACATCACTCATTCAATTTTTGGGTAGTGTTTTGTGATTTTCTTTTCTCTTTCGATGTGTTTTTTTTTTCATGAAAATTACAGTTTTTCCGGTAATCAGTCTTCTTGAATTTTAATTTGTAATGTTACCTTTCAGGTCTCTGTGTCCTTCGGTAAGGGTATTTTGAACAGGTTTTAAATTCTCTTGTTCTCGTAAATAGTTTTCTCTTCTTTTCAAGTCACTTTACACTTTTACAAAGTAGGTTAGAGAAAGGAAATGAAGATGACACATGTAACATTAGAATTTTTACTTACGAACTTTTATCGATTCGGTATGTGGTTTATTCACACTTTTCGACCCAGTACGAGTTAATTTCGATAATCTTTTTTCGAACAAAAAAATTTCAAGAAACAACGAAAAGTGTCAAAACTGACACCTTGTTTGTTCTCTTCTCTCGTATCTCTTTTGATAAGGAAACATCTAAAATTATTGTACTGTTTTAGCACGATTTTACGATTTTTATGTACTAAGCGGGAATATTTTATTTAAAAGTCGCTGGAATAACCTACAAATGAGAATAAAAACTAAAAAGCTTCAGCTCTTGTTCATTTTCTTTCTCAAGTTTGCTTTTCCCCCATTTTTCTCTAGATGCTTGATACATTCTGTCATTTTCACACAAATTTCAATACCTTATTTATAACTTTCAATTGACTTTTTTTCTTATAATTCTATGTGTCAATTTCAATTCTTTAAGTATTGAAGTTTTAAAAGAGCCGAGTTCTCCAGCGACAGAAATCTGACATAGTTATTACGAAATATCGAATTTTTTATATACTACATATTTCTCGTTTTTCTTAAAAATAGAGTAGAAGCATTAGATGACGTCAATGACATCATCTTATGAAAGTGGGCGTAGCCTAGAGAATTCTCGGCCACCCGGCCATCATGAGGCATCCAAACCATTGCACTTCTTTAACTTTTAACTTCTTTCGACTAACTTGTAAAAATTATTGATAAATACTATAACACAATTGAACATTACAGATTCACAACTACTGGACAAAACTCGGGAGTTCCACTGAAAATTACACTTCGAGAAACGTTTTGAAGCTTCTATGTGTTTTTCTTCGGTGAATTCTAAAAATAATAAAAATAATTCGGATACCTTCAAAAGTCGATAAATAAGGAAAAAATGTCGGAAAATGTGAGCCTTCTGGACGGTTCCCCTCTACCACCACGATCGTCGAATTCTGCTTCCACTCCATCAACGTCGAATAGTCTCATTCCAAGACCAACACCTTCATCTAAAATTCAGAATCCAGGAGTTCTTGACAATCACAATTTATTGGTGGATTTTGGAAGTTTTCAAAAAGCTGAATCTGGAGAAAAGAATAAGCAAGAGCGAGAAGAGACAGTGTGGTTGGATATCAAGTTAGTGTTTTTTTTTGTATGAAAATGATTAGGAAATAATTATCAAAGTGGAAAACTGAATATAATCAAATTTTGTAGGTTCAATTGACTTTATTTAAAAATATAATTGGTTGAAAATCGTTAATTCTTGCTAAATAACATGAATTTTGAAATGTCGACATCTCGAAAATACAGAGCTTGTCGTAAGCCCAACATTTTCTGGGTTCCAAAAAAAAAGTTACAGAATTTCAAATAATTAGAAATCGACGAAGTTTTCAAATCGTTTCAAATCGTGGGTCAGTTGAGATAAATAATAATCAATTTTTTAGAGGAATGACATGTCACTCATGCGTCAACAACATTCAGGATGTGATGGGAAGTAAATCGGGAATTTCGAAAATTCAAGTGAACTTGAAAGAGGAGAATGGAATTGTCACTTTCGATCCTACTATTTGGACTAAGGAGAAAGTGGCTGAAGCGGTGGATGATATGGGCTTTGAATGTCGAGTACTAAAAGGTGAGAATGAAAAAAACACTCCAAAAACATTTTTTCGAAATAAAGTAATTCAAGATCGCAATTTTGAAATTTTGAAATGAAAAAAAAAAAGTTTCAAAAACATTTTGCCTTCATTATACAAATCATATATAAACAAAACATATCCAATCTAGAATCAAGAATTCTGAAAATCCCGATAAAAAGTATGACTAAATCACTACTCTCAAGCGAAACTCAAACTTTGACTGTCAACGAAAATATTATATGTAGATCAAAAATAAACAAACACTCAAAAATTCTTGTATTTGTTTATTTTGATCCATTTTCTTCTCTACATTTCATAAATATTCTCGTCTACTTTTGATAAGGAATAATGTCCATTACAAAAACCAGTTTTCTTCTACTGTAAAGTGTTCAAGTATATTTTTTAAAGCAAACCATATTAAGACTCAATTTAATAAGAAATGTTAGGCGATCCCGCATTCTTCGATTGACGAAAGACAGATTTTGGAAATTTCAATTCACTCCAATTTATTTTCCTAGAATCCACTTTGGCTTTTACCAACTAATAACCACCAAAAAATCAAAAATTCCAGTCTTATTGCTCGTCTTTTGTGCTCTCTTACTAATTTTTTCTGCGTCTCTAGATTTTCAGCAATGTTTCTCCTCCTATTAGTATAGTACTGATAAAGGCAGACAAAAAAATTGATAGGCTGGTTTTGGTGAAAAATGGTTGGTTTTTTTTGGGTGATGATGATAACACATTTCCTTCAGTGAAAAAAAGTTTGTATGCACACACACACACACGCTTACGTGCTTACTGAAAGTGTAATTGCTGAGCTGAAATTCATAACTTCTTTATTTAACTCTGAGATCTCAAATATATGAAAGACAGAGTTTTCAAAGGCACATGTGTCTAATTCTCCAATTTGAACTAGAATTTAGATCGATCCCCTTCTGAACGAAATACTTTCCATTAGGATACGCTCAAGGATTTTTGAAATGCACTTTTTAAAAACAAATGAACTCCTAATTTTCATTTTTCAGACTCTCCAATGTCGATTAAAGAGAAAGCGAAACTCCGAAGAGCTGTAGTTTCCATCGATGGAATGACATGTCATGCTTGTGTTAACAATATTCAAGATACAGTTGGACCGAAGGAGGGAATTCGAAAAATTGTCGTTAATTTAGAGCGGAAACAAGGAACCATTGACTACGATTCAGAAAAATGGACCGGAGAATCTGTAGCGGAAACAATTAATGATATGGGATTCGAGTGTAAATTGATCACAGATCAAGAATTTCAAGAAGAGTCTCCAGCGATAATAGATATTTCAAAACCTCAAACAAAAAGTCCTGCGAAATTAAAAGACCTATCAGAAGGGAAGATTGAGCTACAATTAAACGGTGTCAAATATTCCAAAGGCAATACTTCGGATCACATGGAAAAATGCACATTTGCAGTAGAAGGAATGACATGTGCCTCATGTGTACAGTATATAGAGAGGAATGTGGCTAAGGTAGAAGGTGAGTTCTCTGAAAATATGCTCCATTGCTCACATCCATATTTCCAGGTGTCCATTCAGTAGTTGTTGCTCTAATCGCCGCCAAAGCCGAAGTGATCTATGATAACCGGATAACATCAGCCGATGCGATTGGAGAACACATGACAGAAGAGTTGGGCTACAAAGCAACTCTCTTAGATTCAATGGGTGGCAATTCAAACTATAATAAAATTCAGTTGATAATTGGGAACCTATCAACGGAAAACGACGCAACCCGGATAGAGTCTCATGTTTTATCAAAAACTGGAATCGATTCATGTAATGTTTCAATAGCAACGGGGATGGCGTTAGTGGAATTCTCACCTCAAATAATTGGACCTAGGGATATTATTAATGTGATTGAGTCGCTGGGATTTACGGCTGATTTGGCAACACGAGATGATCAGATGAAGCGATTGGATCATTCAGAGGACGTGGAGAAGTCAATAGTAACACTTCATAATAATTTTCAATACAGCATTTTTTCAGATGGCGAAACACTTTCTTGATTTCCTTAGTCTGCGGTGTGCCTGTTATGATTATAATGATAATTTTCCACTGGATCCTTCACACTCCAATGCACCCGGAGAAACAGACACCGATATTCACTCCCGCTCTTTCATTGGATAACTTTTTGTTACTGATTCTGTGTACACCTGTGCAGGTATTAAATTCCAGAAAAATGTTAAAATCTTGGTTTTGTTCAGATTTTCGGAGGTCGTTATTTTTATTCGGCCTCATGGAAAGCGATAAAACATGGTAATGCCAATATGGATGTCCTTATTGTTCTTGCCACCACCATTGCCTACACATATTCCATTGTTGTACTGTTTCTGGCTATCGTATTCAAATGGCCATCATCACCCATGACATTCTTCGATGTACCTCCCATGTTGATTGTATTCATCGCGTTGGGGAGAATGTTGGAGCATAAGGCTAAAGGCAAAACCTCCGAAGCCTTGTCTAAATTGATGTCTCTTCAAGCCAAGGAGGCCACTTTGGTTACCATGGATGCAGAAGGTCGGCTAACGTCGGAAAAGGGCATCAATATTGAACTAGTTCAACGAGATGATCTGATCAAGGTTGTTCCCGGAGCAAAGGTACCAGTAGACGGTGTGGTTATCGATGGAAAAAGTTCAGCTGATGAAAGTTTCATTACGGGAGAGTCCATGCCGGTTGTGAAAAAGCCAGGAAGTACCGTTATTGGAGGATCTGTAAACCAAAAAGGAGTCCTTATCGTCAAAGCTACTCACGTTGGAAATGACTCAACACTGTCTCAAATTGTACGACTCGTTGAAGAGGCACAAACGAATCGTGCTCCAATTCAACAGCTGGCTGATAAAATTGCTGGATATTTTGTTCCGTGCGTGATTGGATTGTCACTTTTAACACTGGGAATATGGATTGCAATTGAGTACAATTTGGAGAGGAATGCGCATTTACCACCGGGTCTCCGCTTTGAAGAAGCTCTCAAGATTGCGTTTGAAGCCGCAATTACCGTACTCGCTATTGCCTGCCCGTGTAGTTTGGGTCTCGCCACGCCCACAGCTGTGATGGTTGGAACTGGAGTAGGAGCAGCTAATGGAATTCTCATCAAGGGTGGAGAACCACTGGAGAGCGTTCACAAAGTAACGACTATTGTCTTCGACAAAACTGGAACTATCACCGAAGGTCGTCCTCGTGTAGTACAAATTGCTTCATTTGTTAATCCATCTTCAATGTCCCTGAAAATGATCACCTTTTTGTCCGGCGCAACTGAAGCTTTGTCTGAGCATCCCATCGGAAATGCGATCGCGACATTTGCTAAAGAGGTAGGAGTCCTGAAACAATCTATCTCTTCCGCCGTCTAAACTTTGACATTTTCAGCTCCTCAACGAGCCCACATGGCCCAACACGTCTCGTTTTCATGTTTCCGCTGGTCATGGTGTCACTTGCCGAATAGACGCTATCCGTCAGTCCTTTGCCTCGTTGGCATTGTCGGGCTCTTCCTCGAGCTCTGTGGAAATCCCACGTCTTCCTGACGGACAATCCATGACGATTCCAGGCACAGAAGTCTCATTACTGCAGGTTTCCAGTAATGATGGTAAGTATAATCTTTTCAAAAGACAATCTTGTATATCCCCTTCAAAATAAATTGTTTTTTTTTTTTGATTGGCGTGATTGCAGTAACCCAACCGAATCCGGAAAGTGCCAACATTGTAATTGGCACCGAGAGAATGATGGAAAGACACGGTATCTCTGTAACGGATACTGTGAAAATGACGCTGTCGGAAGAACAACGAAAAGGACATATTTCGGTGATATGTGCCATTAATGGTGAGTTTTAGTTTATCAAACAAGACATACAAAAATATAAACTCTACTATCCGGAAAATCAGCTTTTTCAGTTATTATGTGGTACCCATGAACCCTAATCTGTTGGTATTTCCAGCTGAAGTCGTTGCTGTGATCTCAATTGCGGATCAAGTCAAAAAAGAAGCTCCTCTAGCTATTTACACCCTTCGAGAAATGGGTCTACGGGTGGTGCTGTTGACTGGAGACAATTCTAAAACATCAGAATCGACAGCTAAACAAGTAGGAATTGATGAGGTTTATGCGGAGGTAAGGAATTCTTTCAACAGAAAAACAGAGAACCTTTAACGAAAATGTTGAAAACCTAAACTTTTCAGATAGAAGTTTTACTTTATTCAAATACTCGTTTTTTCTAAAAATCTATTATCTTTAAAAATTTGTATGATTCTAAGATTTTCTGAATGTTTCGAGAATACGGAAAGTCCCAAACTTCAGGTGCTCCCCAACCAAAAACAGCAAAAAATCAAGCAACTCAAAGCATACGGAAACAAAGTGGCAATGGTTGGTGACGGTGTAAACGACTCTCCCGCTCTCGCCGAAGCCGACGTCGGAATTGCGATTGCAGCTGGAAGTGATGTCGCGATTGAATCCGCCGGAATTGTTTTGGTTCGAAATGATTTGGTAGATGTAGTTGGAGCAATAAAGTTATCGAAAATGACAACAAGAAGGATTCGATTAAATTTCTTGTTTGCCATTATTTACAATGCGATCGGGATTCCTATTGCAGCTGGTGAGTTAGAACTTATATTTTTTCAAGATTGTAAAATATCCTAATTTTAAAGGCTTGTTCCGTCCATTCGGATTCATGCTTCAACCATGGATGGCCGCCGCCGCAATGGCCCTTTCGAGTGTGTCCGTTGTTTCCTCTTCCCTCCTACTGAAAAATTTCCGAAAGCCGACTCTCGCCAATCTCTACACACCAGCATTCAAGCGTCACCAAAAGTTCCTGGAATCCGGGTCATTTCAGGTGCAAGTTCATCGCGGACTCGATGATTCTGGAGTTTTCCGGGGTGCTGCGACATCGAAATTGTCAGTTTGGAGCTCGAAAGTGGGATCGCTTTTGGGATCGACGACGAGTATTGTTAGTTCGAAAAGTGTCAAGAAGCAACGTCTCTTGGAAGATCATGCTGGGTCGGATTTCGAAGACCTTATTGTTTAAATTGTTAATAGAGCAATTTTTATTGCCCGTTTTCTGTATATTTTCTTCCACCACGACATCTCTTTTTCTCCAATATCATCAAAGATTTCTAACAAAATCCATTTTCACACAAATCCCAAATTCTGAATATACGCGGTTTTTTCAATACTTATCGTTGCTTGTGAGTTGTGAGTTTGCTGTTTTTTTTTTTATTTTACGAGTTTAATGTGTAAAGCTTAATATACAATTGAATCATCAAAAATCTCAATTTTTGGCCTGGTTCCAATCTTTTACAGTATACATGCTATCCATTCTCTATAAGTTCAAATCTTCTCGGCAATCGCAATCGCTCCTTTGCATCCAGTCTGTATGATCCATTTGAGAGCTGAGTAAGCGGGCGCCTAAAAGTTATATCATTTTGAAAACCTTTTTTTAATCGTAATTTTCCTTCGAAAATTACCAGCAGAGCATATTCACTTAACTTCAACCCATCATGCTCAATTCCTGTATCATGATGGTGCAATTCTTCATCTCTCAAACGCGTCAAAGTTTTCAAAAGGTCCTTATGAATCTCAGGATCATCAGCAATGAGCTCTGGAACGAAAAATAAACATTATTCTAGTTCAGTCAGTATTAGCGACCTTTCAGTTGATCATTGTAATGTTGACCGATGAGTTCTTCGACGGCGATGGTACATGCCATTGCTCCTTCTTTTCCGAGAAGAGCTGTGCCGACGCCTGTAATTTTGACCGACTGACTAAAGAGCGATTTTAATTCTTAACTTACAAGGGAAGTGTTTTCGGAGGGGCTTTGAGAATTTTCTGAAAATTGGTGCACTAGTACTTTCGACCATGCTGAGAAACGTGGTAAATTTATTTTTTGCCCCTTGCCTCCGTGGGCCGAGTTATCAGCCGACAAAGCTGTCCCTCAGTACAAATAAGGGGATTTTTCGAGAGCCTGTAACTTTGCTTCAAGGCGGTTTTAGAAGGTCTCGTTTTTTGTTTTGGACTCAGAATTGATTGTATAACAATTTGCGGTACTTTCTGAAGAAAAAATTTTTTGAGCCAAAATTCGAAATTTTGCCACCATTTGGGTGCGAAATTTTTTGAAGCACGTGGATTTTCAAAACTGTTTTTCCAATCTGGCAGTTCTTGGCTGGAAACGATAGATGGAGGTTTGTAGTACAGTTCATGAAAATTTCATGTACTTTTTCACTAATTAGGGTGCTTTTTATAGGTCAAATTATGGCTGAATTTTTTTCAAGGTTTTTGGCGCATAACTGATCTAATTTTTAGAAAAAGGGACAAGTATTGTTACGAAAATATGGAGGAGTGCTGTACAAATATCCATCTATCGTTTCCAACCATAATCTGGAAGGTTGAAATTTTTTTTTGAAAATCCAAAAAACTTGGAAAAATTTTGCACCCAAATGGTCGAAAATTTTCAAGTTTTGGCTCAAAATTTTTTCTCTCCAAAAAGCGTCAGAAATTGTTAAACAATCAATTGTGAGTCCAAAACAAGAAATTAGACCTTTTGGAAGTGCCTAGAAGCAAAGTTACAGGTCTTTAAAAATCGGCAATTTTTGTACTGGATTTTGCTTTTTTAGCTGATATCTCGGCCCACGGGGGCAAGGGGCAAAAAATAAATTCACCACGTTTTTCAGCATGGTCAAAAGTACTAGTGTACCAATTTTCAGAAAATTCTCAAAGCCCCTCCGAAAACACTTCCCTTGTTAGCAACTTTACAAGACGAATAGCCGCTAAATCGCTTCATCGAAATTATTAAATTTTTTATACACTCCACGGCATCCTCAAATGGAAATAGAAAATTAGAAAATCAGTAGAATTTCACCGTGAACTTTTCATTAGATAGAATTTGAGGAAGACAGGCATCTTTTTGACCTATCTATTCGAAATTGTGCAACATTTTCACAAAGATTTGATGACAGGAAGATTACCCTGTTTTTCCTAACCATTGTGAGCCTAAATTTAGTACTCCAAGTCTCCCATGTCGTATTTTATGTTGACTGGAAACATGAAAATTGAAATAACTCTGCTCAGATTCAACCTAATTTTTTGCATTTGACCTCAAAAAATGAGTGAATAGATTTCCTACGATTTGGCCAAGGTAAATTTTTTGGATTGATCCATATAAAGTAGAAAAACACTGAGAACCTACTTTTATGAGATTCTCAGGCCTGATTTTGAATTAAAATAACTTTCTTCAAATCTAACGTTTTTTGACGTTTTTTGTGTCAATAAGAGCTTTAAGCTATTTAGAAAAATTTGGCCAAGACAGATTTTGAAAATTAGCTTTTTGAAATTTAATACAATCCAAAAACTGGGTTTTCAGTACTAATTTGCAAAATATTTGAAAAACATTTCTAGAAAAGTAGCGTGTGTTCTATTTCCATTTGAGGATGCCGTGCACTCTATTGTTCGTACCAAGCGCATACGCAGCGACACTGAACACCGGTGATAATGCAGTATGCGGAACATTATGTTTGGCGGCTAGTCGTTCCATCGTGTCCAAATGCTCTTTTTCCTCATCCCACATTTTTTTGATGACTGAACCAACGGAAGATCCTGAATGTTTTTGTAATTAGTATTTGCTTTTTTCACTTCCTCAAGTTTAAAAAAAATTTTTTTGACCTTGCAAAACAGCCAGTTGTCCTGCGTAGATCCTGTCAGCACCCAGTTCTCCAGCATGATCGACTCGAATGATTTTTTCGATTAAGGCCTGACGAGAGGCTGAATTCTGATGCGCATGACGGACAATTACTCGGAGCATTGAGAAATTATATGTAAAGTCCTGGAAAGCCATGAAACAATTGAAAAATCTGAAAATCGTGCTTCAAAACATAATTATCGATGGATTCGGCCAATGTCTCCGAGTTATTTTTGTATAAGATGTGTATTTTTATTTAAAACTTCAGTGAAAACCAGTACTCAGAAACATCAATAAATTACAAAACAATATTCAACTAGAAACAGGAAAGAGAGAAACCTTCGGTATGAATCACAATCACAGCTAAAGAGGTAACAGGAAAACTTTTGGGAACAAAAAAGACAAAATCAGGTTAAATTACATAGTTTTAATGAAAAAATGGGATATCGAAGCAAACATTTTGTTTGAGAAAAATATGTGTACTGGACCAGCCTGAATATGTACAAAAAAAGTTTGATAAAAATTGGAAAGGCGAAAACAGGAAATGCTGAAAAACCATGAGGCTGTATGGACTTTTCCAATATATTTGAGCATTTCACTGTTTTTACATCAACAATTTTCTTTTAAAATTTCGAACTCGAAGAAAAAAATAAATAAATTATGATTTAAAAACCCTAAAAAAACAGAAGCCCTAATGATAAACAACGCCATCATGGCTATGACCATGATCGTTGGTTCTGCCACCATGGCTATGCCCATGGTCATGGGATCCATGATTGTGATCGTGTTCATGATGTCCGCCATGACTATGCCCATGATCAGTAGGCTCTCCACCGGATCCATGTGAATGCCCGTGTACATCATCGCGGCGTCCTACTCCGTGACTGTGTCCGTGATGATGATCATCACCATGGGACTCATGAACGTGTCCATTCGAGTACTGTACTGTGGGGCCGATTCCTGCAGACCACGCCGCATCCTTGACTACCTGTACGGTGAGCACTGTAATCACTGATGAAAGTTTCTCGGTGACACGAGCAAGCACGGTTTGTTCGTCGGCTTCTCGTCGAACACGTACGTCTACGGTGCCAACCTGAAAAATAAAGACTGATAAAACATCAGTGGAAACCAATGAAAATTATTCTAATTTCGTCTAATTTGATCTTGTAGATTCGATAATGTAACTGGAGGAAGCTTATTCAAAATGGTATTAATAGATCGAGACAAAATTCAAATAATATGAAGTTTTTTTGAGGAACGTTAACTTCTACATCGTTTTTTTTTTCAATCTAGGGGCTTAATTTTTTCCGAAAATTCTCACCAATTGATTGAAATCCAACTGCCAATATCGTTCACTTTTCAATTCCAGCACTCCGTCTATGTGTTGAGCTTCAGAGACGCATCTGAAATTATCTGAGGTCTTTTTTTTTCAGAAAACTTTAAAGGTTACGACTGAATATTGCTGTTTTATGTTTCAAAATTCAGGCAAGATTCAAGATTATCAATGACGGTCCTAGTATTTGCTCTCAAACCACATTTTTTGCTTGTTTTTTTTGCTTGATACTAACCTATCGATCTGATTAATCAAATGTGGAGGTGTCGTTTGAAGTAGTATCATCCCAGTATATGTAGATAACGGCCACATTGTTGAGAATACTGCCACAGATAGGAGCAAACAGCATACAGGATCTGCCCACGCAAAATCATGTCTGGAAATAGGACAGATCCAACTGAGAAACTGACTCAAATAGTTTTTTTTTCGAAAAATTGTCTCTTTTTTTGTTTTTTCATACTTTTAGCTCGCATTTTATGTCTTTCTCCAAATTTTGACTCATAATCTTTGGTAAAACTCACTTGAAATGCTCACAAAGCATCAACAACCCAGTCGTAGTCATTGCCAAAAGTACCATCGAATTGATCCTGGGTAACAGAAGCCTGGAGAGTCCGGGTATCACAAAACATACGGCATGCGATAAATCAGCGGCATGCTCCTGAAGGCTTGACGCCGTTGCTGAAGTCAGAACATGTTGAAATGGTTGATTTTTGAGAGCATAGGCGGAGAGAAAAAGAGCAACGGAGCTGGCAGCGGAACCAACGAAATAAGGCCAACCTCCACCTGAAAAATCTGACATTGAAAAAATGTTAGCATTGAATTGTGTCTTTCTGGTGCAGTTTGATTTTTTAAATCGAAATTGGATAGTTTTGTGTACAAATTTCTTTATTTTTTGAAAAATTATGTGCAAATTTTTTAGTTCAGAAAAATCTTTTTGAACTCTCAGACTATAAATATTGAAAATGTTCTTGTTGTCTCGTGAGAGTTGGCGATTTATTCAGTTTTCCTTGGAAATCCTTTATCTATTTTTCAGCTTTGGCAAAATCTTACCAATCTCCTCAACCTCGTGCTCATGAGCTGCCGAAGCGTCGTGTGATCCATGATGATCCGGGGATAGCAGATGTTCAAATGACTCTTTTGACAAAAATATCGAGAATAATTGAGCCAGAGTCTGAAAACTATGAATCACTTCTGACATAAACCTGTGATTTCCAGACAAATGTTCGCGTATCAAAACTTTAAAATCTCACCGTAGTACTGAAAACAGCCAAAACTGGAACCCGGGCTAGCCCATAGCTGAATTTATGAGTAGGTTTATCAGTAATCGACATAGAATAAAGCGAGGCGAACTGTGAGCAGAATGCAAAAATTGTGATCCACATTGCAGACATTAGAACTGGAAAACGGCTTTTGCAATATTTGAATCATTGTTTAAATGAAATTTGAAATGCTTACCGATGGAATGACTTGTGGAGACGCAAAGTGCCAGTATACCAACACAAATCAAGCATACCAAAGTTGATATGAGTCCTCGTTTCCCTTGAGGATGGCTTAATGATCGCGACACCCATGCGAGACTGAACATCTATAAATTTTTTTGAATAGTCTTTTTTAAAAACAAATCTTTTATGAAAAAAAATTAAAATTTCAGCAAAAATTACGGTTTTCAATACGGAGAATGTAGGGTTTTGCAATTTTCTCAGCTCGAGCTGTGTTTTTTTGAGCAAAATTTTTATTTTCTCCATTGACGTTGTTTGGAAGTTGGCATATTATGAGCCAAAAAATGAACAAAATTAAAGATGGCCGCGTGGCTGCGGGCCTGTGTCTTAAAGGCGCATGAATTTATTGACCACGCGGGTCTCGCAGCGAACGAGGAACGCTCGAGAATTTTTTGAATTCGCCTCGCAATTTTGATTGAATAAATTCTGCTTGTTTCCATGGTGATTTTTCGTGCAAAGCTTTATTTATTTTCATAATTTTCATACATTGTAGGCACTATGTTTTAGTTTTTCCACAGAAATATTTGAGAATTTGTGTTGAATTTGACAACGTTTCGAGAATTGTGTATTTTAACGCAGATGATTCGATTTGAGTTTATGAAATTTCTTTACTTATAAAAATGAGCGGAAACGCTTTGCTTCTAGATAACTTTCATTTTATTATTTAGGACATCATCATGTCGAAGCAGCCACAAGTTCTTTGGGCTCAACGTGAATCTCTCCTTTTCATCACCATCGAGGTCGATGAGGCTAAAATTGAGAAGCTGGAAGGAGAGGGCAACAAGCTGCATTTTCAGTGAGTTAATTGTCGAGGCATTTGATTTTTGAGCCAAGTTAGGCGAGACCTTTTTTTGCTTTGAGTTTACTTGAAATTTTTGATATCAGGCTGACGATTAAAATACAAATAAATCGCTTAAGAAGCTCAACCAGGTGATTTGCAGAGGAAGCAGCAAAACTGACAAATATGAGACGACTCTGGAATTCTTCGACGAGATCGACGCATCCTCTGTGAAGCACACCGGCTCATCAACTCGTGTTGTTGAAATCACAATTCAGAAGAAGAAGGCTGCCTGGTGGCCACGGCTTCTCCAAACCAAAGGAAAGGTTCACTGGTTGAAGGTGGACTTCGGGAAATGGAAGGACGAGGACGACGAGGAGGAGACTGAGGACGCAGCCGCCGGAGTCGGAGGTGGACTCGGCAACGGATTCGATCTGAATCAATACATGTCGACATTGCAAGGAGGGGCGGGTGGTGCCGATTTCGAGGGACTTGACGACGAGGATGATGGTAAGTGGGAGGCTATTGGGACCCGGAAGATTCGGACAGAAACTACACGGAATTAAAACTGAATTGTCGCGCATAGCTTCACTACTGCTCTGTGTAGTATTCGCATTATCCAGACGAAGCCATATAATAGCCATATCGAAGTCGAATTGGCGGAAAACGCCACGAATCGCTAATAATGTAGCTAAGAAGACTTTAAATGTTTGTTGTCTTCTTCAGATCCATTACCAATTTTGAAGCCAAGTTTTGTAGCTATCTAAACGTAATTTTACTTTCTGGAAACCATTTTGGAAACTAGAAATCTTATACTCCCGAAAATACATATTCAGGTTACCGCACTGCATTAGGTACCAAAATTTTAAAAATGAATTGAGACATACGGTTTTGCTGCATTTGCAACTTTTAATTTTTGAAACAATGTTTTTCTAGCTAAGATCCGTTCGTCCTTTTTATCAAAAAAATCATTAGACTAACCTCACTCCTTCTCTTCAGATTATGAATTTGAAGCGAAGGAGGAGGATGATGATGTCTATAACCCTCATGGTTCCGAAGTTCCAGATATGCCAGACCTTGAAGACAATGAGGAAGAGGATGAGGGAAAAGCGGAGATCAAGGCCTAAACTTCATACCAAAATCGCCACGAATCATCAGTTTGCGAACTCCTCCAATCATCCGTTTATTAAATAATGCATTCAATAATCTCTAATTTAATGTGTTTTCTTGTCTCTGTCATCCACAGCTCCCCTCATTTTTCTTCTACAGTTTGTGAA
Source organism: Caenorhabditis zanzibari (assembly GCA_963966625.1). Classification (NCBI taxonomy): domain Eukaryota; kingdom Metazoa; phylum Nematoda; class Chromadorea; order Rhabditida; family Rhabditidae; genus Caenorhabditis; species Caenorhabditis zanzibari. The sequence goes on from OZ016470.1 coordinate 16,359,619, forward strand.
CGTCTTCCTGGTATCTCATTCACACATTTATTGTATCCATGGTCTTTTCTATGATGTTTTCTTTTGATTAAAAAAATAAAGTGATATTTCAACGAGAAATGCTCGAAACATTTGAATCGTGTATGTTGTGCTGTTGTCTGTATTCAATATTATCTACTTCGGAATAAGCATATTCTTCAATTAAAAAAAACGTTTCAAGCAAAATGAGTCAACTTGTGTGCCCGTTATGCAGTGAAAGTCTCAAGGAGGAGGGATCGCATTTTTTCAAACATTTCAAATACAAGTGAGGATTGGTAAAAACATTTCGAAATTAGTAAAGTTCGGAGTGGAAATATTCTTCACTCCAATATAGAAGAATTCAACTTGACATTCGATAATTGCGGTGTTTCGTTGAGTGCCGATTTATGAGGCTCCGTCCACAAATTTGCAAAAAAAGTTAATTCAACAACGATAAAAACTCAATTTCTAGGAGATACGCATGCGGAACCAGCAAATGCGACACACAATTTTATACGGAAGCCGATCGAGAGGCACACTGTACGACGTTCAATCATAAACGCTCGTTTCAGGTAATAAAGAATTTAAAATCATCGGGAAATTGAAAAATCATTTTTCAGAAAACTGTCAATCCATACATTGACAAAATGATCGCAATGGTGGTGCACGATGCCCGCGAACTTGCCACAAAGGATATGGAGGAAGTTCTTGAGAACCGATTCGGCGATTTTGACGTACACCAGAAAACTAAACAAGTCAGAATAACGTCTTCCAAAGAACCGACAACCACGTCATCTGCAACTGCGGGAAAGAAACGAACTACGCTTTCCACACCTTCTTCTACGGCAACTGTAGCAACGAAGAAGTCGAGAACATCTGGAGCAACACCGACGGTTCCCAGAGGACGTGGGAGCAACGCATCGGTCGAGTCTCCAACGCGGGATACTTCTAGATCAGCGACGTCGACATCTGCAGTAGTTGTATCAGCTAAAGCTCCAACACCTGCTACGATTCCAATGCAAAGAACTAGAACGTCTTCAAATATGTGAGAAATTTAGACTCGATCCAACGATGGCTTGAATGATTACAAATTAGCTTTGAAAATTCGCTCGAAAATGCCTCACCTCAAACTCAGAATTGTCAAAGAAGACTTATTTAAACTAACTTAAGCTCCAAGCACTTTAATTGCTTCTAGCAGTTCAAAACTTTGAAAGATTCCTTGAAGTTGTTTAAAATTACTATAAGGGTTTCTAATAGACTATACGTAAGCCATGATTGATTAAACATAGTTTTGATCGATCTGTATTGAAAAATTACTACAAAATTCGAACACTTCAGAAAAGACGATACAAAGGGTCTGAATCGATTCGGAAAACCCAGTATTGACCGGGATCGGTCTGAAAATTACCTATTGGTTCTCAGTTCACCCATTTTCTGATTTTCAGCCGTGAGCAGCCGACCGCAACATCTTCTGCATCAGCGCTCCAACAAACACCACCATCACGACCACTACCATCTGCCGGCATCGCAAATTCATCATCTGAAGTAGATTCGACGACTTCCGATAATAATCTTTCTGTTGAAAAATCATCAACTAGAAGAAGGAAGAAGCCATCTGAAAACGGCACTAATGGTGGGCTAGAAGGAAGAACCCCGGTTCGATCATACGAAAGCATGTCAGCTGTCGAAAAACTAACCGGATTCTATGATAAAAATGAGGCGGGATTAGTCAATGCGGTGAAAACAGTGTGCCAAGGGTGTAACAAAGAGATTGCATATGATTTTTGTATGTTTTTTGTTTCAATATTTGCTCAAAATAAGCGGTTTTTCAGTGGTACGCATAGAGCACGTCACCAGCAAGCATATGGCCGCAGATGTTGCAGAAGAGGACTACAACGAGATTTTGAAGACTGAGGTTAGTTTGAAAATACATGACATTAAGCTGAAAGAATTCCCAATAATAGAACCTCTTAAATTAATAGTTTTTCTTCAGATGGATCGATGCTATCCGGAATGTCCAAACTCGAAACTTGCATGTCAAACTTGCGTCGATGGAAGAGAGTATACCAGACCTCGTCGTCGTGAGCATATTGAACTTGTTCACCATACTATGTTAGCCGAGCTCCAAGCGCTCAAATGCCCGATCGAAGGATGTGGAGTTTATTACATTAGACAGTGCGAGCTGAGCGTTCACATGAAAGAGGTATCGTTTGAATAACTCGCTAATTTTTTAGATCTCGTGTGAACTATAAAAAAAGATAACTTATAAACACGGGCGGTCTTTCAGAACCACAAAATCTTCATGAGCAAGTACAAGGACATCGAATTCAAATACTTACGGGACCGCCGAAATCAGCTCATCGACCAAACTTTGCGGAAGTGTTTCCCTTGGTCCGAAGTAGAGAAAATCGACTATCCAGTTGGTGTTAGTAAAATTTGCTCATTTTTATATATTCAAACTTTTCAAAGTGCTAATTTTTTGTTATGAATTCGGGTAAAAATTTGTTAAATCTTGATGGGTGCGTAGACCAACTTTGAACCCATTTTCCCCCAACTCCACCCCAAAATTTCTACTTTTCAGAACAGCAGCATCGATGCGACAAAACGAACGACAAGCGGATCAAGCACTTCTGATTTGAATGATGATGTTCGTCTGAGAGATGCCAATGTAAGGAGATGAATATTTAGAAACATGCATCGTTTCGTAAAAATATCTCTGGTTCTTTCGCAATTTTGTAGAGTCTAGGCTCAAGTTATCATTCTGAAAATTTTGATTGAAATTGAAATTTTAAATTTCAGAGAACCCGCCGTGCAATGCAACACAATGAAGAATCATCAGATGACGAGGACTCAAATGATTCGAATGCGGAAGATGAAACCTCGACGACGACAACGTCAGAGAGGCAGAAAGAAACCAGGGAAGCAGCTCGAATCGATGAAAGAGACGTCATTTTTATCAGTCAAAAGTTCCAAGAAGCAGTCCTCGAGCGCCTCGGCCAGAGTGCCGCATCGCAATCTCTGAATATAAAGAAAGAAGTTATGGATACCCTTGATGACGTACGGGTGGAAGACTTTTCAAAAGAGGATGCACCAGAAACAACTGTGGAAGAGAATCCGAATTCCAGGTGAGCTTTGATTGAAAGATTTTTACAGCTTCAAAAATCTCTTGTTTAGAGTTAAAAATCGTGATTATTGACTATTTATGTTTTTGGAAATAGGACCCTATTTAACACAGTAAAAAATACTTTGCCAAGTAAAGAAGGAGAATATGAGTGATTTTTCAGCAAAAAAAGTCTTGCATTCAGTTCCCACAAAAATTTCGAAGTCCTTAATACATAATACACTTTATATCCAAAAAAAGGTCGGCAATCTTATTTTTATATTAAACAAAGATTTTTGATCTTTCATTCCTTGCTCGCTCCACCTCCAGCACTCGACGACTTCTCCGCCGACGTTTTCTTGTTCTTATTCTCTTCACCAGAGGACGGCTGCGTCGCTTCGACTCTCAAGGTCTTCTCTTTTTCACGCTGCTGTTCGGCAAGAGTCGCCTCGTCGTTGTATCCCTTGAGTTTGGCCTTCGCAAAATCGGGCACCGCTTCTTCCAATGTGATGTACTCCACGTCCTTCGAATCTTTGGTGGTGGTGATTGCCCGTTTGGCGTCGCTGTAAAAATGAAAACATCAATAGAAATATTCACAAATTTTAGTAAATAAAAATTTCCTTACCGTTTAATGGGCGGCAGCACCGGTGGTCCATGCCCCATGCTGGTGGCCTGATCGGCGAGCTTCTTCAACTCGGACACTTTCTCCTGTTGATCTTCAGACTTTTTCTCCGCATCACTCTGGACGTTTCTTTTGCTTTTCTAAACAAAATCGGTAATAGGCCACTCGAAATTCATAATGTTTTAGAAATGAGCTCTCTCTGAACCTAGGTAAACATAATTCACAATTCTAATTAACTGTTGCCTTCAGGATCTAGAATCTATTTTGCCTCAAAATCCGTTTTGATTCGATTTTCTAAGGATACGGAACACCTCCACTTTACGATACTTCATTCATACCTCTTTAGACACCTTTTTTGATTTGCTCGCTCCTTTGGTGCCTGATTTCGTAGCGGCTCCCTCTGTGGACTTTGTCGCCGGCGTCACAGTGTTGGCGGGTGTGTAAGCGGGCTGAGCGCCGCCATTGGCCAAGTCTTTTCTTTCGAACTGACGCGTTGATGGGGCGGTTTTATAATTCTTTTTCGTTACACACATCTTATTTGATCTGAAACTGGTGGAAGTTTTTCAGTGTGTCAAATGGGACGTGTGGAAGTTATAAATTCGAAAAAAAACATTCGAATTTTCGCTCAGTTTCGAAGATCCGAATCTTAAGGTTGGAAAGACGTATTTCAGGATTTCAGTATCTCAAAATCATACTTTTCAACTCACACAATTGGAAGTAGCTCTATTAATTATAAAGATTGTGATTGTAGACGGAAAGTATTCGAAAATATTGGGAGTGGGATTTTTCATAATGTCTTCGGTGGCAAAAAAAATTCCGCAACTTGGGTTCGAGAAGTAATCACGTGAAAATCGTAAACTTTTGTATATACGATGTTCCAGAAATTTAGAAAAGTCGATTGCTTACTGAAATTCCCTGGACTTATCGAATGAATCTGATTAGGAAACCACTTCGATATTCTCGTCGAGAAATCTTAAAATATGAGAAACCGAATCATCTTTGCAAAACATTTCACTTATTGACCTAAAGTCTCCAAAAACCCGGTCATTAATAAGTTTAATTCCTCTTTCCAGTACTAGATATGCCACACCAATGGTCATATCGTATGAACCAATCGTTCCACCACCACCAGCAGGCTCACCTGACCCAGTCATTCCGGCACCATCCACTTTCATACTCAATCAAGTCTATCGTTCTCCGGATAATGGGTCAGTACTGTCTGGAGAAATTGTGGAATGTTCCTAAAGCCAAATCACCAACGTTTATGCTAAATATCTATCGAATTTTTTATTCAGATTATCGGTGGACCAGCCCATGAAAGAAAGTCCGCGTTCTTCACCATCTCCAGACTCTCATCCTTATCGCATCAGCAACAATTATAGATCACAGGAAAACGGGTAGGTTTTTTTTTCGGATTTTCTAGATTGCAAATGCCGTGTTCTCTTTCCAAATTCAAAATTCTAAGTCGTATGGTTTTTGCAGATTATCATCCTCAAGCAATCGTCCTCGCATAACTTACAATGAAAATCGTGGTGCTCCATCTGGGTCCTGGAGTCGTCCAGAAGGCTCCACGTCATCTTCTTCATACAATCAACATTACCATCGACACAACAACACCAACGCCCAAATCTATCGTCCGAATTCTTACCGTAGAGGAGTCTCATCTCGATATGGATCGACGGCATACAATAACCGTCATTATAACAATACCAACGATTCGTCTGGACCGTCTGGTTCGTCATCAGCGTCGTCGCGTCACCGAGAGTTCCAGAGCTCATATTCATCAAGACAGTCTACTTCGAACACGCATCGTTTCCTCTCAGATCGAGGCGATCGGGACACCTCGACTCGTGATAGATCGTCTAGATATTAGAATTAGGAGGATTTTCTAGATTTTTTGTTAAAGGTGGTGGGACATCAAAATTTTAATTTTTCTGAAATTTCTGTGAATTGAAGCTATAGTTTGTGTAAGCAATTTCTGATATGCCAATTGTCTTTTTTCGGTTGATTTCCGTCCAAAAATCGGTCAAAAATAAGAAATGTCGTAAGGTGTGACGCATTGTACGCATACACCACAACTGACACGCTCACGCAAAAATGCACGATTTTCCCCCGGAATTTCCCCCGGAAAAGTGCTGTCCCGCCACCTTTAAGGTAACTGTTTCTGGAATAATCAAAACAATGAGTATTTTGGATATGGGCCGCTCTATTGCATTTAAAATGAAGAACTAAGTGCTGCCCTTCTTAGTATTCTCCAATTTTTTAAGATTTCGATCATTTTTTATCTGTTCGATTTCATTTCTATCTGAAAATCCTATAAGATTCTTCCCGTTGTTATACGGTTTCTCTATTATCCAACTCGTTGTTTTTCTTTTAGTTTAACTAAGTTAGTCATTACTTTTCTGTTAACAATGACAGTATCGTTTATCTATCCCTTTCCCTCTTCATATACATACCTGAGTTTCCCCAGATATGTTCCCCTCGGATATGCCATTTTTTGTACCTCCGCTCTTACATTATCCCCTCTTTTTTGAATAAAGAATGTTGCTTGTTATTCAGATTACGAAATTTCAAAAATTTGGATATTTCAGGTGAGAAAGAGACTAAGACACCCTATTTTCAGATTTTTCCAGCTAAGTCGATTCAGTATCCTGAAAATCGGACTAGTACTTTCAAAAAATCTTCATTCACTAGCCAACTTGGCACACAAAACACTCAAAGACAGGTCATCAAGAATATCATTCATCTTTCTTTTCAGCCGCCTCCTCTTTCTTTTTCTTCTCCTCAGCTTCCTTCTTCTTCTTGTCAGCCTCTTCATCCTCCCAATCACTCGGAGCATCGTCCATCGTCGGATAGTCGGTTTTCTTTTTCACCTGACCCTGTGCGATAAGCTTCTGTTTTTCATCGTACTCCATAGCCTTCGGTTTCAGACTATTATTTTTCTTCTCTTCCTTATTCTTCTCATCGTCCTTCTTCTTGTCATCCTCCTCCTTTTTCTTTTGTTCATCTTCTTCCTTTTTCTTCTCGTCATTCTTCTTTTCCTTTTCCGACTTGGCTTTCTTCTCCGATTTCTTTTCATCCTCCTCCTTCTTTTTCTCCTCATCCTTTTTTACCTTCTCCTCCTTCTCTTTTTTCTTTTCATCTGTTTCTTTCTCTTTTTCCACCGCAGCTTCCTGTTTCGATGGAGTTGCAGCTGAAGCTGGTGTAGCTGGCACCGGAGGAGCTGCTGCCGGCGGAGCCGCTGATTTCGAAGCAGTCGTTGAGATGGTTGCCGGACCTGTCTTCGGTTTGGACATTGGCGACTTGGATTTCCCACCGATTGGAGCCTTCTTCTTTTTAGCTTTGCAGAAGAGCAGAGCAACTGAATATATTTTTTAAAAATTTCACAAGATTGTATTCAGACATAAAAGCATCAAAAACTGTACTTTTTCGAAGTTTCAAACACAATTTTTTTAAAACTTTCAAGTTTCATCTGCCCTGTGGAACTATGAGCTAATGGGCCTATTCACGTTGAGTAAAAGTTGGCAAAACTCCCAAAAACCCTATTCACAAAATTCCAAAAACTACCAAAACCGTGAAGGCCAAGGAGAGTACTGTAGTTTTTAGGGTTTTTGGGAGTTTTTGCCGACTTCTATTCAACGTGAATATGCCCATAACGTATCAGAAAGAACAAATTATCACGCTAACTAACCGGTGAAAACTGCCAGAGGTAGAACTGTTTGCATCCCGACTTGCAGGTAATAGGAAATTACTGAAAATGAAAATCCGGGATTATTTTATTCGGTGTAAAGAAAAACTCACCACTTCTGTTCATCATAAAGATCTGTTCAATATATTTTGCTTGGCAAAATATATTCATCAACGGTAGGATCTTGAGTGCTGATAGAAGTGAATGGAGCAATTGAAGGCATGTGGGAGAACGTGGATTTTTTCTCTGTTTGAAAAAAAAAGTTCACGAACTTTCTATTATAAAAGAGTTACACGTGAAGTATTTAATCAAGATGTTCGCGCCATCGAATTTGAGACTAAAAACGTATTGAAAAACACAAATTTCGATGTAGAAATCACATACACATTACATTGTCCACCTAGTCTTCAATTTTCTGTAGAAAAAAATAACTTGATCGTATATACAAATTTCCCTATTTTCGACTCGTTCAAACTTTCAGAAACGTACAAGTTTGTTTTGACCAGTCCTCCCATTATTTGGAGACCAGTTTTTTTTAGCTCTGAAGTTTCCGAAAAACCGGCATCATCCGGAACCTTTTTTCTTTGTCCATCTATTGCTCCCTAGATTCTCGAGCCATTTAGGCGTGTAGTGAACCCGATAAACAAAATGGACACAGCCTTAAAAAAAAAAGGGGGGGGGGGGGAGGAGTGGACAATGGGGAAAAAAGAAGGGGGCACTCTCTTTTTTAAAAGAGACTTAGCGCTGGTCAGTTTTTTTCTGATGAAGGATTCGGCTTTCTTGATTTATCGTGTTTTTTAGAGTTTTTTTTTCGAGGATTTCTCTGTAGACACTTGACAGACATTTAAAGACCTCCTTTTGTCTCTCAAGGATTGGAGGTTTTCATGATATTCAGGCTAGTAACTTGTTTCTCTTGGACTTACTACATTTAGAATTATTGTGAGTTTTTTCTGTTCACGATGTCCGCTTCTGTATTCCACACATAAAGTTAGAGAGTTTGGACGCAAAATTGAAATTTTGGTAATCCGTCAAAATATTTAGGTAACGCGCCATAACCTAAAGTTCCCCTATTGGCCAGAGTCTTCTAATCGTTTGATGTGTAATATTTATTCAGTAAAGTTCCTTGTCATTCATTTTTTATGTTTTTGGTGGGGTTTCCTCCCACAAAAAACCCACATCCCTCAAAAAATTCTTCTATTCTTCTACTTTCGTTTCTTGGTCAAAGTACACTCATTCGTATCGTCCGAGACAAAATAGTGTGCGACATAGAATAGTCTCTAAAACTTCCACACTCTATGTTTAAAAGGTCCCCTTTGTCGAAAAAAACCAAGTTTTTTTTGAGAAGAGAATGGGACGACTCGCAGACCCATACCAAGTTGCATTGGGCAGTTTTGAATGGAAAGCAAAAAGAAGGGTCCCTCCGGGGGAGGGGACGAGATATTATCAATGTGTTTGGGATAGAGAAGGGACCACTATTTCAGGAGAGGAGGAGACATAGACACTGTCTGACACTGGATGTGACGTCGAGAGATTATCTACGCTGGGTTTTTGTAGGATGAAAGGAGGAGGAGCTTCTCATGACCATTTTTCTATTATTAAAGTTCAAGTTTCGTGTATCCGTGAGTGCGAAATTCATTCACCACCCTAGCGTAACCCTAACAAACGGATTTCTTTTAATAATATACAGATCAACCAGGAATTTGTTTTAGGATCATATCACGATAATTAATTTTTGATGATATTCGTAAAGATTGCTTCTTTTGTAATCTAACAAAATACTGAATAAGTTTTGTATCGTTGTCTCTTCATAGCCGCTAGTTGAACACCTGCAAAAGTAAGAACGTTAATTTTTTGAAAATTACAGTAAAACTTTTCAATCTCCATTTCTGCCCTGAAAATTTAGTTTTTAAAATTTTTCCATATTTCGATTCTCCCAGTGTCCAAGTGGTCACTCTAATTTCACATCCCTCTTCAAACTGTAACCCGACCCTCTTCACTTTTTGCACTTCTCCCCATATCCCCTCTTTATCCAAATGACCTATTGAAGAGGACTAATGAAGATCAAAAAGAGAAGAATATGTATGTTTATGGTAGTACTAGTAGTACTGCTAATGTAAATAAAATAATATATACTATGTCTTTTTGTCTCTCCTACCTCCTGGCGGCACTTATGTAGGTATTAGAGAAAGGTAATCAGAGATAAGTTTTATTTAAATTATATTCAAGCAATCTTTATTATTGTGGTTTTCATAGTCTTGACGCCTCCATTTCGAAAACAATGGCCAGAAAAAAAACCAAAAAAAAGAGGACTTGGCACTTTCGATGAAAATTTAATTAGATGTGTGTAGAATACATGCCCAAAAAAGTGACCGACCAGTGGACAAGAAGCGTTTTCTTTTTTTGTGACAAAAAAGCGGAAAAAATTTGGTTTTTTTTCGTATCTTTTTTCTTATGAAATTGCATTAAGCCTTTCCTCGAATAAGCTTTAAGGTAGATGGCGTAGAGCCATGGCGAAATTGATTTCTCAGCCAGGACTTTCACCTCCTGAAACTCATAGAGGCACAAGTGGGCACTGATAAAAAGTTCTTCGCCTATTTTTATTGTTCTCTTGATTTTAAATAGAGCGCGCTGGCACACCAAACCTATTTTGAGTTCTTTCTAATTAACTGGGCACTTTTTGTGCCTACCAACTATACAACAATGACATCATCTTTTCTTTGATGCTCCGCCCATTCTATCCGCGCGTATAATGCTTCTTCTGCTGTCATCACATTCCGGAGAGAAAGACAACTTAAAAGAAAAAAGAGCACAGAAATGTATGTGATTCTGATAGAATGTACTAGTAACTTGAGGGAACCAGTAACCCCAAAAAAGAGAAGACATCTCTTCAAACTTTTCTCTTTTTTTCAATGTTCTTTTGACGTCACCATAAGAATCTGAAGTAAGATCAGCTAATTCCTAGATGGTCTCAAAATTAGTTTCATGAAGCCCGTCCCAACCCCGTCAAAAACTACCGACGACCTACTTTTCAGGTACTCTTTTTTGACCAGTACAACAGCCTCGTATACAATTTTACACATTACATTATCTAGTATCCGTCTACTCTCTATAATCTGCTAATTGCCGTCCACCACCACCGCTATAACGCACAAAAGTGTTCCCCCGTTTTTCTCTGTGTATCTTTGAGTTCTGCACTCTTTCTTTTTTTTCTAGTTTATATGCCCCACCCCCTTCCATATATAGAGAAATAGTAAGTTGAAATTGAAATTCGAGCGCCTGTATGAATATAACAAAAAGAATCAAACTGTAACTACTGTTGTTCTGTTTTGTAAATAGATAAATTACACCCCGAACTTTTCTAGTTTGATCAAAACAGAACAATTTGACAGAGAATTCCAAAAATAGATAAAATTAATCAAAAATGTAATTAAAGAAACATTTTATTAGTTTTGGTTTTCACTATTGTTTTTTTCATTACCTTGTGTTGACCGAGTTTCAGGCTTACATCTCAGAATGTTTTAGAACATTTCTTTGTGCACGTTCGAAACCGAAACAACTTAGCTTCTTTTTTCGGATTCTTCTTTTCTGTCCACCCATTTTTTAGTGTTCAGTGTAAACCGGAATATTTAATTTTTTTCCAAAACCATCTGAAACTTCAGAAATGAAGACGTCGTCTTCCACCCGCTGTCGTCCACAGTCCTCCATCAGTTTAGACGAGAAACGACACCGTAATCGAAGCCTCGGGTGTATATCGCGATACTCAGCATGCCCATTGCCTGGCTTCTCAGCATATTTGGGCTCAATAACGAGAGTTTCCACAGGACAGACCACATTTCATCCGTATGGGGTGGAGGAGCCTCTGTCACCACATAATTGCGTTGGTAAGTAATAGAGAAATTGAGATCTATAGTATGAATAGTCAACTCTAATCTCGGAAACTGTTTCTTCCATGAGTACTTTGCACTATTTGCTCTGTATTTAATTGATTGAAGGATTGAATTTTTAAAAAGCAAATATGATCTAGGGATTATAACTCATTTTCACTCCTCATTGTTATTGAAGTACTTGATCAGTTGGCTGAAACGGGAACTTTTGGCTCGAACTGATTTTCCCCCAATTCTAATCGATCTCACTTGGATCATTTTTCAGGCGTCTTTACCTCAATGTACTGCAGCACCCCCTCCGAGTACTCATTTCAACCAATGTTTAGTCTATCGGACACCCCTCCACTTGTGTCTCCAGAACCCGATGACGATGTCGACTTTTCGGTTGGAACTCGAATGTTTTTTTTTTGCAAAATGTGAAGTATTTTTCAGCCCGATATGACCAGGAAGAAGGAATCAGCATCATCAGGATACGGATCAGCTGGAAGTGAATCTGAACACGATTTGGTGAGAAATTGTTTCATTCAAAAATTTTTTTTTGAAAACTGAATAGTCCTTGAATATGATACCTTACTAACATAAGTAGAGGCAGAGTTACATTCTTAAAATGCTCTTTGAATTCTTTCGATGTGTTGTAGAAAATTTACGATTTCCTGTTTTGTCGCGTTTTCAAGCAAATTTTTTATGTTTTCCCAGATGTCATTACGAAGTGACGATATCAAATTTCGAGGCAGTCGACTCCGTCATCGAGGTTCCCACGTTGGAAGAACAAATCAGGTAAAACAGATTGAATTTCCTCGTAACTTTTCGAAAAGTGAACTGGACTAGAGCTCTTGCGGTGAACCTTTAACAAAACGGATGGGAGATCTTAGAAATAAAAATTGTAAAAATTCATGAATTCGATTTCGCTTTTCCCAAAAGGAATAGAGGGCCACTGCATCGTTTGATAAAGTTTCCGGATGTCCATTTGCATTTACTTCCCTTTTTATTCCGTCGCTGAAGTGGAGAGGTGGCAAAAGGTCATTTTCTAGTTCCATTCTGGTCTCCCAGCAAATACACTTTCCCTTAAAGATTTATTTTATAACTTCTTCGATTCTCCTCTCGTGAGAAAACGACAGAAAAATTATCATTTCTAGGACAAAGAAGAAAAAACTTGTTTCTATCATGATAGATATATAGTACAAGACGACTACTCATTGTCGGTAAAGATGAGGATGGAACATTTAACGATTTTTTGTTTTGAAATTTTTTCGAATCTTTTTACTGTCAGCTATTTTAAGCAAAATTTTCATCTTCTACTCTTCAGGATTTGCACCGTCGACGTTCGATGCCTCCAATGTGTCATTTTGAGAACGATGTGACGCGAGTTTTATGTCAGAATGGATATGGAAAATTTGAAACTAATGTGGTAAGTATTGAAGATTTTGTCTCAATTTGACAGAATGGTTAGTTTTCCTCATGGAAATTCAATTTTAACTTTTCTCAGTTTCTAATTCTATTTTGCAACAAAATGTTCTCCACTTTCTTGCGCCTCAATTTTATTTTGGTCCTATTTTTTTTTTCATTCACACATTGTGTCTTCCAATCATGACCACATCAATGGGACATGACAAGGGAAAACAAAACAAAATCTTCGTGACTCAGAATTTCGACCGTAGCTTTTGTTCTTCGTTTCGTCATTCCCGGAAGAGCTACTGTAGTTTCCTTCCGCCTATTTAAAATACGGTGTTTATGTGTTCGAGGTTTTTCTCTGTGCTCAGTGATCCAAACGTCTAGCGGTATGAACACTGTGGCCTACTTGATATAGTCAAACGATGTCAAAATAACGACCGTTTGACACCAACTGTCAAAACTGTTCATTCCATTTTCACTTTACAAGACGAATATAGTCGGAAGCTTATTCAAATATATGTTCAAAGTACAGTATATCTTCTTCTCTCTCTCTCTTTGAACTGATAAGGAGAAATCGGGAAAAGTTCTTCTCAATGTTTGATTTTATGCTCAATCCCTCCAACAGAGAAGGCGAGTAATGAATAGTGAATAAGAGACGCAAACATCCAGAAGTGTTCGGCTGTATTTGAAGAAGAGCTGGGCACACTCCCATCACATAAACTTTCTCTTTACTTTTCATAATCACTTTTCTCGTTAAGGAAAGTTAGGTATTGAGCCCCCAACATTGTAACCAACACGCTCTATCTCAATTTAAGCACGTGCACTATTTCTAGCACTGGAAGATCAAAACGTCGGCCGAACTTCTAAGCCATTGGCCATACTTCCGGCACTTTCAAAACCACAAAAGAACAGTAAGACTTCTGGAGGAAGTGTTGTTCTTAACCTTGTTTTTCATTTCATTGCGGTATTTTCTTGAGAAAAACATAGATTTTATCTGGAAAACCTTGACAGATTTTAGAAACAGACGAACAATTTTCATTCAATGTAAATTTTATACCGAATAGTCACACTTTGTTATTTGTTTTCAGTTCATTTATTGTAAACAGCGCCGTGTTTTAATCCATATGGCGAACCTTGGTTCCTTTTCTGTTAAGAATACTTGGTGAGAATTTCAGAAGAATAGTAAACGTTCTCGCAAGCTTTTAGTCAATTTCGAACAACTCGATCAATGTCACTACCACTATCACAATCTCAGATGATAATCTGTTATATTAATCCTCTATATACCAATTAATATGCCTTCTTCTCCTACCATATATCCAATTAAGGATACAGAAACATCATCAGAATCTTGTGTCATCACCTTTTTTACACTAGACGTATTAGTGGAGAAGACGGCACGGACTGACTTAAATTAGTCAGTTCTTTCGCCGTGATTTCTCAGTCCCTAATTCTAATTCATGGGCTTCTTTTTTTTTCATTTTTCTTTCGATTATGAGACAATTAACAGAATTTACAAGGTCCTCATTCGATATCAAAACACTTTATACAATCTGTTTGGAAGCTTATGTGTTAATATTGAAAAAAAATTAGTTGTTTTTTTTTTTTGGAAATCGCGATAATACTTAAACCATTACATAATCTCTTTCGAATTTTGATAACCTCATTTTTTAAAATGATTTTTTACTGGTTCTTTCTCTAAAGTTATAATTTTTGAAAGGTAACAAGAAAAACAGTATATTTGTCTCCCTTCCCTCCTTCAATGATTTCCGGTTTTCTGTGAAAAAAAAAATGAGAAAACTGAGGGGTTAATGGATAGACGGGAGTACATAAAACAGACACATGGCATCACTCTAGTGATTTTTAGAAACAAACAGACTCATTACTAGAATCACTTCTTGCTTTTGGAGTACTGATTTTCCACTGTAATATTTTTTTGAAAAACTACGATTTTCAGTTCCTTCCTGTTTTTGAATCCAGATATATTTTTAATTTAAAAAATATAGCATTATCAGTAAACAATTTTATTAAAAAAGCAACACTAATACTTCCTAAACTAACACTGATAACGAAAACATGGAAAATATATTAGGCCCCTATTCATTAATCCATGAAAACTTTTAAGTATACGTTTTTATTAGGGCACTATTTCAATGTTTTGATTTGAAGTCGTTTCTTTCTGACTGAGGAGATCATGACCTCAAAACCATCTCTCGGTGGATGTGTACCTCCCAGAAACTCGATGCCATTTATGGCAGTTATCACCGGTTATCTCCGTGGGCGGTGTTCGTCTTCTTTTTCCTGTTGTTATCCTTTTCTTGTTTTGTACTATTCGATTCCCCTTCTCTTATTGTCCTTTTCTCTTATTAGGCAAAGAGAAAAACCTTAGCGTGTTTTATGTATCTCATTCTCGTTATTAGCCGTTTGCATCAATTTTAAATTTCTTTCAAATCACGCACTTAGGTTTAAGGATGTCATGGAACTGTCTGAAACATTTACATAGGCGCTGTTCAATTCATATATAGGTGTTTTATAATTTAAGATTGAACTATCTGCTTCTCAATTTCGTTTCTTTGCAATTTCTCTTTTCTAGGATACCGGCGAGCAAATTAGGATGGAGATCCGCGGAATGAGTCGCCCCGAGTCGGTTCTTCAATTGGCTCGAAAGTTTGGTGAAATTTCTGCCGCCCAGGACAATGAGATGCACAAGTCAAGGCTATCCTTAAAGTTAGGAAAAGAAAACAGTACAGGAAATAAAACTGGTAACCGTCAAATTTTGATGCAATCGAAAAGTGGACCGCCAACTCCTGTTAGATACGGTTTGTAGAGTTTTCAATGTGCCACAACTTATTTCAATATTGACAATAATTTTATCACGATTTTCCAGCTGCCCCTATAACCACGACCACCTCCTACACACTTCCCGCCACTTCACACCGTGCCCCAATCGGTGGTATAGCCAGTCTCAAGAGTGGGTTTATCAATAAAAATGGTTCAAAAACCATTCTCGATAAAAAAAAATCTAGCAGCGAGTGGTTTCGATCCACCGACCTCTGGGTTATGGGCCCAGCACGCTTCCACTGCGCCACGCTGCTGCTGAGAAAAGAAGAGACAAAGTGTATATGAATGAGAGGAGAAATGAAAAGAGAAGATGAAGAGAGATAGAGAAAGAGAGAGGAGAAGAGATGTATGTGTACTGCAATTAGGCATAGACTCTAGAATAAGAACTAGGCTCTTAGAAACTTTTTGGGATAAATCAGCAACAAGTAGAAACGTTTTTAATATATCCTGGAGTTCTTCACAATTCTTAACAATCGAAAAAATTTCAAACTGCTTCCCAGTATCCGAAATCCGGACATTTGAACATTCAGACCAAACATGTTCCCACTGATTTCTCCAGACCAATGTGATATTGACAAGAGAGTGTGAAAATGAGAGATTGTAAGAGAAAGAAACAAACACCTAATTTTTATTACACTTTGCTGCTCCCTGAGCAACAGGACGATGCGGGAGGGACTCGAGAAAAATTACACAAAGTTTGATTGTTTGAGAAATAGAGGAAACGAGGAGGAAAAGAGTGCCACCTTGAGATACATACTCCTTGACCGATGAGGATATTAGATATCACAACATTTTAACTTTCCGTGAGAGTCATAACAAGTTCTGAGACTAACATTATGAAACTTCTATAAATGCGTTGACATTTTGAGAATCTTCTAAAATATCTTCTTATCAAGAGAACTGGAAAATCTGATATTCAGAATTTATTAATTAAGAGATTCTTAGATTCCTTGGGTATTCGATCTTCACTTTTTAACATCTGGGTAAAGATCACATGCGTTTTCCTTCCATTTTTTAAATCTTCCACATGTTTTCACTTTTTCACTTATCTATGTTCGTCGCACACAACAGTGAGAATAAAGAAGGGAGATTTTGAAAATTGAAGAAACTTTGAAAAAATCACATGAACGTTGACATCTCTATAACATTCGTCCTATTTATCGGTTCCTGGTTAAATATTTTTTCTGAAAAAATCGTCTTTGAGAAATACTCTTAAGCAAAAGTACTATCCAAAATTAGTTCTGAAAATGTAAATATTTTCTTTTCAGCGGATCCCAAAATGTCCCGTCCCAATATGTTCAAGCAGATGGAGAAGGTCGGCGCCAAGTGAGTGTAATTTTTTTGAAACTCTATTTTTTGCGTTTGGTATATATTTCGGAAAGTACTATGTGAAGTTTTTTGAATTTTTCCGGTTTTCAGCCGGATAGAGCGCATTAAATGTCTGAAAACTTGTTTTTTAGTCCCACTTCTACTGGTCCACCAAGGCAATTGAATCCAAACTCTATCAAGGATGCTCTTCTTCGCTGGATTCAGAATCGTGTCGCTGGGTACCCGGTAAGACTGTAGTAATATTGAAACATCGAAAAAAAATCTTACTGTGTTTCTATGTTAGTTCAAACAGTTTGCTAAAGAATGTTGAAAGTTCGCAGTATACTTATCTCTTCCAGAACGTCAACGTCACCAACTTCTCATCCTCATGGGCTGACGGAATGGCGTTTTGTGCTCTTATCCATCGTTTTGCTCCACATGCTTTTGATTTTTCAACACTGGACCCCAAGAATCGAAGACAAAACTTTGATTTAGCTTTCAAAGTTGCTGAGTGAGTTCGAGAATTGAATTTTTCTATGCGATAAAAGCTACAAACTTTGAATCATATCGCGAATGGTTGAGGCAGAGTAGTATTCCAAAATTTCAGGGACAACGGAATTTTCCCTCTTCTTGAAGTCGATGACATGATCATGATGGGAGACCGTCCGGATTGGAAGTGTGTTTTCACCTACGTACAATCGTTTTACAAGCAGTTCCGTGACCATCCATGAATGTGGTTTTACAGACAGAACTTTCTCAGTAGAGTATACTTGCCTCTGTCCTGTCATATTATGTTTTTTCCTACGCTTTCCATGCCATTTATTAAACCCTCGCAGCTTTAATTTTGAATTTCCCGCCAACACCAAATATTAAAAAATATCGTTTCCTGTAGCCGAGTAGTCAACCACCCTCTCCACTGGTCATACTTCTTTTTTCGAATTTGGAATCCTTTTCAAATTTCAAGTATCGAACCAAAAACTAAAATAAAAAACAGCGCATTTCAATTGTTCTAGACACTGGAAATACCCAACCGAACTTTCTCGTTTTACAACAATATGTCGTCTTAAAATGTTTTTTTTTGCTGTTTCACTTTCTTTGTTAAGGTTTTTTTATTGTACAGCAGTTTGATAAATATTGATCAAATATTGGTATTGGAATCTTTAGTATTGGAAGATAAAGACAGTCCAGAAAAGTCCGAAAATACGACAAACTATATTTAGCTACACGGTTTACCTGTTGTCCTTGATCTTGGAATGTTTCAACGCCAAAAGTTTTTTCTCGCTCTCTCATGATTCGTCTTATATTTCATTACTTATCTTTATTAATAAACTGATAAAGAAAAGTGGACAAAAGCATCGAAATAAATATATTTCTAAATGATAACCAGTCACATGTGGTTCAATAAGTCCCGCCTACTTTTTCAAATCTGAACAACCAAAAAATAGCGAAAGGTATAAATGGTGGAGATGAGAAAAACATGAATGTCAAATTTGATAAGAATAGTAGAAATCGCAACAGTTATGTTGAATATGTCGACCAAAGATTTGATGATGGACCGAATCAAGGACAGGCGATACAGTGATGGTAAGTTCTCAAGATTATCAATGTCCTGGATTCATTGTATTAACGGAATATTTTTACTGTTTTTTTTCGAATTCATTAGTCAATTAAAATCTCTATTACTTCCAGCCTCAACATGCTCCACTTCATCTATTTCATCCGAAGGTCTGGAGATTCAGCCACAACCGATTGAGGATCGTCGTCGACGTAACAGCCTTATTGAGCAATTCCGTGACTTCTTGAGTCGTTCAGTTGATTTTAGCTTCAAGATAGATAATCCATTTGAGAAAGAGATGTATTGAAACCGTCTTCCCAATTCGACTATATTTTATTGTATTGATGATTCTTTGTGTAAAAAACTATGAACAAATGAATGAAAGCTCCAATTTTTTACGATCACATACAAGCCCTTCCGAAAACGATGTGAAGAAGCAAATATAGACTTCATTGAATGGTTTCGCAGAAGAAATAGCAACAATTTTACAATAATGAAAAATGGAAAACTAGGAAGAAATTGGTGAGAGAAGTAATGCAAGAATTAAGTGGGGAAAGGAGTTGCAGTAAATGGCGTTTCCAAAAACAGTAAAAATGTAGGGAGTAAACTAGAAGTTAAAGAGCAAAAAGAGGCAACATGTTTCTAGACACTATTTCAGCTCTTTGGAGTCTTGCTCCTCGCTTTTCTTCTTTCCGCTCGACGAACGGCGTGGTGCTACGGCAGACGTCTTCCTTGGTGCTAAAAATCAGAATTTACGATTTCCAGCCATCTTGCTTATATAATCCGGTAGGTTTTTTACCCGCTTTAGTTTTCCGAAAGTTAAGTCAGGATGTCCGATTTAGTTTTCCGAAAAAAAAGCGAGATTTCTAGGCACATTTGAGCGACAAGGCCAGGAATCCATGCGGTAAGGAGGCTGGTTAAAAATATAAATTTTTTGACTAAAACTTGGAGAAATAGGTTGGTAAAGTTTGAAAACCACACTAAAATCGCATAGAATTTCTCACTTTTTCTTGAGCTCGACGTTGATAGACGTGGTGAAAGTGACGGTGGTGGGGGTGGAGCCAAGTCCATGCCTTCCTCAGCTTCCGCAACAGCGGAAAGTTCAGCGAGCAAATCAAGCGGATTCTGTAAATAACACTGAAATTTCCATGAAAAAATTGTTTATTAAGAATGATTTACAATCACAGAATCGATCACAATTTACAAAAATTTCCAAGAATATTTTGAACGCTTTTAGAATAACACAAAGCCCTTGAAAAATACTTACTCCCTCCTGTTCCTGTGCTCTTTCAACATCACCAGATCTTTCTGTAGATGACGTCGACGGTTCCATCTTTACCATCATCTCCTCTGGAGCCATTTTCTTTGGTATCGGCTCTCCTGGGACTGTCTGAGGATCAGAAGAAGATATCACCGATGGTATGCTCTTCATTGTATTGATCGTTTCAGCATCTCCAAGCTTTCTCTTATTCTTCTGACTCTGGACTGTTTCAGAAGAAATCATTGACGAAATCACCTCCTTTACAGAATCGGGAGGGTACTGTTGTGAAAGTCTTCTTGAAGTTCCGGGTTTCATTTGAGAGAGGCCAATTGATCCTGGGAGTCCTTGGAGTGATCCGGATGGTCCAGGTGCACTCAATTGCGACACAGAAGACGTAAAACTCGTTCTAGGGGTTCGATGACCTCCTCCTCCGGAAGATGCTGAAGATCCAGAGGATATTGCACCTTTTCTGGATACTTTCTCGTGCTCTGTCTCTGCAGCCATTTGCTCTATTTCCTCTTGGGACATCTTCGATAAGTCTTTCTGTCCCATTTGTCCCATTGATAAGAAGGTACGGACATTTATATTAGCAAAGCGGGAATCATGACGAGCTGAATCCAATGCTGTAACTACCGCGTTTACTCCAGATGATGTTGATGGCGATCTTGACGATGTTCCGGAAAGTGGACCTCCCTCAGACGCAGTTGGTGAACGTTCAAATCCTTTCTGTGCTATCAGGGGTGCTCCACCCGTATTTCCAAATTCTTGTTTTCCAGAAGATGGCGTCAGACTCGTAGAAGTTGTCAGAGGGCCCTTGAATTCCCCTATATCCGGATGATACATAGTTGTGCGTTGCCCGTTTGGACCGTTGTGAACACGATAGGAAGCCATTTGAACTGGCGCACGGCGTGGAAGACTAATGGGCGGGAGAGGAGTGCCGACGTGATATGAGACGGCCCCTCCAGAAGGTTTTCCAGATGATGTTTGCAGATTCTGAAGACGTGGTGAAGTTGTTTGGAGGCCTGGTGGATACATATGGGGTTGGTGTTGGTGTGTAAGCTGTTGCGTTGATGGTGGATGATGAAGAGAGCTGCTGCCGGTTGGCGTTCTGTAAAAATTGGGGTAAATAAATATCTCAGTAAATAATTATATTCAAAATCTCACCGAAACTGCTGTTGTGACGACATTGACCTGTGATGTCCACCTAATCCTCCAACGTCCGCTGGGTTCAGACCAGCTGCAATCGCTCTGTGTGGAGCCATCGGAAGACGTGACTGCGGTGGACGATACATCTTAGGAGACGTATTATGTTGCGGAGATTGCGGGGGACCGAGTAGTTGAGATGATGATGTAGATGTAGACGGTGTGAGGACTGGCTGCTGTTTGGTGGAGGTGAGTTCGGCTGGAAAACAGTTCTGATGTTAAATGAGAAATTTGGTGGAAAAAGTTTCAGGTTTAAATTTTTCAGTGCCTGAAATTCGAAAATGTATGTTTTCACTCACTTTTCCTGAACGACGCATTTTTGTAGTACGGTACTCCTCGTCGCTGCGGCTCCACTGGCGAATATCTCACCGTAGCTGGATCATCCGGATGCTCCGGGTGGCTTCGGGAATCGTGAACACGATTGAGAGGGATCTGTTTGGGTGGGGGTGGTGGATGTTGACGGCTGTTTTGCATTGGATAACGGGTCTAAAAATACAATTTTTTTTTTTGGAAGACTTGAAAATACCCGCTTTGGATGCCTTGAGAACTAAATGGGATGATAAAAATTGTATAGTGATAGAATTAATCTTATCATGATTTTCGTTGTATTTAAAGGTGGCGGGACAGCACTTTTCCGGGGGAAATTCCGGGGGAAAATCGTGCATTTTTGCGTGAGCGTGTCAGTTGTGGTGTATGCGTACAATGCGTCACACCTTACGACATTTCTTATTTTTGACCGATTTTTGGACGGAAATCAACCGAAAAAAGACAATTGGCATATCAGAAATTGCTTACACAAACTATAGCTTCAATTCACAGAAATTTCAGAAAAATTAAAATTTTGATGTCCCACCACCTTTAAGAGCAGTATTCCCAGTTAGAATCAATTGCAATCCTTACCGATCCAAATCCAGATGAGTACATTTGCCGGGGACCACCACTAGTGGCCGCCTGGTTCTTCCATCCTTGGAAAGTCATCTTCTGTCCTTCTGGAGGCGAGATAATCGTTGACGTCTTTATTTGCTGCATATGATATGGCATTGTCTGGCGTGACGAGCCCGCCGCAATATTCTTCTGCAGTTGCAGTTCTGAAGCGAAACGTTGTTTAAGTTTTTCAGTTTTTTGAAAATTTAGTTTGCTAAACCAGTTCAAACAACTTACTCTTCTTCCCCTCTCCATACTGCGTCGGCTCCAGTGGTCTTACTCTGTAATCACTAATTTATGTCTCAAAGTCAGCTCAAAATGAGCTCGTCAAATTTGAAGGTCCTATTTCGGTCGGGAAATTCAGCCGACCGACCGACTGCCGACCCAGCCGACCGGTCGGTCGGCGCCCGACCGATTCTGTGCATTTGCGCGTCGGCGTGTATGAAACTTTTCGCGACTAACGTAAGCCTATTTTGCCACTCGACGCGCAAATGCACAGAATCGGTCGGGTCGCCGACCGGTCGGTCGGCTGGGTCGGGGGTCGGTCGGAGGTCGCCGACCGAATTCGTGCATTTTTGTGTCGAGTTGCAAAATAGGTTTATGTTGAATAGTAGCGAAAAGTTTCATACACGCCGACGCGGAAATGCATAAACCCGGTAGGCTATCGGTCGGGTAAATTGGTTCTAAACCTCATACCTTGCGCAAGTTTGACTTATTGATTCGTCTTCTATTCCGGTTTCAGTATTAATATCATCTCGATACTCGTGTGACGCCAAATAGGCTTGTCCTGGTGGTCCTCCGCTCAATCGAGAGTGTTGCTTGTGGTAAAGAACTTGTCCGGGAGGGAGTCCCATGGTAGAGGGGCGAAGCAACTGAGCTGGGGGTCCATGGTAGCGACGATGCTGTGGTGAGTTGGATGAACTTGGGTGACTGAGATTCGATGGAAATTGCTGCATTGGTGAGGTCATCTGAAAAATTTAGAATGGGAACTTGAATACTTTCTATTTTTATCGTGTAGTAATAAGCAGTTCTAGTTTGTGAATTTTTAGATTTCAATAGTTTAAAGATTTCGAAAACTGCGATTTAAAGATTATTAAGTTTCGAGATCTTGTCACGTTAAGAAAGTTCGCATTGCAGATGTCTGAGACCTTGAGAATCGAAAATCCTAAAATCGATCTTCTAACGGGCTTCGCTGATTTCAAATGTTCCCCTTCCCAACTCCTTACAGTTTCAATTCTAGATAAGTTTCCAAGTGCACCCTCATCGTCATCCATGATATTGATTTCAGCACGGGAATTCGCTCGGCTTAGCTCTTTTTGCTTATCCGGGGCACATTTTGGGCACGTACACTTGTTCATAGTTTTCTCGCATTCTTCTGTAAAAACATAAGCTCAGTTTCAAATTGTGAAGTTTAAAAGGTCTTGG
The DNA here is from genome assembly GCA_963966625.1 of Caenorhabditis zanzibari. Lineage (NCBI taxonomy): Eukaryota > Metazoa > Nematoda > Chromadorea > Rhabditida > Rhabditidae > Caenorhabditis > Caenorhabditis zanzibari. The sequence goes on from OZ016470.1 coordinate 16,382,819, forward strand.
ATAAAAATGTGAACAATTTCTGTTATTACTTACTGATATGAAGCGAGCACTTTGTAGGCTCTCCTAGGAAAGCAGGCAATCCACACTCAACGCATGCAGCAAAGATCTTTTGTTTTCGGTCCATTAGAATATCTGGAAAAAAGTATTATGTGTGAGAAACTACAGAAGACACTGTGGTCAGAAGAAAACTGAAAAATAAGGTTCTAAAATAAAAATATTGAATTTCCGTAATATATCGACTCATTATCTATTTTTGTTCCGTTGTTTGATTATTGTTTCTAGGAGCGCGCTGAAAGTACTCACGATCAAAGCAGAACTCGGTCAATTGAAGAGCAGAATTCCCGCATTGTTTTTCCACCGATATGGACGCCTTCTCTTTTCCGTCGATTTTATCCAATAGATCCAATATGATATGATCGATAACTTGACGATCTGTCATTTCCGGACCGACACAACATTGCTTATAGACGGGATCAATTGTCTGCTATGATAGAGATGAGAAATCACACTTGGAAATGCAGGGTTGGTAATAGAAATGTAGAGCAAAAAATGAGTGAAAAATAGTTTAAAAGTGTTGCGATCTAGATCGGATTTTTGCTTCAAACAGCTCAAAACTCTCAGTATTTTGTGAAGCTTTTTGAAAATTCAAAATATTCTGGGTTGATCTTCAGTATGAATTTCGATATTTCAGTTTATCTTTGCTTTAAATTCCCATTTTCACACCTACTCTAGAAAACTTTAAAAAATTACCGTCAAGGTAAGATAATCCTTTCTCCCGTACCGCCTTGCCGAATTGAAAATTCGTCGCTGTGCCATGTCTGTAGGGAGATCTGTAACATTAACGGGCATGCCTTTCCGTTCTCCCTTCTAACTGTAGCAGTTTCCTTACCCTCATCCTCGTCACTATCAATTAAATCGTGCTCTTTTTGAGCGTGAGCAGTTACCAGCCGTTTGAACTCAATCAAGTCATCGATATCTTTTTGCACGAGCTCCATTTTTATTTTGAGTACATCTTTCTCGGTGAAAACTTCCGCATGTCTAAAAATGGAGATTTAGAACTTGAATGAAAGTTTACAGGTTGTAAATAAGTTCGAAATTGACCGTTAAGTTTGAACTTCTTTTTTGTGATCTCAGAGTAAGCAAGCGTAGGTCATAGTCAGTCTTTTTCAAACAGACGCCTAGATAACTTTTCACATCTATTTGAAGGAAGGCATTTTCGCTCACCTCAAGGGATGATTCTCCAATATGCTATTATTTGCCCATTCTTGGCTACTCGGCGGCACATCGTGGATCGATTGGAGGTAGTCGTCTTCGTCACTGAAACATGAGTTAATAGGATGTTTTTCTTCCAGAATAATCATTTTCACATCAAAAGCCATAGTTTATTATGCGAGACACTCACGAAAGAAGTTTTTTCAGCTTGAAACTTACGATATATACTCATTGGACGTGATCCATGGATCGAAACGTCTTCGTTGCATTTTTGTGTCGTTCTCCGCATGACAACGCATGATTTCCTTTTTGTGATTTGTTTCGAGCAATTTTGAGATTCCTATGTGCTCCTCGCAAATTCCTCCACGCTTTGCTAGATCTTCTTTTGATCTTATCTAGAAAAATAGATTAAAGCATCCTTTAGAGATGTGTTTTCTAAATGATTACACTTTGTTTAGAAGCAAAACAATGTTTCTTTTCCGTTACAGCACCTAGCTTCATTATTTTACCTGTTTACAACGGATCAGAGTGCGTTGTGATTCATAACGACACTGTGCATATTTGTTCTTATCATAGTCGTTAGCAACTAGGCGGAATTGAGTTCCAGGAGCGATGATGTACTGGGCCGGCGGTCGTGTTACTTGCTTCATTTTCGCTGAAACACTTGAGATTTTAAGGTGAATGGGTATTGCAGGTTATTACTACATGGTAAGGTATCGGAAGATGTGAAATTTTTAAAGGAAAGCATAAAAATTAACAGGAAACCAAAGAATTGCAAAAATCGAAAAATTGATATATTTTTTATAATAAACAACGCGCGCATGCGGAGCGTCGTTGCAAAAGCGGCATAACGAATTATTGTTGCCAAGGCCGGTTTTTGAATGAAATTTATAAATTTGAAATATTTTTCATCTAAAAATTCGTAAATTATCCTATGTTTTAATTAAAAATAGCTTATTTACAGAGAGAATGCGCTAAGCTCATAAATCAATAATGTTTCGAAAACTCGGCTCATCTGGCTCACTGTGGAAACCGAAAAACCCGCACTCTCTGGAATACTTGAAATATTTGCAAGGAGTGTTGACCAAAAATGAGAAAGTCACTGAGAATAACAAGAAAATTCTAGTAGAAGCGCTCCGAGCTATAGCTGAGATTTTAATTTGGGGCGATCAGAACGATGCATCGGTTTTTGAGTGAGTTAATTCTGAAAACGCGAAGTTTTCTCGTCGTAATTTCCATATTCTCAATTAAAATATTTCAGTTTCTTCCTGGAGCGTCAAATGTTGCTACATTTTCTTAAAATAATGGAGCAAGGAAACACACCGTTGAATGTTCAACTGCTCCAGACTCTCAACATTTTATTCGAAAATATTCGACATGAAACATCGTTATGTAAGACTTGAAATTTCAAAATGGAAAGAAATACTAAATAAATTCAGTTATCAGTCAAATTTATAGAGCGAAACTCTCTTTCACTATTGGGCTTTATTCTTTCAGATTTCCTCCTCTCAAACAACCATGTCAACTCGATAATCTCGCACAAGTTTGATCTTCATAACGACGAAATCATGGCTTATTACATTTCATTCTTAAAAACACTTTCCTTCAAATTGAATCCAGCTACAATCCACTTTTTCTTCAACGAAACTACTGAGGAATTTCCACTTCTAGTGGAAGTTCTTAAGCTGTACAACTGGAATGAATCAATGGTGCGAATTGCGGTTAGAAATATTCTTCTGAATATTGTCCGAGTCGATGATGATTCAATGATAATTTTTGTCATTAAACATATCAAGGTAAAACGAATTTTTGAATATTTGTAGTGAAAATAATCTCTATGTTTCAGGAATACCTTTCGGAATTGATCGATTCTCTTGTTGCATTGTCAGTCGAAATGGATACGTTTGTGAGGTCTGCTGAGAATGTGATGGCTAATAGAGAAAGATTACGGGGAAAAGTAGACGATTTGATTGATTTGATTCACTATATTGGAGAGCTGTTGGAAGTGGAAGCTGTAGCGGAGACTTTGTCTATTTTAGGTGGGATTTTTAAATTGGAATAAACAGAAAATGACATCACGTTACCAAACATGTATATTTTTAGTTACAACTCGATATCTGGGTCCCCTTCTGCTCTCTAGCATGGCACCACGACGTGACAGTCATTCCCTGCTATTGACTCCAGTTTCAGCATTATTCTTCTTCTCTCAGTTTCTACTAGTGAGTTAATTTTTTGATAGCTGAATTCGAGCTTTTATGTTCTAAGAAAAACTCATCGTCCCTAGCTTCAAATTTTGTTTAAATGTTCAGAATTTCTGGAGATTCCGGGATTGAATATAAAAACTCATTGAAAAAAAACTCATTGTAATTTAGATTTTTGCTCATTGTTAAAATTCTCTTTTTGTATTGGAATCATTTTCAGATCGTCCATCACCATGAAACCATTCATACTTTCTTATCGTCATTCCTGTTTGATTCCCAAAAAACACTGTCAACCCATTGGATTCGCCACGAACAGAATTATTGTTTGGAGCCAATGACATTATCGTCGCCAGTTGGAGAAGTAATCGATCAGGATTGGTACGAAAATTGAAGAGACATATCTGCAATATTTATTGTTGGGCGTTAAAAATAATACGAAACCGGTGCAAATTGTATTAACAAAAAAAAATTCAATGGTTCATCTCAATTTCGAATAAAGAAACGGTTTCAGTTAATTTTTCGTAGATTTTAGCCTAAGACACAAAAACATCAAAAAAATTTTTCAGCGCATTCTTCGATAACCTACTGGAAGCGTTCGATACTTGTCAAGCTGATGATTCTAAGGCGTTTTATGGACTAATGCTGATTTACTCGATGTTTCAAAATAAAGGTAATACTTCGACTAAAATCGTCTATTACGGCGTAGAAAAATCATTAGGAAATCTGAGTTATATCGAAGAAAATCCATAATTAACAAAAAAAAAACAAATTTAAATTTAATATCAAATGAACGGTACTCAAGTGAAGGTAAAAACGGCCAAAGTCCAATTCGAATTCAACTAATATTATAATAAACCACATACATTTTTTTCCAAAAATCGACTCTTAAGATAGTAAGTTTTACTTTAAATGTTGTAATGTACTATATCTATATGTGTTGTTTATTATGATTTATCGAACTGATTGGAATGCGACAGTTTATGTAAAGTTTTGTTTCTGTGCTTGGTGCATGCGCTTCACAACTCTATCGCTGAATTTAAAAATTGGTAATTGGAAGCGATTATTCATTGAACAACATGTATTTACTACCATGAAATCTTTAGAAGTTTTGAGTTCTTTTTTTTCCGGCTTTCTGGTGCATGTTTATACTTCCTTACTATTTTCAGGCTTCCCTTCAATCTTTGTTTTTTTTCAGCCGATGTAGGAGAACTTCTCTCTGCTGCTAACTTCCCCGTCCTTCATCGAGAATCTTCATCTACATTGCCTGGAGCTGCTGGAGCAACTCTGGCCGAACAGAATCTGGCGCGTCTTCGAATCTCGTCTTCTTCCATTACTAAAAGAACACGAGCAATGACTGAGCTTGGAGTAGAAGCAACGGAGGAAGATGAGATATTCCATGATGTACCCGAGGAGCAGAATTTAGTAAGTATTTAATAGTTAGCGAAAAATAGCTATCTCTCTTTTTTTCTCAAAGACGGCAATTTTTCAAGTTCGCAAGCTTCCACAGAAAAAGATGAGAACAGTTTTGAATAGAAACGATTAAATACAGACTCAGAACTGAATTGAAATAATAATAAAAACGTTTTAGTATCCAAAAAAATTTCAGGAGGATCTTGATGATGATGTGCTGGTTGATCCAGAGAATTCACCAGATTTCGAAGTGAGTAAATTTGTAAAATGAATGCATAGTGTTGTTTTTGTCTGTTCCCTTCTTCAGGCATATTTAACACTGAAAAGATCTGAAAGCATGATGCTTATTAGAACGAAAAAGCGTTTGAAAAACTCTCCAAAGTTTGTTTGAATCTTGAGAATATCAAATCAACTATCGCAAAGTTTGACTGACAGATCTCACCGAGTTGAAAGTTCCAGCACTGGTATAGTTCGAACAGTTACTCGATTCAATGAAAACTATGGAACGTTGGTTTACAATAATTAAATTTATAGCCCGATGAAACTGGCCGCTCGAGATTCCAATCAGCTGCGGATGAGCTCCCTCCGGTGCCCCCTATCCCAGAGCCAATATCTCCATCTTCTCTTCCGACATATTCTAATTGTGACAGTCGTCTTTTTGATGCTCTTTCCTCTATAATCAAGGGAGTTGGAATGGACGATAATCGTATACGGCCAATCACACTGGAGTTGGCTTGTCTTGTAATTCGGCAGATTTTGATGACTGTTGACGATGAGGAGGTGAGCAGAGTTGGGAAATCGAAATTTGCAAAATTATAGTTAGAAAATGTTCTTTAAGGTTATTATGGATATTTTTTTCTCATTTCCAGGTCCATAAAAAACTGACCAAGTTATGCTCAGAAGTTCGTTTGAAATTACTGGCATTCATTGGTCAATACGTAAATGGAGAGAATCTATTCCTGGAGTGGTTTGAAGATGAGTACGCCGAGTTTGAAGTAAATCACATCAATTTCGATGTGATTGGCTACGAGATGCTCCTACCCCCGGCAGCTACCCCTTTGTCGAACTTGGCACTGCACAAGAGATTACCGAGTGGTTTTGAGGAACGATTGAGAACGGTATGTTAAATCTAATGTCCTCAAAAAATCAGAATACTAGTAGGAATTTCAATTCTTAAAAAATACGGACAAAAGTCAAACTACTTTATTAGAACCAGTTGTATTGTACTGCATCATTCCAGCAAATTGTGTTCTACCTGCACATCAGAAAATTAGAACGAGATCTGACTGGAGAAGAAGACAAAGAGCTACCTGTGAGAGTGTTCAATTCAGAGCAAGAACCAGTAGCTTTGGGAGATTGTATCAATCTACGTAAGCATCACTATGATAATGCAAAACCAAGTTACTTCATTTTCAGACAACTCTGACCTCCTTTCCTGTACAGTAGTCCCTCAACAGATGTGCTCTTTGGGCAAACCTGGTGACCGTCTCGCCCGATTTCTGGTCACTGATCGTCTTCAATTGATCCTAGTCGAACCAGACGCTCGAAAAGCCGGCTGGGCGATTGTTCGATTTGTGGGACTTTTGCAAGATACAACGATCAATGGAGACTCTGCTGATTCGAAAGTACTACACGTGGTTGTCGAAGGACAACCGAGTCGTTTGAAGAAAAGACATCCGGTTTTGACAGCGAAGTTCGTGTTTGATGATCATATTCGGTGTATGGCGGCGAAGCAGAGATTGACAAAAGTGAGTTTTTAAAAATGACTCGAATATCATGGAGAAACGAGTTGTGAGATGTATTAAATAAGGTCTTTGTTAATCCATGAGCCCTGAAAAAAAAGTTTAATCGGAATATATGTAAGTAAGATCCTTGATTTTTTCAGGGTCGCCAAACAGCCCGTGGTTTGAAACTACAGGCCATCTGCTTGGCGCTCGGAGTCCCTCGCGTCGATCCCTCTCAAATCGCCGCTTCTCCACGAATGAATCCATTCAGAATAGTCAAGGGATGTGCTCCTGGGAGTGTTCGAAAAACTGTATCAACGGCTTCTGGCGCATCAACGTCGTCTTCTCATAGGCCAGGATATTATTCATCAAACCTACGATCAGCGTCAAGAAACTCTGGAGGCGTTGGTGGGATACCTGAGGATCCCATGCAGCCGGGGAGAAATTCTCCCTCGGGAAGACTGAGTTAAACCGCTGAGATTTTGAGATTGCTCGAAAGTTTTGAGAGATTCGAGCGGTTACTGGAATATTCCGAAGAATTCAAAGTTTTAGAATGCTTTCAATTTCAGGGATTTCTAACAGCTAAGAACAGAAATTAGGAATATTTCCTGATGATCTGAATTTAGGAAGTTCAACTACTTTTGTTCTGATTATTCTTTATTCTCGAGTCCCATAATGTTGAACATTATTGAAGCGGAAACTTGTCATCAATCTTGTTTATATTTAGGATATGATTCCTTTTTTTCGCATCATCAATTTTTTAAATGTTTCTATTTTTCCAGTAAAAAAAGGCTTTTCAACTCATTAAATTTTGATCCATTCCTTTTTGTTTGTTTTTTCATGTGATAATTTTTCTCTTGCCTCTATTATAGATTTTTTAGTTGTGTCTTCTAATCATTTTCCCACCCAATTGTAGTGCTCAAAATTCCACAGTCCAGCCATTGCCTTGATGCCGGTGTATTTTTTTTGCAAAAAAAACAGATCTATACTTTTCTTCATTTTTCTTACTGTCCTTGGTTGAAAACACCAATGCTATATTGTTTTGAAAGTCTAATATTGAATTATTTAGGAAAAAAACTTAATTATTGCTAATTTTTCTCAGTCAATAATGTCGACTTCTGCGGATAGTGAGCCTTCTTCGTCTGCCCAAATCATCCAACAGCCCGAAAACTCTCAGCCAATTGGTCCAAATGTTGACCAGAAGCCTTCGGTTTTGGTGCTTGGAATGGCCGGATCCGGAAAAACTACATTTGTTCAGGTAAATCAGAATAGTTCTGAATCAATAAATAAATAGTATGAATATTAAAAGAGCAACAACGAGATCAGAATTTTAGAGCTCTCAAAAAAATAAAGATTCCACCAAAACTTCGCAGTTTTTCTGAAAAATTCCCTGTTTCAGCGCCTGACCGCATATCTCCACGCTCGCAAAACCCCGCCTTACGTCATCAATCTGGATCCAGCCGTTAGCAAGGTACCGTACCCCGTAAACGTGGATATCAGAGATACCGTGAAGTACAAAGAAGTGATGAAAGAATTTGGAATGGGTCCGAATGGAGCAATCATGACATGTCTGAATCTGATGTGTACTCGCTTCGATAAGGTCATTGAGTTGATCAACAAGAGGTCCGATGATTTTTCGGTATGTCTTCTAGATACACCTGGACAAATCGAAGCGTTCACCTGGAGTGCCAGTGGATCGATCATCACCGACTCGTTGGCTAGCAGTCATCCAACGGTAAGAGTTCGAAAACTACGTTCACGCGAAAATCATAAAATTAGAAAAGGGAAGTGCTCGTTAATGCTCAACAGATATGTCAATGGCATAAAATTGAAGAAAACTGAGTTCTGTTGAAAAGAAATACTAGATTTCTGATGCGATGAAGAGATTGAAATCACGTAACGTCTTATTGTTGACATTATGACTGAATTCCGAATCGTTGTTGAATTCTAGAGTCGTCGACACGGATGGGCGAAAGCCTAATCTTCTCTCTGAGCATCTAAGAAACAAAGCACTTTTCAAGAGACCGAGTGCTTGAGAACAAAAACTCAAAAAAAGTATTATTTCAAGCTAAAAAGAAAAGGTTGTTTGCTGTATTCTCCAGATCTTAGATTCACATAGTTAATGACCCCGATGTGATATATTTTCAGGTAGTAATGTACATCGTCGATTCTGCCCGTGCCACCAACCCAACCACTTTCATGTCCAACATGCTCTATGCTTGCTCCATTCTCTACCGAACAAAACTTCCATTCATCGTCGTGTTCAATAAATCTGATATCGTCAAACCTACTTTTGCTCTCAAATGGATGCAAGATTTCGAGAGATTCGACGAAGCATTAGAAGACAATCGATCAAGCTATATGAACGATTTGTCTAGATCTTTGAGTCTTGTGTTGGATGAGTTCTATTGCGGGCTGAAAACCGTTTGCGTCAGTTCGGCAACCGGTGAAGGATTCGATGAAGTCATGACCGCAATTGCTGAAAGTGTAGAAGCCTACAAAAAAGAGTATGTCCCAATGTACGAGAAAGTATTGGCCGAGAAAAAACAGTTGGATGTGGAGGGGAAGAAAAAGAGAGAAGAGGAGGCGCTGAAAGGAAAACCAGTGCACGACTTGAAGCTATCTGGAAACGATGACAATGGATTGCTCGATTCGGATCTAACTTCAAAAGTTGATAGAATTCATTTGGGTGGAGTCGACGAAGAAAATGAGGAGGATGCTGAGCTTGAGAGATCTACTTGATTAATTACCGGAAACTGTCGTCTATATTCTCCACATTTTTTTTTCTCTCTCTCTCTCTCAACTGTTCCCTTTTCTATTTTTACTCATCTTTTGTTGTTGTTGTTGTGTTACCTTGCATAAAGTTTACATCCTGTTATTATTTATATTGCCTGTTTTATGTCGCCAATGGAGGTTTTTCGGCCTTTCTCTTTATTTTTCTTTGCTATTAATATATTCCAATTCTATAACTCCGAAATCTTCTGAAATTGAAATCTAACAACTTAAAAAATCCAAACACGAGCCCATGTTCTGTTAGGTATATTAAGCTAATAGGCTATTAGGATAGTTTAAAAAAATCACGGTGCCTTTTTCAGAAGAGCAGACGGGTGCCCAAAAACCGAAAGAATGTCAGAAAAGACGTTTCACAAGGCACAGACTATCCGCGAAAAGGCTTCTGGAGTACCATCAATCGTCGAAGCCGTCCAGTTCCACGGTGTCAAGATAACAAAGAATGATGCGTTGGTAAAAGAGGTTTCCGAATTATACAGGAGTCGAAATCTAGATGAACTCGTTCATAATTCTCATCTCGCAGCACGTCATCTGCAAGAAGTGGGTCTGATGGACCACGCCGTTGCATTGATCGATACATCTCCGAATTCCACGCAAGGTTATGTTGTCAATTTTTTGGTTCGTGAGCCTAAGAGCTTCACTGCTGGTGTTAAGGCAGGAGTTTCGACGAATGGAGATGCGGATGTCAGTTTGAATGCCGGCAAACAGAGTGTTGGTGGACGAGGAGAGGCCATTAGCACACAGTATACATATACTGTTAAGGTGCGATTTCGCAACTGTCTCGAATATGAATCCAACTTTTTCAGGGTGATCATTGTTTCAACATATCCGCCCTGAAGCCTTTTCTCGGATGGCAAAAATACTCAAATATCTCCGCCACTCTTTACCGTTCACTGGCTCATATGCCTTGGAATCAATCAGATGTAGATGAGAATGCAGCAATTCTGGCCTATAATGGGCAGCTATGGAATCAAAAGTTGTTGCATCAAGTGAAATTGAATGCGGTAAGTTGTTAACCTAAGTATTATAATTATCAGTGAAACGAAAGCTAATACCATGCAACCACAGATCTGGAGAACGCTTCGTGCCACCAGAGACGCTGCATTCTCTGTACGTGAACAAGCCGGTCACACATTGAAATTCTCATTGGAGAATGCGGTTGCCGTGGACACTAGGGACCGACCCATTTTGGCAAGCCGTGGAATTCTTGGTGAGTAATCGAAGAATAATATACATAGAAAGATCCGAAATTGGTAAAATAAAACGTTATTGGAAACAGTCGACATTTTGCAATAAGTTTATCTTCGAAATCCAATTGAAGTTTAAAAGTTTAGATTTTCTCAAAAAAAAAACTTTGTCAGTTCTAGTTCGGGAAAAAATCTACAGTAGTTGAAAAATGTCTCAAATTTTCAGCTCGTTTTGCTCAAGAGTACGCCGGCGTGTTTGGTGATGCATCGTTTGTCAAGAATACTGTAGATTTGCAGGTGAGGTATTGGAAAGAGTGGAACATTTTATAAATTGTGCAATAACCGAAAATTTCTGTAGACTAGGGCTTAGACCCACAGACGTTGAGAGAATAAGAATACGAGACTCTAACATTCCAGGCCGCCACACCCCTTCCTCTGGGTTTCATCCTTGCGGCCTCATTCCAAGCCAAACATCTTAAAGGCCTCGGAGATCGTGAAGTGCATCTTCTCGATCGTTGTTATTTGGGCGGACAACAAGACGTCCGAGGCTTCGGACTGAACACCATTGGAGTGAAAGCGGATAACTCTTGTCTTGGTGGCGGAGCATCCTTGGCCGGAGTCGTTCATTTGTATCGCCCGTTGATTCCCCCGAACATGCTGTTCGCTCACGCATTTTTGGCTTCGGGAAGTGTTGCATCGGTACATGCAAGGAACGTTATGCAGCAGTTACATGAAACGCAGCGAGTGTCGGCTGGCTTCGGTGAGTCAAAACAAATTCTGATACTTTCTTTGAGAGCATTTGCTTTGTGAATATTATGTGAAAATCGAAATTTAACATGAGATAGCAGTCCCATTTATCCTAACTTCATTCAAGCATTAATCAATTAGTCAATAATGATAGTTGAATTGTTCTTCTCATTAAACAAACTCGGTTTGTCTACACCTTCCCCGAGCTTCTCTATTTTGACGTCTTCTGCTTCCTTAAAATTCTGAATTCGAACAGTGAGGTCTTCTTCGTTATCGTCACGAAACACCAAACGCATGGTAGTGTTCATTTTTCGTTGAATCATAGAGGTCGGATCTCCTGGAGTTTTCAGAATTGTGCTCGCGTGTGTTGTGGAGAAGACGTTTTCCCCACATTTCTCGGTCATCGCTTTTCTGAACTTAAAAGGCGGAGAGTAACAGTAACCATACGAATATGCTATCAAGAAAACAACCAGAATTACTGTACCTTGATAATTGCATCGACCACATTCTCCTGCTCGAAGACATTGACAAAGTCACCGTAGAGCACTGTTGATGAAGGTTGACGGGCCCAGTAGGCGGCATGCTGGAAAATTGGAAGGAAAAATCAACGGTTTTATTTTCACCAATATTTAGCCATCTTTATGGAAAACGTTTTTCATAAGCAAATATCATCGAAATCCACTACTCACGACAATCTTACGTCTCCTTCTCCACTCTTCATAGTACTCGCTGCACCCTCTGGCACCACCAATCGTTCGACGAGCGGTAGGTGTTGGCGTTGCCGCCGAGACTGGTCCCAAACGGCTACTGGGCTGAAAAGAAGGGTGTCTCAGAGAGGACCAAAGGTGATCGCAGTATATACCAGTTGATGCCCAAAAGCAAAAATGGACAATACTTGAAAGAGCGTAACCTTTATCGAAAATCAAGACCACTTACTTTTCTCGCCTTTGGAGTCTCCGTTGTCAGAGATCGGTGTTTAGAAGCATTGCGAAACGGTGATTTACCGGCTGTCGATCGGCTGTTCAATAATCTAGAAAATAGTATTTGTAACCTGTGTACGGTAACTCATTGATACTCTGTCGATGACATTTTCTTCCTCACACACAGGGATAGTTTCGAGTAGCGTTTGTGGTAGGAATGGTAGAGATTTCGAAATTTTCCAAACTCAGTCGTTTCGAAAGTGAGCATGATTTCACTCTATTGAGGACAGTGTGTCACGGAGAAAGGCGTTCCTAACCATGATTTTAGCATAGGACGACCCAGAAATAGTTGTCTTCAACCATGTATATGGTAGTCTGAGCATCCTTTCAAATAACCTAAAAATTGAGAGCTTCAAAAACCTGAGTCGTTAAAGTGTTCCAAAACCATCCGACCTTCAAAATCAATTTTCAAGTCTGAAACCTATCACTGATTTTTCTGTTTCGAGATTGAAGAACCGCCTCACATAGTTCACAAACCACCTTCCGAAGGTTCCTCTATAAACTATGTCATTTTTACAGGACTCGCATTCGTGTTCAAGAGTATCTTCCGTCTGGAGCTCAACTACACGTATCCATTAAAATACGTCCTTGGCGACTCGTTAATGGGCGGTTTCCATATTGGTGCCGGTGTGAATTTCCTTTAGACCAAAAAAATGTTGAAAAATTATGGAGACCGATCGAATTCTTGATGACCTATAAACATTTTCGAATTTTTATGACATGTTATAATAGTTCTGAAACTTCCTATTCTCGAGCTTGAAAATGTTCAAGAATAATCCTGAAATTCTCAAGAAGTTTAATTTCAACACATTCTTGATGTTATTCATGTTTTAAACAATCCTTAAATTGCAAATTATCATTCCTGATGTGTTTGAAAATGCTTGTGCGCAAGATTCTCGAACGTTCTCCATAGTTGTTCCGACTTTATGAACTCCCGATTCAATTGTCTCCGTTTGTTTCGATCCTTACAGCTCTACAGATTCCATGATATCCCTTTTTATTCTAACGTTTTCTCTTTTTTCTTCTTTGCTAGATTATTTGAACTCCAGATTTCCCCTAGGATCCAATTTATAGAAAAAATGAAGTTTGTTTGTTTTTTTTTTGTATAGAAATTCTGAAGCTTTTACGGTTTTATACTCGATAATATATATTACATTCGTTCATTTTTTTCATCTATAAAATTTCTTAGATTTCTGAAACTTTCGGATCAAAGTATTAGGATTCTAAAGAATGACATCTCCACTTCGAAAAATCAACTTCGTCACTGGAAATGCTGGAAAATTGAGAGAAGTCAAGGCGATTTTGAAGGGGTTTGAGGTAATGAAGCAAGGAAGTGGATACGCTGATTATAACCTTATCTAGAAAGCAAAAATACTGATTCCCAAAGAATCTGAAAAACCGTAAACTTGAAAAATTCTCTTAAAATGCTCAGAGAGAAGATTAGGCGCTCGCCCATATAAGTCGACGACTCCAGATTTCCGTAACGATTTGGAATTCAGAATCATAGTGTCAACAATAAGACGTCACGTTTCGTGATATCAATCTCTTCATTGCATCGTTATTATAAATAACCGTGACGGAATTGAACCATTGACATTTTGCACCCAAACAGAGGGACTACCGGGTACACCAAATGTGTACCTGGAATTTGAGGAGTGAGGGTATTACGAATAGAAGGGCGGAGAGGGTAATAGATGATTGGACGAGGATGAGGTAGTGAAGACCTTATCCAATCGATATGTTGTAAAATTGGTGTAACCATTCGCACGTATTTCTTGTCCTGAAAAAATCCTTCAGGTGCAAAACAATACTTATGAATCCAGTACATTATATTCTTCAAATGCTAGAGCATTTTTAGATAACCAATGTGGATGTGGATCTGAACGAGTATCAAGGAGAACCCGAATTCATTGCCGAACGAAAGTGCAAAGAAGCAGTGGAGGCTGTTAATGGGCCTGTTTTAGTTGAGGACACGAGTCTGTGCTTCAACGCAATGGGCGGATTGCCGGGGCCATACATCAAATGGTTTCTTAAAAATCTGAAACCCGAAGGGCTTCACAACATGCTGGGTAAGAATCTGTAATTGAAGTGTGTTATGCGTGTTTAATATTATTTAAAGGTGGCGGGACAGCACTTTTCCGGGGGAAATTCCGGGGGAAAATCGTGCATTTTTGCGTGAGCGTGTCAGTTGTGGTGTATGCGTACAATGCGTCACACCTTACGACATTTCTTATTTTTGACCGATTTTTGGACGGAAATCAACCGAAAAAAGACAATTGGCATATCAGAAATTGCTTACACAAACTATAGCTTCAATTCACAGAAATTTCAGAAAAATTAAAATTTTGATGTCCCACCACCTTTAACTCAAACTACATGGATATGCGTTTTAATAATGATACTGCAAACAAATTCAACAGCCTGGGGTCTACTTTTCTCTTTTAAAATTATGCATCTCTATATTTTTCAGCTGGATTCACGGACAAAACCGCCTACGCGCAATGCATTTTCGCCTACACTGAGGGTTTGGGGAAACCGATTCATGTGTTTGCTGGTAAGACCAATTCCTTTCCCATTATGCTTGAAATATTGAATTAGAAAAACCTATTAAATAGTTTGAAATGTTAGGACCTTCTAGATGCTCGAACTTTTTTCAATCAGACAAAAAACGATTCTAAAACCCTGCAATATTATTTATTAATTCGAAAGCTGCATATAAACTCGCATTTCAAACTTAAATATATTAGTGAGATAAAAATCTTGAAATTTATTAAGGAAGAATTTTTCGTCATTGAGATTTAATGATTCAGAAAGTCTCGGAATTTGAACTTTTCGAACTTTGCACTTTGTGAATACTGTATTCTCAATGAGATTTTCTCATGGTCATTGACTTAAGAATTCGGATAAATGAAAAATTCCCAGAATCTCCCTTTTTTCCAGGAAAATGCCCTGGTCAAATCGTTGCGCCTCGTGGTGACACCTCGTTTGGATGGGATCCCTGCTTTCAGCCGGACGGTTTTCAGGAAACATTTGGAGAAATGGATAAAGATGTCAAGAATGAAATCTCACACCGTGCCAAAGCCTTAGCGCTTTTGAAGAATTATTTTGAAAATAATTGAAGCGTTCGTCATTGTTAGTTCTCTGAGAGTTAAATTTCCTCTGTTGTTTGTTATTGTTGTTTAAATAAATTATTACTTTTAAAAAAATCAAATAATCAGTTGTTCAATTTTTCGGTACTTTCTTTCCCATCTCCGATTTTTTTCTCTCATTTTAAATATTTTCAACTAGTTATTTCGACCTGATCTTTAAAGATTCTTCGCTCAATTTTTTCAATTTTTCGTCGTAACATGAGAGAAGACCCGATAATTTTTGTGATTGGATGTACTGGAACGGGCAAGAGCGATTTGGGTGTGGCGATTGCGAAGAAGTACGGTGGAGAGGTGATAAGTGTGGATTCTATGCAGTTTTATAAAGGTTAGCAATAAATTCTGTCGAAGATCTAAGTTCCTAATAGAAAACTTCTGACATCCTCAGTAAATAGGATCATTTTACTACTTTTGTTGGTTCAGATTTTTCTGTGTTTTGAGAAAAAATTGAAAGTTTGTAATTCAGAAATTTTGTATGCAACACTCAGAATGTCAATTGAAAGTTCAGGCCTCGACATTGCCACCAACAAAATTACCGACGAGGAAGCCGAAGGTATTCCTCATCACATGATGTCGTTTTTGAATCCATCGGAATCAAAATCGTATAATGTACATCAATTTCGAGAAGCCACTTTGAATCTTATTCAGGTAACAAAAGTTTTTTTTAAAAATTCTAACAAGAATCGAAAAAAAAACAAAATTTGCGTTCTTATTTTATTTCCTGATGTTTCGAGGTGATGAATCTAGGATACCTGTCCATATTTATAACAATTTAAATACCTAGTATATACCTCCAAACCAACGAGAGTTCGAATTTTGCAGGAAATCCGTTCTCGCTCCAGAATACCAGTAATCGTTGGTGGTACCACATACTATGCCGAAAGTGTGCTCTACGAGAATAATCTCATTGAAGCCGACTCGAATACCGAAGACTTCACGAGGAGAGATTCAGAATCTGATGAATCTGAGAATTCGGAATCTGAAGAATTTTCTGAAGATGCGAACATTTCGAACCAGTTGTTGTGGGAGGAGTTGAAGATGGTGGATGAAAAGTCAGCGATGTTGCTTCACCCCAATAATCGATATCGAGTTCAGAGAGCACTTCAAATTTACAAGGTGTTCTATGATTATTAATCACACAGAAAAAACACCCCGAAACAGTCGATAACCATGGAAAATGAATAAATAGGGATTTCTCTGCAAATATATAAATTACCTACAGTACACAGTTTTGCTTTTCAGAAAACGGGAATTCCGAAATCCCAGTTCGTTCAAAAACAAAAAATAGACGATTCGGTTGATTTGGGTGGAAAGCTTCGATTCGATAATTCTCTGGTTCTATATATGGATGCTACTCCAGAAGTTCTCGAAGAAAGATTAGATCGAAGGGTGGACAAAATGATGAAGATGGGACTGAAGAAAGAGTTGATCGACTTTTATGAGGAAGTAATAATTTTATTTTCAAAAATACATTAATTTTCAGTTTTGAGATTAAAAAAACGAATAACCATATTCACATTTTGTTTTTCAGCACCACACCTTCATTCATCAGTCGAAGTATGGTGTGATGCAATGCATTGGTCTCAAAGAGTTTGTTCCATGGTTATCCATGAAACCAACAGAACGGGAAACTCCAAACGGCAATAAATTGTTCAAGCAGGGGTTAGCACCCTATTCAATTAAAAATATTTTGAGTAATAATTCAGGTGTGACGACGTCAAGCTACACACGCGCCAGTACGCACGACGTCAGCGCCGTTGGTATCGTTCCAGGCTGCTCATTCGATCCAACGGAGATAGAGTAAGAGAAACCAAGAACACTGCTAATTTAGAATAACGGAAAGCTGTGCATTTTGGAGCATCTATAACTCATACTAAAAGTGGTTACCATAAACCTGAAAATTGAGTTTCAAAGTTAACTGCCTTCGAGAGCCCGGGAATCGAGTCATCATGTTTCCGTGCGATTAAAACTTCTAGAATTGAACCCCGGAACAGCTCTTCTTTACCACCAAAATCTTTTTTGAAGAAAATGGCAAGCACCAAAATGCTCGACACCTCTGATAAAAACACCATCATTGGCAATGGAATGAAAATTGTGGATCAATGGATGAGCGGAGTTGACATGTTTGAAGATGTGAGTTTTTATTCTTCTCTATCTCTCGTCTTATGAATGGAAATACATTTGGGCAAACAAGTTTTGGATTGTCAAATCAACACTTCAGTTTTTTTCCAGATTTCAACAGAATCAGTTACGGCATTGAAGGGGTGCGACGCGAATGTGTTGCTGAAATGTGAGATTTGCGAAATGACGATGACAGGAAGGGATAATTGGTAAATCCCAAATTTTGAAAGCCAGTGGCCAAAAATATGTATATTTAAGGCAACGACACATTGATGGGAAAAAACACAAGCACAATGTGATGAAGATTAAACAGCAAGGAAAATTGGAGTGATGATATCTTTTTGTATTGTCTTTACCTAATAAATTCATACCGTTTTCCTCGAAAAGTATGCTAATTCAACTGGTTTCGAAAAGTATTTTTTAAGGACAAGACTTGACAAAAAGAGCATAGACTATGTTATCGATACTAATTTTTTGTTCTGAAAGTATAACCTTCATGGGCGAAATGTTCCTATTTAAGTTAAACCAACCTCATTTCCAATTAGTTCTAGTTCTAGTTCCCACAATTATTTTTATTAAAAACTTATTGAGTGCTTTTTGTGCCGTTTTTTGCCGTTTTCGTCTAGTAGGCTCTACTTCTCTCCTTCTTTCCGATTTCTAATTGTTATTATTGACAATGAGCTGTCTCGTCTTTTTATTATTCTGAGAGCTGAGAAAGTGTCTGCAGGGGCAATTAACCCTCGCTGAAGTAATTATATCATCACTATTTGGTTGGCAGCTCTCCATATCTTATTGGTGAACAAGCAATGAATATTTGAAAAGCAAGAACGAAGAGAAACATAAACAGACACCCATGACCTAAAACAAAATACCTAGATCACTGTTTTTAAAGTGAAAAGTTCACTTTTCTCAATAACTCTTCTACGAATACATATAATCAGTTCTTCAAAAAAAAACTCTGAACGCCCGTACCAGTCCTATCGTGTAATAATACCAGAAAACTGTGCCGATAAAAAACTCGCTTCATGAGAAACCCTACAAGAGTCGGTGAGCCTTATTTTAAGGATGCCTTTTTTTCTCATAAACCTAATTTGCCCAGAAGAAACTAATCCCATCACGTCCCAGTTCCAAACTCATCACCCTATATGGTTGTCATTAATACAGTGAATGCCGCCCATATTCTTCTGACACACTCACTTTTCTCCAGTTCGCAACAAATCGTTTCTAATTACAGGCTACCTTCCGAGCATCACGCCGCCCGTTTTTCTTTTCCTCATATAGTTTGACAAAAAAATATGCAGCATAAGGTGTGAAATCCGGTGGTGAGGATGAGCTGGGATGACAAGTGAGCGACGGGTTAATGAGGTGTCTAGTGGAATATGGAAACCCTTATGCGGTAACGGCATTCTGTGAGGATGACGTTTGAGAGCGAAAGAAAATTATTCGTAAAGAACAATCAAAAGAGGGAAGTGAGATTTTTTGACACGATTCAGATTCAAGTGTTTCATAGATGGTTATTCAACAACGTTTCCGAATAACTCTATTTTATGGTGTTCCTTAAATTACCGCATTTTCTATTCCCACTACTACTTTCGAGTAACCTCATAGTATACAAGCATTTAATTTAATTACCATTAAATCAACACCGTGTGAATTATAACTGCTTTCTTATTCACATTAATAACACCCTTCTTCCGGTAATAGCTGCTCTTCTCTCTATCATAGATGGCTTTTTATTCATTTATACGGATTCACTGAGTCTCTCACGAATCCGCACTTTCTCTGGCTGCCCGTAACAGTTGGTCATTTGTCTCTTGAACACAAAAAACACGGTGGCACTACAATAATGACCCTTGAAGGGTTGAGCACGTACTTCAGGAGCGTAGACTAACAAGTGAGTAAGCAGGATTTACGCGGATAAAGGAATCTCTGAAGAAGTTTTTGTGACCACAGTGTGAAATTTATCTTTATGTGCTTTCTATTCGCATTCTATGTCTTCCTTATTTCGTCTTCTTCTTTTCTAACATTTGCGTTGTTAGGTTGTCATAGATGAAAATCTTATGTCACCTGAAGTATACGTACTCTTGGGAAATCTTCGACAGCGTGACTGTCATATTCCCTTATCTAGATAAGATAATTCACACATAATTGACAAGAAACAACCAAAAGTTTAAAAGAACATGGACCCATTCGGCAACTTTCGAAAACATTGGTCCCAAACAACACACATATACATAGGTGTCAACTAGTATTATTTCATAATACTCGAGGATTATCAACTCACTATTGTGCTCGATGCCCACGCACCTGTTTCCGTCACGCTTGTCATTGTTCTACTGCAACAGTTCGTCAAAGTAGAAAAGTTTAAAAGTTCGCAATCGTTCACTTAGCTCATAATATCCCTGGAGAAAAATATTCCACAACCAAACATTGAATAACGGGGAGGAAGGAAGTATTAGGATTTTTGGATTAGTTTGGCTTGGTATTAGTTATGTTATTGTATCCATGATCATCTGTATGTTGTCAGTACCTGATCGATCCATGTCATTGTGATCTATTCATGACCATCCTTGAAGGTGTTTCGTTCCTAACTCATAATTCTACAGATTTTTTTAAATTAAAAAAAATAATAGAGACTACCTTATCATTGACTACCTTATTACCTGAAACGATAATGAAATTTAATATGGAATGGTTTAGTTTGAAACATCTTTAAAATTCTGAAATACTGCAACGTTCAATATCTCAGATCTCTTTTCTCGTTCCGAAATCCCCCCCCCCCCTTTTATCCGACTGTAGGAGGGTGGCGATGTTCACCCTCTGTAGACACATGGTGCACCCGGGTGGCTCCCGGGTGGCTCCACCCACTTTTCCCACCACCCCGCCCACAGGCGACTATCCGAGCTCCTACATTCATTCTTTCCGAACTGTTCAGTTCTTGTCGACGACTTCCAATTCTCAGCTGTCTTTTTTTCGTTGTTATTCTGAAGTGACCCTATATAAAATGCGCCCCACCGATACTTCCAACTTTCCACCAGCCGAGGTAACCAAGAGAAAAATCCGACGAGTTAAAGCCAACGGTCGGGAAAGAGCAAGAATGCATGGATTGAACCATGCTCTGGACCATTTGAGAGAGTACATACCAATAACAACACAACATCAGAAGCTCAGCAAGATCGAAACACTAAGATTGGCACGGTGAGTACAACAGTAAACCTCTAATAGAGGGACATATCCGTCTATTGTTCAACTCCTCAAAACCGAAGTTACAATTTCACAAAAGTGTTTATTACTAATTTTTATGGATCAACTCATAACGTGTTTTAGATTAATCTTAGTTTATTTTTGACAAGGAATCGATGGAGACTATTTACAGAAGTCTGAGAAAGTACTCTTTTCGGGCTCACTTGGGTGTCCTTCTATTAGTGGTGTTCTTCTATCAGAGGTTTTACGGTTTATCGACTTTCGTAGCAGTATATATATAAACATGCATTTTTCATTAGGATAACATTCCGTGTTTTTACGAAACTCTCCCAAAAGCATCATTAAATTTATAGTGCTACTTTGGACGATGTTCCTCATCTCTTATTATTACAACGTAATTACCAACTCATTCCAACATTTATTGCAGCAACTACATCGATGCTCTTCAAAAGATGCTACAAACCAATGAGCAGCCGAGTCCATTGGAATACGCGCACACCCTGGCCAATGGACTATCGCAGACGACTACGAACATGTTGGCCAATTTATTGCAGGTATGTAAACGTAGAATATTACTAAAAACTGAAGTTTTTAGAGCTTTTTAGAGCTACGTACAATAGCATAAAATACTGAAGTTTGCACCAAATGGTATACTTCAATTTCCTATTTTTCCAGGTTCAACCCCGGCAACTCCTTCCACCATCACAATTCGACATGTTCTCATCTGAGCACCCCCTTCATCTGTCCACCCAACTCCCCCATCATCATCAACTTCATCTGAATCCCCAATCTTCGTCCTTCTCTTCATCTGGATCTCCAACATCTTCATCATGCTCCCCACCTCAATACTACTATTCCCCTAATCAACCTTCCGCGGCTCCTCTTCAAGCCACGTGTGAATTGGCCCAATATCATCAAATGTACCTGAATCAAAATTCTCAAAATCGATTTGGAGGTTTTTCTCCATAGATCTTGAGTCTTCTTTTTTGAATTGGAAATTCAATGTTGTTCTTCCTTATTAATATTTTTTTCAAGAACTATTGTATTTTTACACTAGAAGTCATTTATAACGGGTCCTCAGTTAATAATAAACTGTTACTTTTCAATACAGGATTTTTGCAATCAGATTCGCCCAAATCTCTA
Source organism: Caenorhabditis zanzibari (assembly GCA_963966625.1). Taxonomy (NCBI): domain Eukaryota; kingdom Metazoa; phylum Nematoda; class Chromadorea; order Rhabditida; family Rhabditidae; genus Caenorhabditis; species Caenorhabditis zanzibari. Next base: position 16,404,684 of record OZ016470.1, read on the forward strand.
GTTTACAAGCCACTTACTATCGGGTCTTATAGTTTGTGGTTTTCTACTGTGACGCTCTTTTTCTATTTTCACAAGTACACACGATTATGCAGTGGAACGAAAATCTCCCGCACGTTTACATGCAGAGACATACACAACGACGAAGCCACCTGCGTTATGTACCTGTTACACGTGTTCCCTATTTATTGACAGATATGTATCTGTGTATAAATTGCACCCCTCTCATGCCAAGGCACCCCTCTCCTTCCTGTTTGCCACAACCAGGTGTTCATTCCCACTTGTGTCATCTCGATTCTAATCAAACACTACAGTAACTGTATCTATAACTCGAGATCTATAGATGGATACACGAGTATGCGCGAAAAGTTTTCGAGTGTCGCACTGGAAGGTACACGTGTGCATGTGCAATATCCACTGGCATGACGTACTTGACCAGGAAATTGGTTGCAGTGATTGTATAAGTATTCTTGATGAGATTATCTCTAATTGACAAGATATGAGAGAGGCTCTGGGGATCTCTCAAGCTTTAGAAAAGTTGCATAAGACTGTATTGTTACTTCTAGGTCCTGCACATAGCGAATGAACGAAAATTCCAAATTATGTCAAGTACTACTTTACTACCTTTTGACTCAGGATCACATCGATCGGAGGTTCAGAGATTTCATGGTTTAGATTTTTCCCATTTAGTGAAGCTTTCTATATTTTCCGCATGACATCTCCGATTCCTTCTTAATACCGTATCCTTTTTTTCCTTTTCGCACCGTCTGTTTCTCCTTTTAACGGCCCACACGCTAATGCTCATCACTCATTCTCCCGTGCTCCAACCACAGACCAAAAAGAGCCGACGTCGTCACGGAAAATGGAAGATGTGATGAAGGAGAAGGAAGGAAATCAAACGTCGTTTGACAGAATGGAACGGTGAAAGAATGCATACGCAGGCAACGAAAATTGACTGTAATGGGAAAAAGGGGTTGGAGATTTCGAATTTGACGATGTTAAATTGAATAAATAAAAATGTTAAAATGTTTTTTACCTTTAACGGCAAGTCTGAACTCTCAAACTTTATTACTATCTTGAATCTGAAAAACTATGTTTACCTTCCTCCAATTTTTCACTGTCTTACAATTACACAAGACACTCTTACTCCCCATAAGTCGTTTTCACATATGGTCGCCTGTGTTGAAAACCAATGCAACGAAAATTTGCATAATTTTTCTTTGATTTCGTTCCTGTGAAATACCGACCTTCTTTCAATTTCAAAAGTGATATATTTATTCGGAATTTATGCAAAGCAAGCCAAGTGAGGAGAAGCAGATGGCAAAAAGAACAGAGAGCGAAGATCGAACGTTCGAATTCAAAATTCTGAAAAACTCAAGGCTTGGAATGAACTGATTTGAGTACTAAAATTCTCAAAAGCGAAAATGTATAATTTCACTGTACTTCTTTCTCAGAATTTATACTGTACTGATAGCTGGAGGTTTTGCAGGAATCTTTTCTAACCTACAACCGTATTGTCATCATACAAAGGTTTTGATACTCTTCTTAATCCTTGTAATAATAAATGCAAACACTCAAACAAGATCAAGAAGGAAAATATAATACCATCCCCAAAAAGAGACTTCCCGCAGAGTGGTCAATCAAGGAGACGGGAAAAGAGAGGCGTCAAAAAGCTTCATCTCTTCTTTCCATTGGTAGTCGGCATATGTTCCTTTGGTGACAAACAAAATGAGTGCCAATCAGATTATAAATATCGAAAAGAAGACATTAAAATGAGAGAGGACAAGAAGAGTCAATCACGTCATATTGTATTATTCAGGGGTCTAGAAGAGGGGTATTCGGGAAAAAAACGAATAACCAATGAGCCAAATATAAATTTTTCTAGTCAAAGAGTTTTTAAAAAAACTTAGCCCTTATTTCATTTTGAGCACATAAAAGTCAGGGTGGATTTTGGGAGAGGGGGCTAGAACAGTGAAGACAAGTGTTGTTGCTTCCTTATGGTTCCATGTGACAATGTCGCTTGCACTCAATAATTAACAAGCGACAAATAACAAAACATTCAAAATAGCTCTCTAGTCAGCAGCGAGAAAGCCCTCACCATTGACAAAAACATGAAGATGAGAAGTTTAGATGTTGTTCACAGTGGTAAACAAGTACTCAAGTTTGGGAGGAATTGGGTTTGGTTAATTACTAATTGAAATCTGAAAAGTTCGAGAGATTGGAAAGGTTTATGAAAAAATTGAACACTGATGTTTTTGTTGATATTTAGTAACAAGTGACAATCTTAACATCAAGGATGATTCGTCTGATATTGTATTGGGTTTTACTTTTTATATGCAAATAGAGGCTCTCAGTATACTGCATATGCACGTATTCTTTTTCTTTTCACTTACTATTTCCCGCCAAGAAAGCAGGAAGGAAAAAGCAACAATAAATCCTATCTATACAATGACAAAAGGCTCTCTTTACAGTTAGAAGTAGAACACAGACAGTGTGCATTTGAATTACAAAAAGATGGCGGTGTGAGGGAAAAAAGAACGTGGTAACCACTGAAGGCATCGTAAAACTGGGAAAAGAAGTACCAGAAAACAGTAGATCAGAAGAAGCCGCCGAACGGGAGTGTTGAGGGTAGAGAAGACATTGTTTATGTTTTCAGTTTGTAGAGTCTTAGAATGCAGGATGTATCAGAAAAGTATAAGAAGACCCGAAAAATCGGAAAAATATGTAAATTTTGTTCAAGAACGGGAACATAGAGACTCTATAATAGAGTAAATAAAAAACGCAATGAAAAGGATTCACGCCATGTTGAGGCGGCCAAGAGGACTTTAGATTCTCTACTATTAAAAAATTTTAAAATAAACATTCTGAAATTATTCTGAAATTAAAAATTGCAATAAGATTACATTGGGAGACATTCGAGTGTTTTCTCACATTTTTTACATGTCAGGAGTTGAAATTTTCAGTTCTACGTGTTGGGCAGTTCGGAGCATCGGCGAATCATAGAAAAAACCCACCCTTCGGCTTTTTGGGGGGCTTTATACTTAGCGGTGCCACTCCAACACTAGATTTCCCGCCAAAAGGGATTAAAGAGAAGAGATGATTGCGTCATCTTAGGTGTCAATAAGGAAAAGAGAAAAGACATCCTACGAGATATATCTGGTTACCCCTTTTTAGGTGATGATGAAACAGCGGCATATCCGAGACAAGAAGATGGGGATTAAAGAGATGCGCTCCACGTTTTTCTTCATCCTTAATCCCACTCTCAGTGCATATCAATTACAAAACAAACCGATTGGAAGATGGTTCATGGTTCACCATAGGGAACCTTCCTTCTGGCAGTCGTGAAAAACTTTTACTCAAAACTAAAAAAAAAACGTCCAAAATCACCGTGTCGGGACCTTTTACCACAGGAGTGCGGTGGCGCAAACTCCAGCTTCTTTTTATGCGCCTAATACTAAAAAAACGTCCTAAATAATGAAAATGAAAAACACAAAACACGAAGTTTCTCGTATTGTAATGTTTTATAATGTTCAATTGATAACCAGGAAGACAATAAATAAAAAAAACAATAAGCATAAAAAAGTCCTAGAACATCTAAACGTGTAGCAGGAAACGGTATGAGGGGTGGGATTCTAGCGAATTATAAAAATCCAACAATTTTCCGGATCTCTTCGAGATTTTTTTCAGCTATCCTTCGCGCCTTTTTTCCGTTTTCCAGTAATATTTTATCGATCTGAAATATCGTATTTACCAGCTTTAAAATATACGGAATACTTTATTCGTGTGTGGCTTAAAGTGGGACATCAGTTTTTTGTACGGTAATGATAGTTTCAGTGTTTACGAAAATAGGAATATTTTTTTCGTACAATTCGTTAAAACTCGAGAGAATATGTGTCTGTGATAAAATAAACTCGGTTTTTTTCTGTTTTCGAATACCGTTCTCAAAACGCTGTAGAAATTTTTAAGACGATTTTCTAAAAATGCACTGAAATATGGAGTAGCTTCAAAATTTAAAACTCTATTTTCTTTTATACTTCAACAAAATCGAATTATCGAAACCATAATTTGCAAAAAAAAGAAACACTATCGGTTTCTCTTTACAAACCTGTCCACTTTTGTCCAGTTCCTCAAACTTTGCTCGAATCGGTGATAATCTCACATCGATTGCCTCCGCTAAGTTCATTTTCAGCTTCAAGGTGGTCCAATCATGGTAGTCGATTTCGGAAATAGGGATCTTGGTAACAGCAGAGTACAGATCGAGCTGTAAAAATACACGTGTTTGGATCGTTCCGTTAACTTTGTTCAGGTGGTTTCGGGTAATTTTCGTTCATCCTGGAGATTCAGGTGTTCACTTACTAAATTGGACACAGCCAAACGATTCTCTTTGTCGTATGTCACTTTTCCTGCATTGTCACTTTTAGCTTTTTGACACTTTTCAATAATGGTGGCACGACTATCAGTAATCTGTAAGTTACGGTTTTTGGATGAGTTTCGATGTAGATTTCAGAGAATGTAGGTTATAGCTATATTACCTCAATTCGACTCCTTTCCCCTCCTGAACTTTTGCTCATTTTTTTCTCCGGATCTCTTAATGATCGAATCCTTGCATGCGTCTTTCTTGTTAACTGTTTGGGAATCGGAAAAAGTTCAGTCTGATAAGTCTTGTTAAATGCATACGCAAGACCACCGAGAAGATTTAAATGTTGACTTTGATCCTCGCCAACCGGAACTGTAGTCGCTTTGTATGTAAGAACGTCGGCGGCTTGGAGCAAAGGGTAGGTAAGAAGACCGACGGGAACATCTCCTTTTTTGAATCTGCGAATTTGGAAAAGTTTAAAACGTTCAAACTTCTACATTAATGAGGCTCTCACAACCTTAAACGATCACTCAAAATGCAATGGTTTAATATCAGCATTTTTGCGAATAATTTTCTTTGCAACTGTAAATAATCGTTCAACATTACCTCTCCTGTTTTTCCTTGTACTGTGGAAGTCGTGCCAATTTCGATGTAGTTTGAAGTGATCCAAGAATCCATGAAAGCTGAGCAATTTGAGGAACATCCGATTGCCTGAAGAGAAGAGTACGAAAGGGATCCACACCACAGGCAATCAGGCTTGAGCTCATTTGGCGCGTATTTCGACGGAGCTGGAAATTTTCGAGTTGAAAATACATTTATTGATGCTCAGTTTCGACCTATTTCATACCACTTTGTTAATGTTACCTCATCAGCTGGAAGTGGCCCCAACGAGATTGCATGTTGATCGACCACAGCCAACATCATCTGAATGTCTGGATCTACAGTCTTCTGAAGATCAATCCATGGTTCGATGGATCCGAAAAAATTGCCAAGATGAGGGATTCCAGTGGGTTGAATTCCAGTGAAGTAGATAGTTGGATGATTTGAAGGAGATAATGGGGATGAAGAGAAATGACGGAGAAATGACTGAAAAATCTTATTGAAAGTTTTCCTCTGAAAATTAACAGTTCGAAAATGTTGTTGTCCGAATATAAAAATTATGAATAAGAGTCCGCTGATCTTCATCGCTTTTAAAAATGGAGGGAAGTGAAACTCTCAAACCGAAAAATATTAAAACCAAATGAATCAATATTCCGAAATTCTTCAAACCGCAACATTTGACTAACTCTCGTTGTGTTATTAAAAACTGACCACATAATGATAACCAATAAGTTTCGATGGCAAATTTTTCATTGATACTATCATTTTCGTTGTTCTACAAATTCAGAAGCGGGGTGACGTCACGAGGTTGAAATTCAAGTCGGCACTGTGGACACCTGGATGCACCTCTAGAAGATGTTGTTCCTGATGACGCGTGTCCTTGAATACACTGCCAACAGAAGAGGTGGCCACAAAATAAAGCAGATGGGTCTCGATTTTCGAGGCAAATCGAGCACTTGAATGTCGGATGAGAAAGCTGCAAAAATAGATATTTTGTTAGAGGAACAAATATAATATTGTGAATAGGAATATATCTTCGCTGACTTCAATTATCATATAGAAAACAGACTACAAGCTTCTCACCGATTCCAAGTCTCCTTTTGACTCCGTTACTCCTTTATTGTTCTTTGAGTTATTCAACTTCGACGCCAATTTTTCGCGTTCAATCCAACCGGAGAAAGAAACCAAAATACTTAAGCAGAGTTGTGTCAGTGTGATATAGCCAAGGAAGCGATATACTTTGAGAGCCTAAATATTTATTTATAAGATGAAAAAACTTAAAAATTATGAAAGAATAGTGTCAACTTTGAACGAAAATACCTACACTTTGTGAAATTTTGTACTTTGAAATTACTTATCAATTTTCGGGTGCCGGATAATTAGAGGGTCTCCGAAAAGGTCTATTGGAGTGAATACGGTATTAAAAATAGAAGCTTACCGGAATATCACTATGAGGATTAGCCGACAAAAATTGTATGCCTGTAATCCTTCTGGCTATGCTATAATATGCGCCAGTAATATAAAACAGAGCAATATGCGCTCGTTGTAATTGTGGGAAAAGGGTGGTCCTGAGCCAATGGAACGCGCCAAGAAAAGATTGGCGGGCTTTTTGATTTCGACAGATATCAATTCCTAGAAATCGATTGGTGGATGGATGAGTGAGGGTGGTTTCGGCTTTCTGAAAAACAATTAACATTTTAATATTATTCGAAAAAGCATTTTTCTTGCTAAATAGTTTTGTCACAAAATTTTTTCGAAACAAAACTAGAAAACATCATGCCCTGTTCATTTGATTTGAGTACCTGAATTAAAAAGTTTGAAATGAGAGGTAAAACCGAATGCAGCAAAACAAAGGAGATTCTCGATGGAATCGAGGGTACCACCTTCCTAAGACCGTCTGACTCGAAAAGGTGAACGTATTCCTCGCCGAGAGTTTGATTTCCTGAAAAAAATCGTTTGAAAATTTAAAATGTTTTTTTTTGTGTTTCATCTTGACGGTACTCGAGTAGAACTGAGCGAAATAGAATTGTGACAAGATATAACTATTAGCGCGCTTTAGATAGAGCGATATTGCGCATAAGAGTTCTATTATGTCAGTTCTATCATAAATTTTCAAACTTACCGAGGATTACTGTACTCGAATAATAGAGTGTCGAAGCGACAGCCTTGAGATACGGGTACCACCGTATCCAACGTTGCTGGCCGAGGAGTTCCTTGCTGACCTTGAATAAGGGGGTTTTTTATTGTCGAAATAATTAAACTGAGACTCGGTGTTTGCAGACTTTACAGTATCTCAAGCCACATTTGGCTTGGCGAACTGAAAAGTCCGCAAACACCGAGTCTCAGTTTAATTATTTCGACAATAGATACAATACATTTGATTTCCATGATTTCTAGTGTGACGAGATAATGAAATTCTTGAAGGATTTTCGAAGTTTTTTGAAACTTTCGCCTTTACTTTTTTCAGTGTTGAGCGGAAACGTGATTCCATTATCCGGAAAACGGAATCGACATATTTTTGGGAAAATGAAAAACGAAAGGACCCGAATTTTCCAGAACAGGACAACGGAACGGAAAAGTTCCGAAAACTCATCTGAAAACTATTTTTCTCATCAAGAATTTTTGCGGATGAAGTTTGGATGAGCGTTACAATCGCGCAGTTTCCGGAAAACGGAACGATCCGAACACGAAAACCGGAATTCCGATCAACAGTGATGTTCAGCTCATATTTTTCTACAATATTCTTTTTTAAATTTCAAAATTATAAACCTTGCTAAGCCTCTCAGCCACTTCATCAATATACTCTTCATCTCTTCTATGAGATCTCACGATTTCCCCGATTTCTGCCACATATGTGTTCATCTTCCCTCGTTTATTTTAGGCAAACCTGATGATGGAAGTATCGAAAACTCGGCTGAAAGATCCGTGAATTAGAGTTATCAAAATTACAAAAACAGATTTGGAAGTTTTTAATTTTAAAGAACATCAGAAATGGATATGAAACAATGAACAATAAATCTGACGAAAACAAAGTATAGCATAAAATGACCTAAGTTTGTAGAGTAATGGGAAAAACAAGAAAACAACTACAATCTATTGAACTTTTTCGAGTCCAGAATAAGAAATAGGGCCATAAAAACAAGAAAGTTCAACAAACGGCTCAACTTCGTGCGGAAAAAAATCAGCTCAAAATTACCCATCGTTAGCTCAAAACCACATCTATCTAAAAATGGGCAAAAACTACAGAACATGAGGAAACAAAAAATAAGGGAGACGCAGCCAAACAAAGACATAATATAGTGCGTTGTCTTGGGCTGTTATCAAAGAGAATAGAAAATAATGGAGTGTGTGGAGTGGACTACAATGTAGCCTAGGGATAGGATCTAGTGATATCAAGATGTTTGAAAAATTGGACGATAAAGAGGGTCCCGGTGAAGTTGACACTCTTGACTTTGAACACAGGTGGTCTGAAAATGAAAATTTGGAAAATTCAGACTTCTGAGGCAGGTACGAAGTTTCGTAACCGAAAACTTAGAAAAACGAAACTTTATCTTTTCAATATGAGACAATTTCGCTTAAAGATCAAACATTCCAACCTCGTTTTAATGTTCCTTTTGATCCGTTTCTTCTACTGCTTAGCCTCTTCCACAGCTCTTTTCCCTTCTTCCATAGTTCCCAACTGTGTTCCCAATGTCTGATCGTACAATCGTCCCTTTTGCCGTGTTGGAGTACCTTCTTGATATTTTACTGGTTCCGGTACAAAATACTTATTTCCAGCTCTATCAATAGCAAAATCGTAAATGATCGGATTTTCCAACGCTTCCAAAATTTTCATTTCCAAGTTGTCCTTGTCCACGAATTCATGGGCTCTCGCGATAACTTCCTTCACCTCTTGCTCCGCCCTCTTTTTTCCATCGTTCCTCTTCTCCAATTCCACTCGAATCTCTTCCAGAATCACTGTTTTTGTCTCTTTTGCATCATCTGATTCTCGCGCCGTTCGTGCAGCTTTTTTCTCTTCGTTCAGCTTCTGATTTTCCAAAATCAAATTGTTTAACTCTTCGGCTTCCGCCTCCTTCATGGATTCGATACCCTGTCCATGAGAGGCGTTTTGAGCCAGTTCGGCGCGAAAAACCTCACGGAGAGAAACGACGGCATTGTTGTATGCATGACGACGCCAGAGAAGTTCCTCGACATCTTCTGGTTTTTGCCATGGAGTATGGACGACGTGGTAGAGGACCTGAAACGGGAGTAAGAAGAATTTTTAGTTGTTTGAATTATAATATCGGAAAATTTAGGAGTAATCTTGCTTGTATTCAATGCCACAGCGGAATGTGTGCCAGTTAATTTTTTAGAAATCCAAACCTTCTTAGACGGCGGCAAAATTGGTGGCTTTCCTTGTTTCGGTTGCCTACGTCCCATGTGTCTTTTTTGAACAGCTCCAGCGCCGTTGTCTGAAAGACTCGCAGCGAGAAGGCACCTTGTGTGGATGCATGACGTCATCATTAGACGTGAACGGAGCATTTTTATGGCTGAAAATCTGCAAGCTTAGGCATATGTTTAAAATTACCATTAAAATAGAATAACTGGCTCAAGAACCAGTGATCGTTGGAGGAAGGCATTTAAGAAGAATAGGAAAATAATTATATCAACTGGAAACCATAAAAAAGAAAGAGCAAAACCAACAAAATTGACGAGATTGAACAAGAGTAGAATGACATAGGAATTGGGAAATCGGGAGAAAACAAAATTTCAATAGTGAAAATTCGTAAAACAAGTATGAAAAAAATCAGCCAAGAAAAAAGATACGAAACAACAGGAATAATGAATCTATAATGGAATTTTGAACAGAGAAAACTGGGAAAATAAAGCACAAAAAGGAGATCGTGTAGCTTAAAAATTAGCACTACTTATATAATTGCAAAACGAAGTTATTATCGAAATAATTAAACTGCCACTCGGCGTTTGCAGACTTTCTCAGATCACAAAGTCAAATTTGGCTTGAGAATCTGTAAAGTCTGCGAACATCGAGTCGCAGTTTTTTAAAATCCGACAATATCGCTTAAATTTCGGTAGAAAAAACAAGAATTATGAAGGAAGTGTAGAGAAAACTCCTGTAGTGTTTATCTACATTCTCATGTAGTAACTTTCTCCGTTCAGATTTTGCACCGGTGTCGTGATTATTTCGCCGTTCGGTTTCTGAAAAACAACGGATATATTTAATGATTCCTATTTAAAATATTTAGCGAATTCTTTGATTATTTACAATGTATTCAGTGAGAGCACACACTATCACAAGACATTTATATTCCTATAATGCTTTATTTGGCACAATGTTGACTTCTCACCTTCAGCATACCATGCCATTCGTACCACACGCCTGTAGCCTCCACCTTTCTAACAATATTTAATGCAATCTTGTCTCCTTCATTGGCTCTCAGCATGTCCCTGAATGGAATAACCACTGGAAACCAACTGACCATTCCTGTCGTGGCGGTTTCTGGCTCAATCGAAAGCCATACGTTTTTATAGAGTTGAAGGTCAAAATAGCCGGCGAATCCCATTATCTGGAACATAATTAAAAGACTCGGAAAAATAGAACTTTGATAAAAATTCAGCATTGCAAACAGTCCATCAGAGAATCGGTACATTTCATTAAACTTTTCAGAATTCATTTGGAAAAATTCCTAACTAAGTTTTGTTGTTGTATATTTTTCATTTAATTCTCGCTCAATCACTCAATTCGTCTTGAAACTTGTAACTCACATCAACAGCACAATCTATTAAGAATTCAACACTCGTGGATCTCTCATTCGTTGCCATCGCGAAATTCGGATGCTCGAAAGTGAAGACTGGCTTTGTTTTGTCGGCAAGTGAGAGGTACTTAGATAGGAAAACGACATACATCTGATCCATGTGATAGTTGACATGACCTTGGCTGGAAAATTGAAATGTTGGGGAATTTCGAGACGAAAAAATAAATAGAATTTCGGTAAATTTTATGTCTTGTAAAGTCACTGCAACGACGAAGTACCGATTCTTACTTGAAGGAACCATTGGAAAAGTAAATAAAATTGTTCTGATACTAACAACTGCCAGTCTAAACTTGTTCAAATAACATGCAATCTCTGAATAGTATTTTTTAAAATATTCTAAAAAGAAAATGAAGTAAAATTAAGTGATGGCAAAAAACTGGAGAAGCCTCGGCCACCAGTGTAAAAGAGAAATTAAAAGGCAAAATCCAGCATGTAGCGTTCACAGAGAATCGTTCGTATTATTATCGAAAAAATGAAACTGAGACTCGGTGTTTGCACGATGTCGATTTACGAGGCACCACCAGTTGTTTTTATTTTATGCCATAAAATAAAAACAAAAGTAGTGGGCGGCACCTCGTAAATCGATACAGTGCGCACACCGAGTCTCAGTTTGATTTTTTCGATAATAATAATAGTGAGAATAAAAAATTCTATGATTCATGAAACAGAAAAAACACAAACATAACAAATTTCACATGCTTCATAATTTTGTCTCGCTCATGTTCAAATCAGATTGTTGATTTTTACTAATTTCGATCCGAACCGTTACTGGTAGAACCGAAAGGTTGCGATATGACTATGTCTATGGGTCAGTTTCAATGGAATTTTCTCTTTTTGATTCAAAAATAGTTCCAACTCACGGATATCTCTGAATCCAGTGTCCCTGCTCATCCAACTCCGGTTCCAACCGCCCGTGCGCTGGCAACGCTCTGCTAGTATACGGAATACTCTGCTGTCTGATCATTTGATGTAAATAGGTGCTCATAATTGGTGCTACATAGCTCGTATATTTCTGAGGAATCGAGATAGTATCCGGTTTCAAAAAGGGCGTTACTCCATCGAGACATTCAGGACTCAGTTCGTTGTCTCCGAAACTTCCTAGGAGCTCCGAAACAATGATGTCTGGTTTTTCAAACCCTCGACTTCTCGCCACTTCTGGTAAACTTCTCATATCAGACTCGATTATTGTGACGCGACGCTTCCAGGAGCGAGCATTCATAAATTTCAGGGTGACAATAGCGTTCGGATTTTTTTCAACTATATAGAGCTTGAGTTTAAGAGCACTTTCAGGTTGTTGACGGATGGTGGTATTGTACTCCTTCTCGGCGCGCAAAATTTTGGTTCCCTGCAAAAAATTTATAATACTGGCTTCCAAAGATTGGGAGTTCGGGAATCTTCAATTTGTAAAATTTTGATTTTACAAGAATTTAAATACCATCTACTTTAAGACTCAGTTCTAGTTTTTCTGCATTACAAGAGATCAACAACCATCAATTTTTGTAATGACCTACTACTCCGATCAAATTCTAATGATGTTTTCTCGATTTCAACGCTTTTCTCATTTCCACTCACAATCGGTCCTCTGCCTCCACCCAACAAATATACAATCACTTCCTTCCTTCCATCAGCACAAAGATCTTTGAGTGCTCCAAGTACTGCATCACCATATCCATCGTATTTAAGTTTGTCCTGTTCGAATACGTTGTAAACACCTGAGTCCAGATTCTCGGCTAAGGGTTGAAGAGGGGCCTGCAAACTGAATTTCCATAAAAAGAAAACTTGACTGTAACATTAAGTAACGAAGTCTTTTCGAATATATTTCGACTCAATTAACTGAATAAAGAAGCTCAAATATACTAAGAAATGAATAAACGCTTTTCATATTTTGCAGTAGCCTACCATGAGTTCTGAAACTTGCATGTGAAAACAGTTTTTAAGGAGAAAAAATTATTAGGAAATCATTAAATTTACCTGTAAAACATCCTTGTAATCGGAAATGCTCGCAGTCGAATCAGTTGAATTCCCTAGTCGCCTCTTGTGATGAACATCACGAACGGCTTGACGAAGAGCCAAAGAGTACTCGGATTTCAACGTTGTGTTGTATTTGAAGTGATCGGATGAGGCATGTACAATGATTCGGAGAGAATCAGAAGACCAGAGATGCTTGAGGAAAGTGCTGTGTGCGCTGTAATTGAGGAAACGAATTGCTAAATTTTTATGATCTCGAAGTTTTTAAAGTTTTCTATGCCTTATTATAAATAGCCCTGTACCATTTTTTCAACGCTTTCGCTTCATTTTAACAAAATATATGTTGAAATACAACTTTTCCCCTTCACCAACAAAACTGCAATTTTTTCTGGTTCGGTGGTCCCTAAGTTTAGCTTAATCTTTTCATATTTTTAAAAGTGGTGGTCAGATGGATTTTTCGCCATTCCTGGGAGGGTATACTTACTCTGGCAACATGGCCGTTCCATTTCGATCCTGCATAAACACAGCTGAGTCCACTATGAACGCAGCCAACGGTTCTGCTTTCCACCGCTCCATCAGTTTTTTCTCTGTAAACTCATCCGGTAAATCTGGGCACACTGTAAGGGCTAATTGAAGATATGTTCCACTGAAATTGTTGCATTGCTTTCGGAAATCCGCCCAAATGGTCCAGATGTCAACGTATTCAGAAGACATTTTGTTGTAGTCTTTGCATGAGTCGACGGAGGGAGGGAGTTGAATCCAGATGCTAAAAAGCGAAAAGAAATTTTGATGTTTCGAATTTTCTTATTAAAAAATCAGGTATCGCTTGATTTCGAAACTGTTCTGTTTTTCGGATTTCTGATGTTTTTTGGTAATCAAATAACAGGTTGCTGTGTCGAAATATCAGAACTACCAGTGGAAACTTCCCAATTTTCTCACTAAAATCTCGTATTCCTCGTCCATATCCATTTGTTCAGAATTGCAGCAGTTTTTGGTGACGAAAGACGAGTCAACTCGATGGTCATAGACTGAAGACCCATATAGCACAAATAGTTGAGCTCTTTGAGCAAGTGCTCTTCGGAGAGAGCAGCAAAAGATGGATCAGACGAATCACAATCGATCCATGGAGAAATCTGAAAATTTTTGAAACATCAATGTTTACGAATCAAAAAACGACTTCTAGATTTAAAAACAGGTTAAAAAATTCGAATGTTAAAGTACCTTTCCAGTGAAATAGTTCTCCCAAAGATTATTTCCAAGCTGAACATCTGGTAGATCGATCACTGGTGGGTGCTTTTCTCCGCTGAAACTGCTCGAACTTGTTAAAATTCACATCGAATTTCAGCGCTTACTCGTCTACTGGCTTCCAAAACCCACGGGTCACGCCTCCAATCGGATAGCACACGAAGTTATACTTGCACTCGCCAAGCTTAGTAGCATATGATGCCACCGAACGATCCAGCTGATCGTTAACTTCAAATGAAGTCGTCATCCATCCTATGTGGATTCTTGAGTTCGCCTCTTCAATTATCTTATGAGAAATGATCTGCGCAGGAGGGCTCGACAGCGAATGTTCTTGCTCCTCACCTCGGTGCATCATTTCTTGGGGGAAAAGATCGTCAGCGTACGTTCGCCCACCACTCATTTTCAATTTCTGCTGAAAGTTGCACAACAAATCAACATCGACCTTCTATTTATTTTTGATCAAAATATAGTAGAAGTTTGTGTCAAATGAGCTGAGGTTCAATCAGGCAGGTTCAGAGACGTTTTTTTGCTTTATTTTTGGCGCCTATTCAGGGCATTATATGTGGGGAGCTGGTGGTAGAATTCGAAAAAATGGGGGAGAGGGAGACGGAAAAAAACAACGTATTGAGTGTCACCAAATAGTGGTCTGACGGAAACAGCACTACCGCAACAATACAATAAACTATACATTAATTTTATCACTACCAAGAGAAAAACATTAAAAAACGATAGAAATTGTAGTGCCGGCGTTATAACAAAAAATAAAACTAAATGTCTGTCGTTTAGCTGTGTTGCTTAGCGAGCTCCTCGGCCTTTTTGAACACATCATCGATTCCTCCTTGCATGTAGAAGGCAACTTCTGGAAGGTGGTCGAGCTCTCCTAAAAGTGAAATTTAAGAAACGCGTATTTTTGGCGATGTTGATTTATCCTTACCCTTGAGAATCATGGTGAATCCGCGGATGGTTTCCTCAAGCGACACAAATTTTCCTTGATGTCCAGTGAAAACTTCGGCGACTTGGAATGGTTGAGAAAGGAAACGTTGAATCTTACGGGCACGGGAGACAGTCAGCTTATCTTCCTCAGACAACTCATCCATACCAAGAATAGCGATAATATCTTGGAGAGATTTGTAATCTTGAAGAATCTTCTGAACTCCACGAGCAATATCGTAGTGATTCTGTCCGACAATGTTGGGGTCCATGATACGGGAAGTAGAGTCGAGTGGATCCACAGCTGGGTAGATAGCCAATTCAGCGATACCACGGGACAATACAGTCGTGGCGTCCAAGTGAGCGAAGGTGGTGGCTGGAGCCGGATCAGTCAAATCGTCAGCTGGCACGTAGATAGCTTGAACAGATGTGATCGATCCCTTCTTGGTTGTGGTAATTCTCTCTTGCATACCACCCATGTCAGTGGCAAGGGTTGGTTGGTATCCGACAGCGGATGGGATACGTCCGAGAAGAGCAGACACTTCAGATCCAGCTTGGGTGAAACGGAAAATGTTGTCGATGAAGAGAAGCACATCTTGTCCTTCTTGATCACGGAAGTACTCGGCGACGGTGAGTCCAGTGAGGCACACACGGGCACGAGCGCCTGGTGGCTCGTTCATCTGTCCGTACACAAGGGATACCTTGGAGTTCTTCCCCTGAAAAACGGAAATTGCAAAACTTCGTCTCCTAATTTCCACTAACCTTGAGATCAATGACTCCTCCTTCAATCATTTCGTGGTAGAGATCGTTTCCTTCGCGGGTGCGCTCTCCGACTCCAGCGAAGACGGAGTAACCTCCGTGAGCCTTGGCGACGTTGTTAATGAGCTCCATGATAAGTACAGTCTTTCCGACTCCGGCTCCTCCGAAAAGTCCAATCTTTCCTCCCTTGGCGTATGGGGCAAGAAGGTCAACGACCTTGATTCCGGTGACAAGAATCTCCTGCTCGACGGACATTTCGACAAACTCGGGAGCCTCAGCGTGGATAGCGGCAAAGTTCTTTGATGGAATTGGACCTCTCTCATCAATTGGCTCTCCAATGACGTTCATGATACGACCGAGCGTCTCTGGTCCGACTGGGATTTTGATCGGATCTCCGGTATCAGCAACTGGCTGTCCACGGACAAGTCCTTCAGTTCCGTCCATAGCAATGCATCTGACGACGTTGTCTCCGAGATGCTGGGAGACCTCAAGAATGAGTCTTGGGGAACGTCCGACGACTTCGAGACCGTTGAGGATTGGTGGGAGGTTCTCATCGAACTGTACGTCGACGACGGCTCCGATGACAGCGACGATGCGTCCAGAAGCGTTGGCGGCGGTGGCCTTGGCGGAGACCTGCAGTTTTGATATTATATTTGTTTCCTGATAAGGATATGATAATTTTTCGTGATTTTAATACCTTTCCGGCAGCAGCAGCTTGCTGGGTGGCAACTCCGGTGTGAATACCCTTCTTAGACTCGACATTGTTTGAGCTGAGGCGGACTGAAAATTTCAGAAACGTTTTAGCTTGATTGGAAATTATTGAATCGAAAAACTAACTGGAAGCAGCTGGAAGAGCGCATTTCTGAGCGTTGCTCTGAAGGAGACGGGAAGCCGAACGGCTGATAGAGGCAATCGAACGCGAAGCCATAGTTTGTACCCCTGCAAAATTATTATTTCGACATTGTCATAACCTAAAAATGAGACTTCTACAAATGCAGGATTTAAAAATCTAGTACAGTGGACAAAAATCAGAAGAAAACATCCTTATTATCAAATTTTTCTGTGAAATTTTAGAAATATTCAAAGGAATGAGGTGCAAAACTCGAAAACTTCACTGCTACAGCTCCACTTGCACTGTCTAACAGGCGCAGACCGCCCGATGAGCGGAGCGGGTCTCGCAACGAAAAAAACGAAAAGTGTGCGGTGGTTGCGTTTCGGCAAGTGCGGCAGGGAAAAATTACCAATTTTTCTGCATAACGCGTTTATGCATAACGGTATTTCGTTTTAGAATTGTGGAAAACGTCTAAAACTGTAACGTAGAGAACTGGCGACGAAGTAAAATTGGGTACAGCAAAACTGCTACAAATTGGGACTGCGCGGAATATAACTTCTAGATAATAAAACTGATTCATTTCAACGCGCGTTCGCAAATTTTCGGTCTCAAAGTGCACTAAAATTATGCTTCGAGAGCAATTTAATGTTTGCACTTTTTTAAATTCTCAATCGTTAAGTTCACTCTTTCCGCGTGTAATTTACTTCAAGAAGCTCCAAATCTTCTGAAATTCGACCCATTTCCAGGGTATGCCAAAGCAACCTCAACACCAACGTCTCCTCAACTACGCCACGTCAATTGCCAAGTGTCCCGCCGAAACTAAATTTTACGGATCTTGTGTCTCCGCTCAAGCCGAGAGGATCAAGCACGGAGATTGCAGTAAAGAATTTCAAAAGTTGATCGATTGTGTTACGAATAATTTGAAGAAAAATTTAAAATGAAGGTCAAACGGTGAGATTGTGATTTGGAAAACTATATGCCTCGAAAACAAGGTTATCTTTAGAATCAAACGCGCCAACCGTCTTTTAACTTTTTTCAAATACAACTACAAGTTCGTTCCTCCTTACCGGGTCCTCGTTGACGGAACCTTTTGCCAAGCAGCTCTCACAGAAAAACTCAATCTAGCAGAACAGATTCCCAAATATCTCACCGAAGAGACGCACCTAATGACTACAAAGTGTGTTCTTGATGAATTACATAAGATTGGACCATTGCTATATGGAGCGCTGGTCATTGCTAAACAATTTGAATTGGCGGAGTGTCCTCATAAGACGCCGGTGGCTGCGGCGGACTGTTTGGCTCATTTGGCACGGAGAGCTGCCAGCGGAAAAACGAAGTATCTGATCGCGACGCAACATGATGAATTGACGGAGAAGTTGAGGACGATTGTTGGCACGCCGATTATGTATGTCAAATTCAAGACGGTGTTGTTGGATAACGTGAGTGATTTGAGTTACACTGTCTCCCCAATTTGAAATTCAAAATGCAAAAAAATCGTGAAAAAAAAAAAAAAAAATTCAAAATGCAAAAAAATCGTGAAAAAAAATCGTGAAAAAGTAAATTGAAATTTTCTCGTTTTTATGAAATTCTTTTACTTTTGCACTGAAAGTTTTTTGAGGTTTTCAGCCGACTGGTCAAATAAAATTTCGATTTCAACCATCAAATTTGCAGAAAATTCAAATCTCTATCTAATGATCTACTACTCGAAAATTTTGACTCAAAACTGAAGGACCTGATTGACAAATATTGAATTTCAGAAAAATAGGTCTACTTCTAACGCCAATCATTTTTTGAGGCTGAAATTTTCTATTAATGCTCCCTTTTCACTTCAAATAATTCCTGAATTTCTAGATTTCCGAAGCCACGAAAGCAGGTGCTGCTAAAGACGAAGATGATATCAAGAAGTTAAAAGCGTTGAAGAAAGAAATCATGGGACCATCGGACGACGTGAAACAGAGGAAAAAAAAGAAGAAGGGTGGTGTGAATCCGTTGTCGTGTAAAAAGAAGAGCATGAAAGCGTCTGTGGAGACAGTGAGGACTGGAGAACGGACCGCGTCAGGAAAAAGAAAGAGAACGAAGAGGAAGGCGCCGAAGTTGATGATCGAATCATAGTGAATTTCAAATTGTGCTTATTAAAATTGTTGATTTTTTGTTGCTGTTGTTACAACTTAACTATTTCATAGAAAAAAAAATGAAAAGGTTGGGTTATTTGTTGCATTTCTATGCGAGTTTGGAAATTTTTGTGAAAATAGGAATTTCTCCGAAAACGTTTTACTATTATGGTTTTTACAGGCAAAGCGCGCTCCGCTGCACTAGGCGGCGGACTAGCGTTTGGGGAAAGCTCTTCCATCAAATACAGCGCTTTTTGGTGGAAGAGCTTTCCCCCATCGCTAGTCCGCCGCCTAGTGCAGCGGAGCGCGCTTTGTCTGGAAAAAAGAACCACAATAACATTTAAAAATTTTAAGAGATCGTTGGTATGGTTTTACAAATTTCTTTTTTTTGGCTTGATGTTATGTAGTGAGCAGTTCCCCCAAAATATTTAGGTAGTATTTTCAATAGTATTCGGATATTTATTAGAAAATACAAAATAGGAGAAGAGCTCGGGTTGGGTACATAAAATGCATAGGTTTTTTTAATCAATGAAAGGAATGCAGTATTTTCCGAGTTATTTAGCCAGGTTTGAGTCGTCAAAGAGATTTTAGACCGGACCAACATCGCTGAAGAAAGTGAAGGGTAAGTAAATGAATCAATTGCCGCTCAAAAAAGCTTAAATTCAACAATTCAGAATTAAATAGCCTTGTGAGAGAGAATGAAATTTAAAGATAAAGCTTACAGAGAAAAGAAAATTACGGTAGTTTACGGAGGAAGCTTATAAACATATAGTGAGAAGTCCAACTAGCTTCCTAATGAGCGATTGCGTGGTTTCCGTTGATGATGGCGATAAGGGCATCGCGATAAGCTCCGGAAGTGTCACCCTTAACCATGTCGGCAAGACTCTTCTGGTAAAGCTCGGCGAACTCCGTCTTAATGAGCTCCAAGTCGACTTCAGAACGGGTGACGAGCACGCGGATCAAGTCGTTGTCGCGGGTACCAAGCCCCTTCATTGAGGTGTGAAGTTGTTGGGCGAAGAACTTCTGTTTGTCCGAAGCGGCACGGACAATGGTCAAATAGGACTTCTGGAAAGAAAGTTTATAGAAAATGTTGCGTTCTACGCAGTAGGTTAGATGCCGATACGAACTGTAACTCCTTTTAGAAACCTTACAGCAACTATTTGTAAAAAATAATCTCGAAATTTGCTAGTTACTTGATGATACTGAAACTCAGTTCGATCTCAACTCAAAAACCTTCCAAACATCTTATATATCAAAACTTACCTGAAGATCTCCAGAGAATTCTTTTTCGATAGACTTTTCGATGGAGGATCCAGCGAGCTCTTGGAAGTAAGCGAACACCTTACGAAGTTGATACTGATTCTGCGTTGCAAGAATGTGAAGGAAGTGAGTTCCATCCTTCTTTGCAAGTTTGGCCTTTCCATCGGCGAACAAACGGACGGCGTCCTGAAGGATTCAAGTAAAGTTCAGAAATTCATAAGTCGATATTTTCGAAAACTCACATCCTTTGCCTGAGCATCATTAGTATCATGAGATCCGTCCTTAGATCCAGTCACCAAGCTAACCAACAAATCGCGAAACTCTCCGGAAGTATCTCCAGCGACGTCGGTCTCCAATGGTTTACCGTATTCCTTCTCATAAGTGACACGAATGGCACGGAGCTGATCGACGGTTCTTGAACAAAGAATTTCGATGAGAACAGCCTCATCGGTTCCGAGTCCTTTCATGGCAGCCTTCAATTGCTTGACATCGTAGTCGAGAGGGGTTTCCATGAGAGCGAAGATGGTCTTCTCCAGATCACCAGAGAACTTCTTGTCGAGAGCAGCAATGATGTCTTTGCCGTACTTGAGTTGGTATGGAGCACGAAGAAGTTGGCGTTGAGCGTTGGAAATCGAAGTAAGAATCTGGACAACGGTTTCCTTGTCACTGGCGCGGAGAGCACGGTCGATCTTCTCGGCGAAGATTGGAGCGTTGAACTCGTTATTGTCGACAATGGTGGCATATGGCGAAGTCATTCTGTAAAAGAATTAATTAAGAAAATCGCCAAAACTCAAAAGGAAAAGCGCTAAAAAAGGAGAAGCGGTTTTTTTGTGTCTATGTGCCTTCTGACTTTTTCGAATACATCAAAAACCACAAAAAAAAACAGAAATGAGAGCGGTCGCTTTCGGTTCAATTGAATGGGGGTTGACTAAAAGAAGAGCGGCCGGAGAGGGGCATGGTAGGCGGGGCCTACACGAGGGGTGAATCACCAACAAGAGATTGAAGACACAGAGATACAAAGAAGAACGAAAGACAACAAAAATAAAAAACATCAACGAGAAAAGGGATAGGAGGGAGGAGACGATGATGAAACTCCTTTTTCTGAAGTGGGTATATTTCTGAAGTGGGTATATATCTTCTTTTAATGATGAATTGCGAAACAAGAAAAATAATGATATTGTGATTCATTTTGGGATGTTTTTTTCCTGAAAATTCTGAGAAATTTCGTCACCAACTCTTTTAATTTAGAAATTTCACATTTTGAAAAATGGATTATGTAACATCGGATTAAAAAAAAGAGAACATTTTGTATTTTTTGTTTCTAGTCAGTTGAACGAGGAGTCTAGTAACAATATTCCCAAATAGTGAGCAATTTCAGAAACTTGTTTCAAGCTCATCGGGGTGCTCTTATATTAGAGGTCCCCTTATAATGAATATTTTGGGTGAGAAAGTTCAACAAAACCTGATGACTCAGAGCCATCCATTCCTTTTCATATATCTCTCGTTCTTTTTTCAAAGTTTTTTAAAATTACTTGATTCAGCCCCACTTTAATTATGTTTCCTATCTTTACCACAGGAACAATCATCATGAGTCACACTGTCTTTTTTTACTTTTTTTTCTGAATGTATACTTAACACAAAAAGTGACAGTGCGTACCATTTTTTCTAAAATTGCATCTCTACATATCGATGGAAACAAATCAGAAACGTAACAGAAAGTATGTGAAACGGAGAGTAGGAGCGATGTATTGGTGGTAGTGTCAGGCACCGGAAAATGGGCGGAGCTTCATCGGTTGTTGTTGTTTTTTTAATACATACAAAACCGAGAGAAACACTGATGCATTTAGATAAAAAAACAATAAAGATTCAAACAAGAAAATTGTGAATTGAGGGAGATACGAATATTCCATGAGAAAATATTGTATAAAGGAAGACGTAATAAAAGAGAAAGAATGTTATTTATGTCAATCTCAGTGGGCTGAATTTCCCTGATTTCGCGGTAGCGGCGTCTCACCACGAAAATGCTACCGTAGTATAAAAATTTAATGGAAAATATTCCCTGGATTTCAGGTCAATTTTTAAAGTTTTTCATATTTTTCGAACGATTTTCTGCAAATTTCGGCTCGAAAAGTTATTTTTTGCTCCGAAATCTGTTGGAAATCGTTTGGAAAACATTACAAACCATATAAAATTGACCTGAAAATCAGGGTATGTTCCTTTAAATTTTAATATATTACGGTAGCATTTTCGTGGTGAGTTGCCGCTATTATGGTTTTTTTCAGGCAAAGCGCGCTCCGCTGCACTAGGCGGCGGACTAGCGTTTGGGGAAAGCTCTTCCATCAAATACAGCGCTTTTTGGTGGAAGAGCTTTCCCCCATCGCTAGTCCTCCGCCTAGTGCAGCGGAGCGCGCTTTGTCTGGAAAAAAGAACCACAATACCCGGAATCAAGGAAATTCAGGCGAGTCTGTGTCAAAATCAAAATTCGAATTTCACAAAAGTATACCTTACTAATTTTTGAGAAGTAACTCATTCATATTGATCCAAATCTATTTTTGACAAGGAATCGATTGAGACTACTTTCAGATAAACAGAAATCTGAGAAATTGATCTTTTCGGGCTCACTTAGGTGTCCTTCTATTAGAGGTTTTACGGTAATATGGTTACTGTTTAAAAAAAGACGCAGATGGGGTTGAAGTTAAACAGTATAGAGAACTAAAAAAATGTAAATGGATCCCAACAACTGCATGTCTATGCTTTTTTTCTCACTAAATGTTCAGTAGTTCGTTTGTGTTACTTGTTGTGTCTGAATTCAATGATTGCAGTGTTTGTCTCTCAGGAATCCAGTTTTTCTGGTGACGACTATTATCGTCTATAATACACCAACTCAAAGAATTTCTGAAGAAAAAAGATTTGGAGGAAAGCGAGGATGATTCGTTTCAACAAATTAATAACTCGTTACAATGAAGAGGACTGGTAGGCATTTTCAATGGAAGGTGGAAGGTTAACAGAGACGAGAAAAAATAGAAGAAAAAAACTTGTCGTATAATCTTTGGTTACTGAAAAAATGAACTCTGTTATATTTTTTCAGTCTGTTGCCCGCCAATTCCAGGCGAGAATCCGGAAATGATTTTACGTTAACAAAATCTGAAATTTTGGAACCTACCACTAGTTCGAGATTTGTTACGTCTGAAACTAACAATCATTTACACTTCAACACTATAGAACCTATAAAAAAGACATTGTGGCAGATGTCTGCCCTGACCTTCCCATTTTCCCTCCTCTTCTTTTTGAAGGAATGCATGTTTGTCCTGTTTGAAATGGAAATGGTGCAATGTGTAAACACAAACATTGAGAACGAAAAAGAAAACGTTAGAAACGATAGATAAAGGAACTTGAATAGAGTGTCAGGGAAACAAACTGGCGCTGCGGAAGATTCTGGTAAAAGGGTGACCGAGTAAACGAAAGTTCAAAGCAACTTTCGTGGTAATTCGAGGTTTCCCAGAAAAGTTTGAGAATTCGCCGGAATCGGAAAACGACCATGAGCTTCATCATCACTGTTCACTCACTCTATAACTAGAAGGCATTAAAGACTAGTGTTGCGTGCCCACCAAATAAATATTCTAGAACCCCATAAATTTTTTTCAATTCATGGCTAAGAGTTGAGAAAAAATCATGTCAATAAAACATTCTTGCGATGCTTAATTCAGCCGCCAGAACGTTTTTACCAAAAAGGTTTATAAGAAATACTGATACAGCGAAATAGTTCATAGTAGTGTTTGAGGGGAAAATTTTTGAATCGAAAGTTGCAGTATCAATAAATACATTGACATTTCTTTCCCAATGTTTTGCTCTCGCAGAAAAAAAGCAGACAATATTTCGAAAGAGTAAACAAAACCATTTAGTGAACTTGGTCGTTGGCTTCTCTAACTTTAACCGAAATAGTGTACATTCAAACAGAAAGTTCTAGTAGGAATAAGGGACAAATATTTTTTGGAGGAATATCACAACACTGAGCAAACAAACAAAGAAAACACCAGAGACCATTGGGTTGATGCTGTTTTCTAATGAACCAAAAAAAATCAATGCCAAAAAATTAGAGCGGAAGGTTCGTATGCGACATTGAAATCGTTAGTTACATTTTGTCGGTGTTGCTGCTTTTCATTAGTGCAGATTTTGGAACAATCTGCGTTTTCTATAAAAACTATTCTATTGAAGCTTCTCCGAAGCGATTTCCAAATATACATGTTCATTTAGAGGAAGAAAAAACAAATAATGGAAGTTTAGATACCAAATAATATATAGGAGATGTGAGGGGAGTTCCGGTTAGATATACTTTTGTTACAATTGGTGAAACAAAATTAAAGAGAAGTGTGGTTTTCAGTTTTATTAGCTTGCAAAATTTTTTTTCGGATTTTTTGAATTTTTTTTAGACTTTCGGGATTTTGTGGATAACAACGCAGGAGTGGAAGAAAGAAAATAAAAGGGTCAGAAAAGTTAACGAGATTCACATGACATTCACGTGTAACTCTTAGAGCTCCAAGCGATCCATGTTTGAAGTGCTTGGTCCCTCTCCGTTCGGATCACGATTTTGATTTTGAAGATTGCGGAAGTGTTGGGAGTTTTGGAACTGTTGAAGAAGAGAAAACATCGTGTGAAGAGAGTCGATGCGATGTCCTGGGGCAACTGGAATATCCAGAAGATTCAGACAGATGTCGACGTATTGCTCAAGTGGGACATCAAGTTCTGCTGGTGGAGCCTGAAAACTAGATTTTTAAAAAATATTTCTCAACTCGAGAACTTTATAAAGCCCATTAGAACAACAAGTTTCTAAAATTTAAAGATTCTAATAACGAAGAATCCTATCTCGTTCTTCTTTCACATACTCTGAGAATCGGCTGAAGTCTTGCTGGCGTTTCCTGCATAAGACTCTCCATATCCGGCATCTGATGATGATAGTTAACAGTAGCTGGCGGCTTACTCTTGTGGAGTTCCTAAAAAATTTTCACAGTTTTTTTACAATTGTGGCTTTAAATGACCTTCACGTTCGCAATCCAATTCTTGATCTCGTCCGGCTTCTCATCAGGTTTCTCCAGAACCTTAACTGGAACGACGTCATCGAGAAGAGATATATCTTTAACTGCTTGGCGAATTTGCAGATCGACAATTGTAGCGTCTGACTGATTACATGGCGGCTCGTCAATTTGAGTCAGACCGATGTTATCATCAATCTTAAAAATTGTAACTTTCATGTTTGATTATCGTTTAAGAAAATGTGTTATAGCTTTCCGAAATCCCAACAACTGCTTAGATTTGAATAACGGAAATTATAAAGTATTATAGTACGCATTAATTCCTATTCGTGGACTCACATCATCTGGTCTCGGGACCTTGACAAAGAGATCGACTTCTCCCATCGCTGGGATGTACTCAATGGTGAAAGGACGAAGTTGGGGACGGAGCTCAACTTCGGTCGCCTTGAACGCGTCGATGTATGTCAACACTGCTATCTCGTCTTCGGTGTAGTCTGGAATGATTGGAACGTGATTGACTGGTGTTTTTCATAGTTATTTAAGCTATCATTTGACTGATTGCTTCAATTATTTACGGTGCTCGAAATTATTAAAAAATTGGACTCTAATCAGCACAAAATATCCCTAAGGACGCGATATAAAAGAAAAAAAATGGGAATCAGTAAAAATTTGAATACAGGGTGAGCTGTTTAAAGGTGGTGGGACATCAAAATTTTAATTTTTCTGAAATTTCTGTGAATTGAAGCTATAGTTTGTGTAAGCAATTTCTGATATGCCAATTGTCTTTTTTCGGTTGATTTCCGTCCAAAAATCGGTCAAAAATAAGAAATGTCGTAAGGTGTGACGCATTGTACGCATACACCACAACTGACACGCTCACGCAAAAATGCACGATTTTCCCCCGGAATTTCCCCCGGAAAAGTGCTGTCCCGCCACCTTTAATTCTCACCGTCATCATCATCTTCTTCATCTTCTTCTTCATCCTGACTAGAGTCGTCCTCGAGTCTGCTGGCCCTGCGAATCATATTTTGTATTGGCATCGAGATTTTTCTCATAATAATATCATTTATGGAAGAACCTTGCCTGTTATCTGAAAGCGACATAAAATGATCAGAAGTCATTAATATAATCAGGCTCACTGATCGGTGCTGGCGTGATGGGCTTCGGCTGCGGCATCGTTGGCGGCGGAGTCGTACTCTCATCGCCGCTTGTGTATGCTGGTGGAGATCCGAGGGGTGGTGGTTGGGATGAACGGTGGATTACTGTGAATTGAACGGAGATACATTAGTTTTGAAGTGATAAGTTTCAAAGCTTGTAAACCGTGAGATGTTAAGTTTCTAATAAAGTGACATTTTGCGCTTACCTGGGCTATCCGTCAAGTCCTTGAACTCATCCTCGAATTCTCCAGCGTTGGCTGCCATAGGGTTTTCCAGAGCCTACAAAGGAGATTAAGATATCAAAACTTTACCGGGTTCTCATAGTTTTCATGAACAAAACATGGAATTCAAAGAAATAGGAAGGTGAAAGCGATGTGTACCTCGAGAGGAGAAAAGTTTATGAGCCCATTCCCTCCCCCCAGTTTGTGTCTACTACTCTCACTTTTCTGCACTATCTTGTGGGTTGAGCTAGGTTTTTGTTTTGATGGGCTGTCTCTATGGTACCATGGCAACCATATGTAAGCTAAAGACAGGTGAAATTTTCGTTTTAATTGAAGGGTTTCTTTTCAGAGGAAAGGAAAACATTTTCAAGCAAACAGGAAATATGAAACATACAATAATGAATCAGTTGTTTTCAGTGTATGTTAAAAAATTACATCCATGAGCTCAGCAAATGAAAAGATTACTCATCAAAACTTTGGGATTTTGAAACAATGGAGGAAAATTAATTGGAGTTATAACATTTCGGCAAGATGTCTGAACTCTCGGAACGAAAATGGAATTTTTAGAAAACTTCTTTTAATCGAGCATTTTAATATAGTTTTTTAGTCGTTGCATATAAAATGAGTTTAAAAATATAACATCGATATTCTACCATTTGCTAATCTCTGCGAATAAGAGAAACTAAATGGATGAGAATTTCGAATTTGCAAAGCACGATATTTTTTCATACATAAGCTTATTTACAATGTCCAACTTGAAGTTCGCTTTATACTGATGAATACTACTTAGTTTATCACTCAAAATATCAACTTCCATTTTTCTTCTTATCCAAATTGTTTTCTTCTTTGCCCTATGACATTTTACATGAAGAAAGTACCTGAATATAGCGAAGACTTTCGGGAGACGGTGTTCTGAAATGGCGATTGCGTCCATCTTCCTCGTTGGCCTGGGGACCACTGAAACGGACGGAACCTGAAAAAGAAAACTCTCCAAAAAATGTCAATTTTTTTAAAGAAATGGAAAGTTTTGTTAAAGGAATGAAAAACAATACACTTTGAATGCGGTTCCAAAAGTCAAGTTGACTACAAGTCGTTATTACAATTTGAAAATTCAGGTTAAATTCGAACAATCATAAACCCGCTTCACGTCTGGGATGTGTTGCTATGTCTCAATCATAGTTTCCGATCTAACTTCTGACTCTTATTTTGCCCATTTTTTTACACTCACGACGTCTTTCCATGTTCGGTGCGGGTGCCACGCTTGGACTAATGATATCACTTTCTTCCTCCACTATGTGATCCACTGACACTGAATCCGGAAGTTGTTGCTGGAATCTTCTCAAGGGGATGTCGTCGTCGCTTTCGTTTCGCGGAGACACCACGACCTCCTCGTGGTGGTATATTCCCTGGAACTTTTTAAACGGATTTTCAGATAGAAATAAGTTAACGCTTCCAGCAATAAAAAAAATATAGAAATCTTGTTATAATAATATTATTATACAAAACTCAAATAAAACAAAAAATTACATGTTTTTTAAAATTAGGTTAGGTAACAATAAAGATTATTTTTAGCTCTGTTTTGTTGAAGTTGAGAATTTTCTTGATTCTACTATTTTCCGTTTCAAGGTCAGGAGTAAAATTTAAACAACTTTGTTAGAATTTCCTGTGTATGCAGATTTCTGGAAAATGATGTCTTCCGACGAAAAATAATAGGAAATGATGTGAGAGCCACACTCTTATGGGAAAGTGTGTGTGTGTGTGTGTGTGTGTGTGTGTGTGTGTGCGTCTCATAGTCATTGTCCTGTCGTATCGCTCAGTGTCTCTTTATGTTCTGTCCCGAATTTGAATTGAGTTAGTCAGAAGAAAAAGAAGAAGGTGTCGTACACGGGACACACTCCTATTCCTCTCCTCCTGGCAACAAAAAGCGTCAATTGATTTTCGATTTTCTTTGAGGATTTCTGGTTTCTATGGACACCAGAAAACGCGAGAAGATGAGAAGAAGTTGGAATATAACAAGAATTGAAAACATGAGAAACAAGGAACAACTTTTTTTGTTAACAATTCCAAAAGTTTCAAATCGTTGACGGTAAAAAAATGAAATAAATTCTACCTTAAACAGTGTCCTGCACCAATTATAAACTTTAGGGACAGATGACATCACAAAATGTGGTATTTACAAAATAATTGAGAAATTTCAGAGTAAAGCATACTTTGGCTGGAAAATTGTTCATAAATATGTAGTTGCTTTTCCGGTAAAAATTTTTTTTACAAGTTTTATTAAACTTGTGAAATTGCTCTTGTTTCAAACCAAATATGTCTAATTTTTCAAATTTAGGTTCTTCTTGTTCTGATTTCCCAAAGCTGTACCTGACTACGATAGAAAATTTGCGGTGGTGCCATTACTAGCCTGTTCTTCTAAATTAGTGGAGCTTTAAATATGATAAAATGAAGCCTTTTAATATGTGGAGTTTTTTAATTCGAAATTTTTTTCGAAAAAATTCCTTTTCGGCTGCAATACACATATTTTTCAGACTTTATGTGAGAACAAGAAAAACTTTTAAAAACGAACTGAAGATTCAATGATATTTTGCGTATTATGAAAGAACAAGTTATGCATTTCAAAATCTGAATACTATTGGGAACCTGAACCTCATAAGAATACATAATATCATATTATGAAATTTTTTCAATGGAACACGACTACCCGATTTTAAGAGTGATTTAAGAGTTCATATATTTCAAACACTTTCTGAACATTCTAAAATGAAGTAGCTTTCATGTGTATGTGGAAAAACCATTCAGGTTGGGAAAACTATAGATTCAGAAATATAAGAATATGCGTTAAGTGAGCTCAAAAAGGGATTTGTTATTCTCAATTAATTTTTTCCAAAAAAAGTTCCAATTGTTGAGAAATGTTGGATATCAGGTCTCCGCATGTAAACTGGTTATAATCATTGTTGTGTTTAAGCTCACCTGGTCTTCCTCGAGACCCCTTATTTGACTCAAAGAGTCTTCTGAAGAGTCATCACTTATTGGGGTTCCAATTTGGTTTTTGTTTTTTTGAAGTGTGGGATTCTCTGAGCTATCAGACATTCAGCCGAATATATGTATCTCGGCAAGTTTTCCGAAAATAAATCTGTAAAACTTGAACAAATTAGTGAAAAACCCGAAAAAATCGTAAAATTTCAGAACAGCTCAAACGAATTAGATAAATCGGTTTTCTAAAATTGGCAAAAAAACTTTCAAAACTGATTGCAAACCCAATTTTTTCATGAAAAATGGGGTGAACGTATGTAGACCAGCATATAAAGTAAAACGGAGAAACCAACAAATCAAGAGTTGGAGTTATCGTAATGGGAAAAACAAGGAACGGATTAGAAAAACGTAGAATTAGTTTTTTTAAACTTAAGTGAAATAGAATAATATCGAAAACGACTCAAGGTTTGTGGAAAAGGTATATATTTTAGAAAATGAAATTTAGGTGGGGTGTGTTGTTATTGGCAACCATGAAACGCCAACCACCTGCTTTTCGTCTAAGTTAGAAAGGAAGGGGGTGTGAGAAAGCGGAGCATCTAGTGCATTAACGGAGGAGAAGAACACGTGAGAATAGAATGAAGAGAAGAAACTTTTAGAGCTGACATTTTCTATTTCTATTCATTCAACCAGATTCAAAGAACAGTAAGAAATAGTTCAGTTCAGCTATGACTTCTTCTTCTTCTTGCTGAAATAAAGAGTTTAATAAAAACCAGACGGGCTACGTCTTTCTGGGGGCCTTCGGGTAACGTGAAATTTTTTTTAGAAAGGAAAATTTTGAAGTTTTGAAAATAATTCCGCGAACTCGTCTCCCCTTCCATAATAAAAATTGCTGAATGGTCCTTGAAATGAGATCCACTGAGGGCTGTGCTAAGGAGGGATACCTATGCACCACAGATTGGCAGACACATAGAATTTTGCGTTTGTTAATAGTAAAGCTTCTCTCTGACTAGTGAGACGTCCAATACAGTCGAAACGTCTCCAACTGATTCCGGTTCGCGTAGAGTAACCAGAAAGGCTTGATAGAAACCATTGCATTCATAAGGAGTAATAGGTTGGTTGAAATAGAATTTAAATATTTGCTTTAGTCTTTCAGATTCAGTAAATCTACAAAGGTGATATTTGATATTTTTATGTTATAATTCAGCTGACCACATTTACAAAATTTAATATCACATTCAAATGAATCACAACTCATAAGATCGTAATTTAGTGGCATAAATTACCTCAAGTTATCGAGTACTTTCCAAGCCTGAAAAAATATTCACAACTCCAAAAGCTAGCACCAAAACCTTGTTCTCTAGATATCTGCAATGTTTCCCAAGAATCCAAAAATTTTATTTTCTGAAAAATGGATAATAAGAGTTCCGAAACCAAGAACTCAAATGAAACGACGAGTGACGACGACGTCAAAACTTACCACCCAACTCCTTTGGACTATCCATACGTGAAACGTCCTCTGGGAATTCGCTGGAGGGATGATAAGAAAATAAGAAAAATGAAAATGGGTGCAGCCGAGAACTTCATGGGAATCGAGAATTCTGAGATATCGACAAGGTTTTCGGAGCCGAGGACGTCTTCTGTGACCTCGATGTCATCTGAAATCCGATCAACTACTCATGAACAGGAATCAACTCCCTCCGGATGAAGAACCAAAATAAGTGAAAATATATTTCTGCCTGATATTACAAAAATCGCTGATTGAAATTTTTATTTTTCAGATGAACGTATGTTGTACTCGTGAAAGAACTCAATTCCAGTCATTATAAACAACTCGAGCTTTATTGAGTTTTCCTCGAAACACATAGTTAACTATATAGTTTCATAAAGACTAGATTCACACAAGGACTCAAGTTGAACTTTTTTCCCATAATTTGGGACAAGATAGAATTGGCAATGCTGTTTCAAAATCTGAAGCAAAAATTGCCTGATTGACCCCGCATTTTCTCAGGAGTCCGTTTCTCACGTCAGGAGTATTTTTTCTCCGGAGTCGGCACGGTCTAAACAATAATAATAAATGAAGCAAGTGCGCTCCACTGAAACAAAGGGCTAGAAAACATGTGGAGACGCAGACGTAACATTATGATATTACTGGTCCCTCAAACAATGGAAGGTCAAAAGTTGTTCAACTTCGTACGAGGCCTCATTGAATTTTTTAATTTCTTCTCTGCTCTTCCCCGTTTCGTCTTTTAACACTTCCTGAGATATGTAGATATTGATTAGTTTCATACAATGAACTAATATTTATGTAAAAGATTGTTTTGTTTTTCGATTCACTCAGTTGTTTCCTCATAGGGAGCTACCCGAATTCAAGGAATTCTCCCAAAATTGAGCTTTCTATGTATTGCAAGTGTCTGAATTTCAATGTTTTACAGTTGAGAGTCTTCAAAAATGAGTCGTTCTATAAAACGGCATCGCGACGCAACACCCTTTACTTGCCAAGTTTGCGACGGGAAAAATGCTATAAACTATTTGAATGTGCTAAGCTGCTGGAAATGTACTATGTTTTTTGCGTAAGTTTTGGTTTTGTCGGAACCTCGGAAGATATATTTTTCAGAAGAAACCACGACAAAGATTATCTTCGAGATTGTGTTTTCAAAAATCGATGTTTAGATCAATTAGATAAACAGTGCCTACACATGTGCCAAGATTGTTGGATGAGAAAATGCAAAAGTATAGGGATGGATATAGGAAAAGGTGAACTTGAAAAATTTGGTTTTATTAACATTACATTATATTTAATACGGCTTTCAAAAAAAGTTTTGATAGTATGTACATAGTTTAGCCAAAAGAAATACATTATATTTCATATTACTCTTCTCTAAAAGTTAAGTTTTCGAAAAATGGTTTAGAAATCAAAAGTTTGAGTTTTCATTAGTAGTTTATTGCCTGAACGGCAGTTATGAAATAAGACGGACTGCGAATCTCGGGACCTTCGTACCAACGTCAAACTTGAATGATCTCAAAAATTAGGTTTGTGCGCTCTTGTGTACTTGTTTCTAAATATGTTGAAAAACCAAATAGTCACAGACGGATTCAATAACTGTTAATAGTTAACAATATTCACCAATTTTTTTCTCAGGAGTTGCTGAGTATACATATGCAGCAAGAAGTTATGAGACGACTATCAGGATACGAGATGAGGAAGGGGAGTATGAAAAATATCAGGAGCCTCCAGTAAAAAGAAGAAATGTGTATGAGCAAGGTTAGTGGGGTTTAGAATGTAAAGAGGTTTCTAAAAAATAAACTAAGGATTTCTTTTGGAACATTAGAAAATAATAAAAAGTTTTGAAAGTCTATTTCTTGATGGAATTGATAGAATGAAAACAGCCAGTACTTCAGATATATTTTATATATAATCCTTCATATATAATTTCAAAAAAAGTGGGCTTGAAAACGAAGTATATTTTATTAAAGTATCATACCATCGTTCAATTCTTTCAGGGGCCTTCGAAAATATTGAGGCCATCAATTACGATGAATTTTCAAAGTTTGAATGTTTTGAACCAGAATCATCAAATTTAATGGTTGAAAAACTCAAAGAAGAAGATCTTGGAATTTCTCACCGTTTGATAAATCGTGAGTTTCAAATAAATTGCTGTCTAATTTTTTTAAAGTTCTGCTAATTAAACCAGTTTTTGGCACCTACAAATAAATATACCTTTCACTGCTTCCTAGGTTTCTTGGACATCACAAGATGTTTGAGAATTAGAAAAGCTATCTGCTGGTTTGAAATTTGTAATTGAACTTTCAATGCCAACGAAATTTAGTCATATAATTTATTTATTTCAGAACCTCTAGAACCTCATCAACAACCGATAACGCCGGAAATGGTTGAATCAGAAGAAACCAAACCGTCATATCTTCTTAACGAAGAAAAAACACCGAAGCTTGACGAGATTGATGTACCTCAACCATACTTTCTATTGCAAAGTCGTGAGTTATTCAGTTTAAACTAAACATAAATTATGAAAATCTTACAAGAAATTGTATAAATCTCTGCTTTCAATAAGATTTGAGAACCTCAATATTTCAATGTTACGCACAATATCGGAATTCTACTAGTCTGACCGCCCAATCTCAACCTCAATTAAAACAAATTATTGTTGATTAAAAAACTAATTTTCGGTGTTGCACAGTGTTGATGTACGAGGTGCCACCCACAAAACAAAACCAACTGTGCGCCGCGCATTGTGTTTTGTGGGCTGTGTCTCAGTTTTGTTTTTTCGATAATAGTGCTCTACAGAGAAGTTTGCAATGTCCAAAAAATTTCAGCTTATTTGCTTTAAACTATGAGCCACCCTATGACCTCAAAGTTGAGAAATTTTTAAAAATCAGTACAAAAATTGTCCACTTCTAAGCTCCGCCATCTTCTTAATCTCAAAACGTTTCGTATTTAATAGAGAAGGTGGGAATTTTAAAATCAGAATTTTTCAAAATACAGTCTTCATTCATTACGAATCGGGACTTAAAAATGAGAAATTATTAATTTTCAGAATCTCAAGGCTCACATCACAATCCTGAAAAATCCGAAAATGCAGAAGATGCTAATATTTCAAAAACCCTCACGTCCAGTGATTTTCCTATCGAGGAAAAACCGCCAAAGTTTTATGAGACCCCTAACCTACAACCAGACCAGTCTCCAGAAAAAATCACAATTCTCCCGTCCAAAAAGCTTGTTTTCAATGCTCCGTTCAACGAAGGAGACATTGAAAAAGTTCGAGTTTTCAACTATTCTGATTTCAGAATAGCATTTAAAATTGAGATAGAAAGCCAAGGAAGACTGAAATCGGATAGGACTTTTGGATCCATTGACGCTGGTTGTTCCCAGAGAATCGAGATCAAATGCGATTTTGAAAATTTCAATAATACGAAAAACGATAAAATATTTATGGATTTCCAACAAGCAGCGGAAGAAGAAGAAATTTCAGAAGATTCATTTCTAGAGCAGAGACTTCGAATAAGCCGAATTTTGGAAGTGGAGTACAATTATTGATGGTTATCAATGAATAAATTGTTTGGAAAATTTCTGATTGGCTAACATTGGCTTGACTCATTTCTGTGGCTCATTTCTATCCCCTTCTCATTTCAAATCCCTTATCACCCAATCCATATCCCGGTTTTGAAACATCTCCTTCTCTTTTTTAAAATCTTGCCATGGACTTCAAAAAGTTTATGAAAAATTGGAATGAGTGGTTTTAAGTTTGAAATTTGAGCTTATTCAAGTTTCTGAAACTACAAACTTCTAGTTGTTGGAATCATAACAAGACTTGTGAAAATTTAACGCTAGGAAGTTGGTCCCGCCTTGGTCACGATGTCAGCGTTTGTTTCTCACCAAGAAAGTTTGAATCTGGTAGCTGTTCTTTATGCGCCTGATATTCAAAAAAATATTTTGCTAACGTGAAAAATGTTTCAATTGTACATATTTTTAGTATCTAAAGTTCGTTAACCTCGCGCCAGCTTTTTCTAGCAAAAATCTTTACTATTAACAAACGCAAAGTTCTGTGTGTGTGTGTCTGTGCTGTGTCTGTCGCCGGCCCTAGCTCAGTCCCCAGTGGACCGATTTTTTTCAAGTTTTGGCAGGTCATCAGAAACTCCTTCGAGATGAATTTGTTTTTCGATTCATGGAGAATTGAGGTCACAGGAACGCAAAAAACTCCATTTTGAGACCATTCAGTAGTTTTTCTCATGGAAGGGGAGAGAGTGACGAGTTCACGGAATTATTTTTTCAAAATTTCAAAATTTTCATTTCTAAAATTTCACGTTGCCCGAAGGGCCCCAGAGGAGCGTAGCCCGTCTGGTTTGTTTTAATCGCAAGCTTATAATGCTCGTAAACATTCATTATCAATCAACCGATAATGTTATTCAGAAATTATAATTCAGAACCCTTAGGAAACGTTAAAAATTTTATCGGTATCTCGATCCACTGACTTTCTTGGAAACGGTTTCATGACGAACATATCCATCAGTATTACGGCGTCCAGTGGTTCCAGATCGTGAGGTTTTTTTAAAGTATCCCGAAGTTCCAGAGGACGCTGAACGTTTGTAATTGCCATAGTAGTCATTGTTGAACTGATGACGACGTTTGGGAAAGTGATCCTTGGTCACACACGCACCGTTCCAACAGATTTCAGTGTCATCACAGGCGTAGTACTTCTTACACGACTGTCCTTTGGCGAAGGCGATGTTAGCGGTCATCATTAAGATGGCGCCAATGAAAAGAACAACCTGGAATAGCAAATAATTCCAATATAGTGAAAAGTACGGTTCCGAGGGACACCCTATTTTCTCGAATTCCAAAAACTCCGAATTACCTATCTTACCTTCGGGAACTTCATTCCTGACGACGTTAATAATTTGAAACCAGATTCCAATGCAATTTTGATTGTGGGAGAAGAAACGAGAATTCTGCATTATATCTCAAACTTCGCATCAACTTTTATAGATTTCTTTTTTTCTTTATTCTTATGATTTCTGATCATATATAATATGCCTGAAACTACAGATGATTTGCATAAAGTTTCTTTGCAAAAGGCGGAGTTTCAAAAAAGACAATACATAACGCCGCAATCAAGACATAAAGGAAAAAAAAAATATGAATGATTAAAAGATCAAAAATTTGGTGGGACGAAAAAAATCATCGAAAATGAGAAAAAAACCAAGTTTTACCACATCACCCCTTTTTTTTCTCTCTCTCTCTCTCCGTCTATATCTAGACCAACACCTACCGACTCCCTCCAGAAAACGAACCACTGCTTCCCTCACACACACGAACTGCATGACCGCGTGCGTCACCTCTTCTTTCCCACTGTCTCTTTTTGATCTGAGTGCAAAATATAGGGCAAGATGAGGAGACGAAGGAGTAGTCGTGCGAAATAATGTGATGCGATAGGAGCGCAGGAGAGAAAAAGTAGGATCCTATGAGAGGATGTATTACAGCCTTTTTTTTTGGCCGTTGTTTTCAGAGTGAACTTTTTCTACTTCTCCTCTGCTTGAAATGCATGTAGACAGTTAGTTAAAGTATTTTAAATAACCAGAAAATGCATTTGGAAAACAATTAATGTAAATGAACGTTGGAAAAACTTCGAAACAAACAATTCTGGCTTAGTAATTCATATCGGATCCGTAAGAGCACCCATTTTCTACGCTTTAATACAATAAATGTTTCTAAGATCTTTTCCATGCTTCAAGAGGTTTGAGAGAAAAGTAGACGTTGACCATTCTGGAAAGAAAACAGGAGTGGTGCATTGGAAAGGAAGAAGCATTATCAACCATATTCAACAGAAAAAATAGAAGCACATGCTTGAATCATAATACCTACTAATTAAAACTCCATATTTGCTTTTTTGACACATTTTATAATATATATTTTTTTCATAATAAATTTGCTTTGAACTTTTGTCTTATCAGTACGTATCCAAGTGCTATATGTAGTTGTTCTTGCATCCATATAAGAAAGTTGAAATTTGAAACTTTTTAGTTTTTCATTTTTTTCTGATGAAAACGTGAAATCACTGCATGTTGCCACGTTTAGCAGAAATTGCAGAATTACAGCTGCTGTAAATCTGGCAAAATGGCTTAGCTCACCCTTGTTTTGCCAGATTTACAGCAGTTGTAATTCTGCAATTTCTGCTAAACGTGGCAACATGCAGTGATTTCACGTTTTCATCAGAAAAAAATGAAAAACTAAACAGTTTCAAATTTCAACCTTCTTATATTCTACATTTATAAACACTAATTTCTCTCTTATTTTCACTAATACTTTTCAGAGACGGTGAATTTGTTAATAACAAAAATGAACAACAGTGAGCCTCCATTGAGACAGGAAGAAGAAGGTAAGGGTTTTCGGGAATTAAAAAAAGCACGAAAAATCGTTTGAACTATATGAAGTAGCGATTTCCGAAAACTTTTATAGTGTTTCAAAGGAATAAAAAATGTCTTTAATTTCAGCGCATTTAATTGAAAATGATAGAATAATCGAGATTCTCGATAAATATTTTTCAACTCCAGTTCCTGAAGACCAAGTTCCGGATCACAATGATGAAAAAGGGAAATCTAGTTCTATCCAAGGTAAAATTTGCTCATAACTAAAAATATCATAGTTGTTAGATTAGAGTAATCTGTTAAAATAACGATTAACAGATGAAAATAAAATTTAGAAAAATTCTCCAACATATCTAAAACATAAAATTCCGAATTTTTAGTCGCGCCGGAACTCGAATCGGAATCCGAAGACGATGAACCTCTTCTCGATGGCCCTCAATTCATGTTCCCGGGAGACTTCATAATGGACCCCTCACAAAAATTTATTTTTCATGGCCCATTCGACACAAAACAAGCAAAAACGCTGAAGATTTTCAACAAATCTGAATCTAAAATTGCCTTCAAAATAGATGTGTTCAGTCAAGGAAGGATTGAACTCTCTAACACAATTGGGGTTATTCCTCCAGGAGAACTGACTCGAGTTGAAGTCAGAACCATCAGTTTACGAAACATGCCAAAAAACAAGGACCGGATCCAAGTAGACGTGATGAATGCTCCTGAAGGGGAGCTGGAAGGATCGTGGTTTTGGAAAGATGGAACACGGATTAGGAGATCGCTTACGGTTAAATATATGAATTGATGGTAGATCAAACTTTAGACTTTCTTCGATTTTTGGCCCTATGTTTTTTTCAACACATTCCTTTGCCAATACCTGAAAAAATCCCCGATTCTTCGAACGTTCAGTTGTCGGAAAATTTTCTGTCTTTTATAAATTTTCTTCATCAGCTCTCTTTTTAATTACGAAATCACAGAGTCTTCAAATCTGAAAAAAATTGAAAAAAAGGAAGCTTTAACTCATGGAACGAAATTTTTGGTTTTTTATATGAATCGACGCAGAATTGGATTTCGGGAACAAAATTCTCTTGGAGGGTAGTCTGAAAATTGCTCCTTTTCAAAATATAGGTAAAAAACAGCTCAATAATTAGTACTGAGAGGGTGCGATTCATCAGAGTCAGAATCTCTGAGGGTGCACGTGAAAAAAAATGAATAAAAACGTGAATTCTTTTCGCACCCTCACAGTACTAATTTTTGAGCTGTTTTTGACCTATATTTTGAAAATGAGTAATTTTCAGACTACCCTCCAAGAGGATTTTGTTCCTGAAATCCAATTCTACGTCGATTCATTTAAAAATCGAACATTTTCGAATTAGCGGACGCCCCCTTTAAGTTATGAGACCTTGAAAGACCTCATCTAAAGTTCATGACTCATCCGAAAATTGTAAAATCTATGGATCTAATTGTAAGAAACAGACGATTAAAAGATCCTGAAGTTGTATGAATTCGATATTCAAAATTTTGCCATCTACATCGGCCTTTCAGAAGCGCAAAATGCCCTTCTCTGCCTTTCTTTTATGTTTCATGAAAAAGTTTGCCTCGAATCTCTTCACGATCCGTCGAAAATCTCCATATTTCATACATTTTCTCTTTCTCCCTTACACTTTGTAGCAAGAAAGTCCCCCTTTTCAAAGAAAACGGAGCTCCCTTGGGACCTTTCCTCTTTTCCGGTTCCCTCTCAGCCACTATCATTATTCAAAAACAGCAACAAGCACACTTACTAGAGACTTTCTCGGCTTCATTTCTTTGCGGAAATTCTGTTACATATTTAGTGGAAAAGAAAAACGACCTCCACAGAGTGTCTCATGGACCGGGGCTTTCTTGGAGTCATTTATTTTTAGGAAATGTTCAAAATTCAAAACTAGACGTTGTTTTTTTTTTCATGAATTGAAGATTTTGGAAATATAAAATTTATATTAAATCGAGAGTTGCCTCAAAAACTTGAAAAAATATTTAGAAAAAACTCTTTGAATTCAAAACTTAAATTTCGTAACCTACATGCTTTTCCTACAGACATTTCTATGATTTCTTGTTAATTTACAACCTAATTACCCCAACTCTGTATATATTTTCTAAATATCAATTACTTTACCGTTTTTTTCAGATAACCAGCCATCATCGAGTTATCCTTCTTCTCATTTTTATACGTAGCGCTCTTTACTTCGTAATAGTGTACTTATTTTTGGAGTTTTTGCATTATATAGGAAGCTAACATTACATTTGGGAAAATTTCTATAGAAGTTTTTTTTTCCGTTTCTGAGCATTTTCATTCATTTTAAACTTTTTTTGCATTTTTAACAAAACATTTATATTTTTCAGAGAAAAAACGGAAAAAGAACAAGACATCTTATGCATTTGGAAAGTGCAACGTAAAAAACAAAATTATGCGGTTTCTTCCAAGAATGTTCATCTTTTCAGAGACAATTATTTTATTCTTGGGGTCCTGTCTAGTAAGTTTGGAATGAAAACATATGAACAAGAACTGGGTGAATAGTTTCAAATGAGTATTAAATTCACCGAGAACAGTGATACGAACCTCGAAAAAACGTTTTTCAGCTTCCTACAAGTTGTGAGTACAGTGAGTTGATGAATCAAAACATCGGCGTCCGAGTGGAGATGCTGAATTTGATCTACGAAAATGAAACTACTATCACGTCAGCTGGACATCCGAGATGTCGTTTGACATTGCACAAGTCAGGCTGGGATCGGTATATTCCTTGGTTGTTATTATTTCTTTTAGTTTTTCAGTTAGATTGAGTTTTGTCAGAACACCGAATCGTTTTAAAGGATTCTAAAATGAAGGATTGAAAACATTCAAAAGTTCGAGATGAACAAAATTTAAAAGTTTATTATATTTAGTTAAAAGTTCAGTTTTTTTTTAATTGGATCGCTCTAAGCCCAAAAATTTTATTTCTAGAGACACGTGCTCAAGTCCTCAATTCAAGCTTAATGATACTTTATCCTGGTCAACAAGAGTATGCTATAAATGGGTCTGTGATACAAGTAAGTAAATATGGGCAGCCAAAACATTTGGCGTTTTTAAGCTTCGTGATCACTTCAGATCGATAAAATTTAGCATTTCTCACCGACAATGTTATAAATAATTTTCTGTTGTGGCGTGAAGTTCTTATCTAACAGTTTCAATCCTAACAGCTGTTATCCTCACTTGAAAATTTCGCTTATTTTCAGCAAAATACGCAATGAGAGTGGAAAGGTGTTGGATTGGAACGCCGCAAATGCCGGTTTTCATTGTTCGAGATGATGGATGTACCATTGAAAAAGCGATTTTGACATCTCCGGTGTACACATCCTTCAATAGAGCAGCTGCCATTGGTTGGATGGCTGTTAGACAGAAAAGTAAATATACTTTCCCTGGTAGACTGAAAATATGTAGCAAAACTGGGCAATTACTCATCGACTACAGTACTTATTGA
Source organism: Caenorhabditis zanzibari (assembly GCA_963966625.1). Lineage (NCBI taxonomy): Eukaryota > Metazoa > Nematoda > Chromadorea > Rhabditida > Rhabditidae > Caenorhabditis > Caenorhabditis zanzibari. The sequence goes on from OZ016470.1 coordinate 16,445,309, forward strand.
CTGAGTGTAGTCAGTGAGTACTGTGGTCAACTAGTATTTGCCGCAAAATTCTAAACTTCTGAAGAATCTTTGTAATTTTATTGAGTCTCAGTCTTAACTCTATAAATTTTTGAATCTGATTTTTGAAATTTTAAAATTCTCCAACTCTCAAGTTTCTGAAAATTACGATTTTGAGATTGAAAATCACGGAAAATATTAGATGAGACTAAGTCCTGAAACTGCAAAATGTATGTATTTTTTTAGATATGAAGTACATGCATGTTGGATGTACAATACGACTTTGTCATCTTTGTGATCCAGCCTGTCAGGAGATTACGGTATGTTAAGAAATGCGCTGCGTTTGGAAATCAAAAGACTTGCTGATAAACTAATATGTAAATAATGATAAAATCATACTTTTCAGCCTCCGCGGACCTGTAATGACTCCCGCGCTGATGATTATGAAGCCATGTGGAACAGTTCCTCAAAAGTCAGAAATCTGTGCTTTCCTTCCCCGTCGACGACTAGAAATCCGGCGGGAGAGTTAAATTTGTCACCGAATTCGAAACTGATTGAAATTATTTTCATTTTAATACTTGTTTTGTTCTGTTGATATTCATGGTGACATGTGTGAAATTTTGGTTAGATTTTCACAATAAAACACATTTTTTCTATCCTAATTTTCTTATCTTCCGAATTTTATCACCAATATTCAATTTTATGGTCATTTTTTACAAGTAGTCCTTAGAGTCATTACTGATTAAAAACTTAAAATTTTAGAAAAAAACTTTATAGTTCTGATTCTCGAAAAAAAAATTGGCAGAATGACTTTCAGTTCAAAAGTGGCTGATAAGAAGTAAGTTGATCATTTTGTGGATTGAATTTGAGGGTCTTTAAGTTTTTTTGCTCTGTCTGGTTAACGTCTCAAAGTGGAGTGCTTCTCCATCTTCTCAAAGAGAAATCTGAATTTTTTCAGAATTCCAGCGTATAATATTGAGAATATCCCGCGATTTTCAGAATCTCTCAAATATTACAGAACATTTTCTTTTTTTCAACATCTTTCTTCAAATCACCGGTTTTTTTAACAATTTTTTTCAGAATGTGGTCGGGAACATTATACGCAATGATAGTGGGCACGGTAATAAAACTTTTGGGAAAAGAGCTCTTTCACTTCAGTCAAGTGCCCAATAAGGATATTGTCGAAAGTTTTAACATTCAAAAATTGACAACGCAACCGACTCGGGTAAGACACATTGATGAGATATCAAAAATACCAAAATCAAAAAATTTCATAAATAGTTAGGGGTGTATGGGAAACTTAGAAAGTGGAGCTGAAAGACGTGGGTAAAAGTTTAGAAGAAAAATTGAGTGAACTCATTGAACTGAGCACGACATGCTCACATGGAAATAGAAACTTAGAAAATCGGCAGAATTTAGCCCTGAACTTTTCATTGAATAGAACTTAAGAAAGACAAGCATATTTTTTACCTATTTATTCAAAAATAAGCCACATTTTTACAAGGTTTAGATGGCAGAAAGATTGCTCTGTTTCTCTGACCATTTTGAACCTAAATTTATTCATCATAGGGCAAATCCATCCTCGGATGCTCACAAATGTTATACTGTATACTAGAACGCTCCAGCAAGAGTCTGACACCTGAAAATAGACTGAAAAAACATCCACAAAAAATTTTTTTGTGTAGACCATTCCATAGTGACAGAGGACAATGAGACCAATAGTTTCAGAATACTGATGAGCCCAAAAAAAATAAAATAAGATGGTTATTTCGAGGAATATTTTATTCTTATGAATTTACAGTCTGGTCATGATTAAACTCGCTATTTTTTATACTTTTAGTATTAGAACATCATTCTCTTAGCATTATTTGAAATACTGTGATTTTGCCTCCCTTCGCCAATATCATAACTTCAGTCTGAAAAATATTCTCATGACCTTCAGTTTCATTAGTTTTCTGTTATTAAAAAATCTGAGCATTCTCACACTGTGAGACTCTTTTTTTCTCATTTTGAAAATAAAAATCGTTTCTCATATTAGTAAAATATTAGAAAACAGGAGGACTTTCCACCACTGCACTCCTGTGATAAAATTCCAGTGGATGGAGTTTCACTACAAGAGTGCGATGACGCCAAGTTCGCATGTTTTCTATTTAACTAATATTTCTGCATTTTTTCATAATTTCAGCTTTTCTTGAAAGTAGAAGAATTATTTTGGATTAGAAATTTCATGCTGAAGACTTCAAAAAATTTCGGCAATAAGTTTTCAAGCTACAAAGTACACAGTCAAAAGTTCAAAAGCTTCTGCAACTCAGGTTTATTAATGCGATCCTATTTTCAAAGTATCGGAGATAAGGAAACAGTTGGAACGACAAAAAAACGACGATACTAGATTAGATCTACGGTAAATCCAGTTTTCTATCTTCTTTTTGTCGTTCATTTGTGTGATTAATATCATAGACATTATCTGTATCAACCGAGTGCATTTGAAATTTATCGTCATTGAAATACAATCAAATAATAAAAATCAGGACGTGTTGAATAATCTGAATTTAGTGCTAAAAGACAAACTTTCTTTGGTGTTTTGGATGTTCTCTGCTATCTCTTGATAAGTTTATGTTATAACATAACCCATAATGCGTACTCAACTGAAAAAATTACGTGACTTAAAGAGGATATCTGTGATTTTCAATAGTAGTTGAACATTGGTCACATTGGTTTCTAGATACCAAAATATGAGTTCAAATTCCACGATTTCTAAGTATTAAAACTCTGAAAACCACAGGCTATTCTTTAAAGATGTCGTTTAAGTTTTGTCTTTGTCGTCAAACCAACTTTTTTTTCATTTTGTTCCTGTTCTCTTTTCTCTCCGTTTCCATATCATAAAATCGTTCGTGTTTCAAATCGAACCACGATGACACAAAAATCGGCGCATATATTAAGTCTGGGAACTGATTTCCACATGTATATATCGTTTCAATCGGCTGAGTTTATTTACATTTTTTATGAAAAACTCTGCTGAAACTTTAGTTCGATATTCAATTTTTAGACCATCAAGCGTTAAAGTTATATTTCACTAAAGATCTTTTATAAAACTTCAAGATCGAAAATTTTAAAAGTAAATTCCTCACTTATTTCTCATATTTTTCAGATTAGCATGGATTTGCTAACCTTCTTGGTATGGATAGTCCTTATTGGAATTTTCTACCTTCTCTCCCTTCTTGCTCTGAAATACACCACAATTCGCGTCGTTCTCGCTGTCATCTTTTTTATCCCCTTGGCTATGGTGCTTGCCTTTTTTGTCTTCAGGATCCCACAACTACAGAATTCTGAAATACATCGACAGGAATTCTTCAAAAATTGGAAAGTCGGTGGGCACCGGGGGAGTGCTCATGACAAAATCCCTGAGAACAGTTTGGAGGCTTTTTTAGCTGTAAAAAAGGAAGGTGGACAGTTGGCGGAAATGGATATACAGATCACGAAAGACGGGATACCGGTTATTTGTCACGATAGTAACACAGGTAAGGCGGTAAACGCGTGATGTTCACAAACCTTTCAAAAATTAATTAATTATTAGGACCTCACTTAAAACTTCTAGGTCCACTGACGCCTTATTTTTCCACCATGAATTTTCAGAAAAACCATAAATCTGTCAGAATCTGTTTTTTTGTTTTTCAGTCCGTGTAACCGGAGTGGACAAGGACATATCCAGCATGAACCTGTCCGAATTCCGTGATCTCCGTTTTCTCAATACAAACACTTCTCTTCCGACGTTTGAAGAAGCGGTAGCCTATTGTGTCAGCAACAATATTATGATGATTTGGGATGTGAAAAATGTGGATGAGAATCTTCTGAAACAATTCGTGATTCAAATGAGAACTCATAACCTCTACTCAAAAGTGCTCATTTCCGGGTTTAACCCAATCGACATGTACAAGGTGAAGTTGGCTGATCCGAAAATTCTAACTGGCTTCACATGGAGAAGTTGGGAACTGAGCACTACTGATGAAGCAGCTACGACGAGAAGATTCTCGGGAGCTTTGAATGCAATTGCTCAGGTGTTGGATGTGATTTGTTTTGGACTAGCAAGAAGTTTGATAATGCCGAAGTTTTTGGGTAGTGACGTCGTTTTTTATCATGTCAATGATATTAGCAGGTGAGCAATTCTTTCGTAGTTTTTTATTGTTGTAATACCAGACGGACTACGCCGATCTGGGGTCCTTCTAGCAACAGGAAATTTTACAATAGGAAAGTTTTGAAATTTTGGAAAATAATTCCGTGAGATCGTCACTCTCTCTCCTTTCAAAATTGAAACTACTGAATGGTCCCTGAAACTAGGGCCTTGCGCTCTTGTGACCTCATTCCTACATAAATCGAAAAAAAAGTATACGGGCATCATTGAAGGGTAAATTCTGATAATCTTTCAAAAATTGGTAAAACTCGGTCCAGTGAAGACTGAACTAGGACGGGATACCTACGCAACACAGAGCGACAGACATACAGAATTTCGCGTTTGCTAATAGGAAAGGTTCTAAAATCCGGTTTTAAGATTTTGATGTTTTTAGATTTCGAACTTGATGAAAAAGTATAATGAATATAAACATCTGAATCATATGTATCTGCAAATGGTTTTAAAAAATTGCATTTTTTAAATTCAACCCGTATATAAAAGGTTTCCAACAACGGGTTTCCCTGATAGTCCATGATATGATAACTGTACTATTTAATTTTTAGATTTCTGAAATCCGACGCATCTGCCAACAACATTTATGTGGCCGGCTGGACGAGCAACGACGCAAGAGAGCAAGTTTGGCTCCGTGACTATCTGAACGTGCCATTCCTCACCGATAATGTGGGTATCGTACCGCAATAAATATTCCATAATTAAATTTCTTATGTTCAACTATTGCAATTATCACCGTCTGTTTCTGTATGAAACATTTTTCAGAAAATAACATTCATAGCTTAAAATCCATATTTTCTCCCCTCGGATTTCGTCTATCTGGAGCACTGTTTGCGGATCAAAATCGTAAAAAGATAATTTTTGAAAATAATTGTCAATTTATCACTCTCCTATTTTAGTATTGAAAGATTTACCCGGAGGCTAAAAGGAGGTTGTTACACCCATTTACCTATGCGCTACATTGAAGAGTAATGTTTTTCATCCGGGTGGAGGTAAAGGATTTCAAGCCCCATAGCAAAAAGTAAATCTTTACTACTAACAAACGCAAAACACTGTGTGAATCATGTTGAAATAAGGTCACACGAGCGCAAAAATCTCAATTCAGGGATTATTTAGTCGCTTTTATTATGGTAGGGAAGAGAGTGACGAGTTCACTTAATTATTTTTCAAAACTTTAAAATTTTCATTTCTAAAAGCTTCACGTTGCCAGGGCCATAGTTGGGCTGATTTATTTACATCTGTTAATAACCACTCCACGCCGCGACACCATTCCCCACTGCCCTGAAAGATCGGAAAGACAGATAAAAAGTTGAGAATAAAAGCTGGTGAAACAACCCTAAATCTTCAAAATATCATATCTGATATTGAAAAGCCGTCGTTGTCGAAAATGCCGAATCCCGCGCCGAAAGAAGATACATGGGCATTCCAGCCAATTGGATCCCCGTTTCCACCTAGTCCCGTGAAGTGCATGGGCGAGCAAAATATGTATGTTGCTCTGTGGTACAAACACGGTAAACCGATTCATGGACGTTCGTGGAACAATGGCGGAGTTGTCGAGTGTTCTTTTCCCTACAAGCAAGCCGAGTTGACGACCAAGCAACAATTGGAGGGACAGATCCAGGTGCTGCAGTATGTTGGTGATCACAACGATCAAGGTTAGTGAATATTTTTTATGGTTCCGTCGCACAACAAGATAATACCATTTATTGTGGTTATCGAGGTTATGGTTCATTGCATACTGTAGTAACGCTTTCGGCCCAAACGTAATGCTGCAGAGTCCTCCTAGAAGACGCCTTCATTGTAAGAATGAGAACTGTTACAATGAGTAAATGTTGCAGGCTTCTGGTACGAATGGATCAAGTACAAAGACCGTATCGAGAAGCTCGACGACAAGCACCAATTGGTCCGTTGCGGAGACTCGTTCCCTATCTTTTGGAAACGTCCTGAAGGAAATCTTCTCGGCTATGTAGACAATAAGACCGAAGAAGCTTGGTTTTCGTTCAACGGGCAAGTCATCAAACAGCTCGGACCACAACTCAATGATATGTACATTATCACTCGCAATTGTGTCGGTGGGCCTCCATCTTGTACATGCGCCGCATGTGGAGGTGCACCGAGGGGACCTAAGGTTGAAAGAGATGAGTGGATGGATATTCGTGAGGGAGATCCATGGCCAGCTAATAAGCAATTGGTTCGTGCTCTTGACAAGAGTTTGGACACTTTGCCCGGTGTGAATGCAGACCAGTATGTTGCATTGTGGTATATGCAAGGGGAGCCCGTCATGGGACGTGTGTGGAACGAGGGTGGAAAGGTGAGTAACCACTCTTAATAAAAGTTACCTCTAACAAACACTGCTTGCTTTCCCATATGTATTAGTAAGACAAGATTCCTTTTCTTTTCTTAAGTTCAGTTTAGTCATGAACACTTCGACATGTCATTATCGAGGCTTGGTACCGATTGTTTTTTTTAAGATTGCCGCTAACTTCTCGTGGTTCAACAACGAATATTGTAAGAACGTCGGATCGATCCAACTCCTTGTCCACCTGCCTGACGCTATCCGCGGATTCGACTATGGATGGATTCCATTCTCTGAAGCCGCTAAATTCGGAGATAAGGAATGGCACCCTGTGCACGTAAACAATCACAAAGGAGATATTTCGGTTGGAGTTGTCAACGTCGCTGGTGGAAAGCAGATTCTCGCGAAGGTGGATGTTCGTAATGAATCGTATGGATACGGTTATCAAGGAAAGGAAGTGTCCGCCCGCGGGCCAGCTGCTGCATCAAACACCACTGTCCTTTGTCGTAAGGCCAAGCCTGGGCACAAGTTGGACGGATAAGAGACCAAGGAGAAATAGGAAGGATGTCTGTATTTCTTTTTTCTTGTAAATGAAGTGTGAAGGAGTAAAAGTTTTAATGTGAACACTTTATTTTCCTATTACATCTTGAAAGGATTTAATATAAATGTGCTATTGGGTCTACTGAGTCTACTGAGTTGAACTTCGATTACGTGAACTTTCGCTGAACAAGGAATACTCAGAGAGACTTGTCGGATTTCCGACGCACGGTGATTTTTTCGCTACATTTTTTTTGGTTTTCTCTTCCAGAAATCTTTGGGAAGTTAGGCCACGGAAAGGCGATGCCCAGTGTTAATTTCTCTTCCATTACCGTTTTTGGACTTCTGATAGAAATTTCTCGAAAACTGTCCCAGATTTTTCAAAAATGCTTCCAGATTCCCCTCCTAAATTTAATTAATTTTGAGTAGTAAAAGTATAAAACCCGAAAAAAATGTCCTTCGCACTTTAAAACTGAATCTCCGTTGCCATTTGTGATGATGGAAGAGAAAATTTAGCGACGGCCACCTTACTGTAGGGAAAAATCCGAGAAAAAGTGTGCGGCGCTCTTGCGTTTTTAAAAACCGTGCCCCGCTGATGATTGGCTGGCGCCGATTTTTCTGCTGCTTTTGAACCCTTAATTTTTGCCACTAAAAATGTAGCGAAAAAATCAGGCAAAAACTCATTGACTGCAGCACTCATTGACTGCAAGCGTTCATTGACTGCATATTCTCATTGACTGCAAAACCTCATTGACTGCAATTATCTCATCGACTGCATTTGTCTCATCGACTGCAAAAACTCATTGACTGCAAACGCTCATCGACTGCATTTACCATATTGTTTCATTGGCTTCAAGTTTTTGGAACTTTCAGTAGTGAAATTCGGAACATTTTCCAGAATTCCTAAGCCTTTTTCTCAGTTTCGTGTAACACTGAACTACAAAATTTCTTGTATCCGCCTTTCCAAACTTTAAAAAAGGCTTAGTTCTCTGAAAAACCTCCATTGAATACATGCTACTGCAAGCTACTTTTATGGAGATTTTTCAGAGAACTAAGCCTTTTTTTAAAGTTTGTAAAAGGAGATTCACGAATTTTTATAGTTCAGTGTTACACGAAACTGAGAAAAAAAGGCTTAGGAATTCTGAAAATGTTCTGAATTTCACTGCTGAAAGATCCAGAAACGTGAAACCAATGATCCCATGATAAAAATGCAGTCAATGAGCCATTGCAGTCAATGAGACATCTGCAGTCATTGAGACTTTTGCAGTCAATGAGTTTTTGCAGTCGATGAGACAAATGCAGTCGATGAGATAAATGCAGTCAATGAGGTTTTGCAGTCAATGAGAATATGCAGTCAATGAACGATTGCAGTCAATGAGTCCTGCAGTCAATGAGTTTTTGCCAAAAAATCACCGTGCGACGGGAAAAGTTCGGAAATCGGAGTGTCGTTGCGGGCTTTACTTTGCTCGCTGTTTAGCAGAGGTCACGCAAGAAATTTAATAACGTCATTAGAACTTTTTTTGAAACAGTGTTTCAGTAAACAAGTCGGATCAGATTAATGCAATTTTTTCCGGAATTATACGATGAAAATTAGAAAAAAGTTTCTAGACATAAACAATTTGTCCGTTAGAATCGTTCTAGGTAGGCACCGCAATGAAGGGGGGCGTGGCCTCTCGATTTTTCTCTTGGGGGGTAGTTGCGCACTTTGAATGCCTGTAACTCGGCGGAAGATCAACCAATCATCTCGAAATTTGGTCTCATTATGTTATCGAATACGTAGATTTCAAAAATCTTACCAATTTTTATTGAAAACAAACAGTTTTTCTGAAAAATGAGAAAAACTAAAGTTTTCTTTAGAAAATCTTATTTTCTGGCTCAGCTATAGGGGATCTCGGTCGAGTTATTTATAGGTTCTGAAAGCCAAAGAGATGCATTAACAGATTTTGAGGAAGGATAATCATGAGGAGTTCGCGAAAATTTTCAGCTTGCGCTCAAACTTCAAACAATTTTTCTGAAAATGTTTCAGCGATGACCCATATTTTTTAGTTGAGCAGTGAAGAAAGCAACTTTTTAACTACCTATATACCAAATTTCATAGCTGTAAACCATCTTGAAGTTACTTTTTTCCGTGTCTAAAAGAAGCATGCTTCAGAAATTTATCAGTTTTTCCATGTTTTATATATGACGCTGGTCGATCTCGCATGAGTTCTTACTACGATCTGAATCTACAAAAAATTTCCTACAAAATGGTATATGTGGTTTGTTTGAACGAGTTCGCGAAAAAAATTGTGAGGCATTTTTAGGATGAAAAATCCCTCAAAAATTGAGAAATTCGTTGAAAAAATGGCGGCTGCCGACCGCCGACAGTCTCTCACTCGTATACAAGTTCCGCGCCGCGCGACGGTTTTGCCTCCATGGCGTAGTGGATAGTGACTCTGACCATCAAAAAATTGAAGTGGGGTTCAACTCCGAAAGTGTCCAAATAGTTTTTTCTTCTTTTGTTTTCATATAAAAACTATTTCTGAACTTCATTAGTGATCAGTTTTGGGTGGTTATCCACTTTGTCCCGACCCGCCGCCTTCCCCCCAAGAGAAACTCAGTACTAAAATTTGCGCACTAAAATAGCTGTAACTTTGTTACGGGCGAATATTTTTGGATGAAAATTTGGAATCTGACTATTTTCGAGAAGGGGAACACAATGATATAACTTTTTTTGGGATACGATAAGTTTGAAAATTTTGTTGCGGTCTCTAGTTCTAGGTGGTTTTTATTTTGTACTTACTTACTTACTTAGATGCTTAGATGTCCGTGGGTTTCAAGCTGGAGCAGCTGCGGACAAAATCAGACCACAAGGATCGGTCCTTCCTGGCTTCGGTAGACCAGGTGGTCTTCGGTAATAGGATTCCCAGCCTTTTCCTTCCTTCGACGATGCCATTGCGTCGCGATTGGGCGTCCTTGTATTCTCTTAGGGCGTCCTTGATGTCATCACTCCATCGTTTCTTCGGACGTCCACAGTTTCTCTTTCCATTCCTCGGTTGCCACTCGGTGACGATTTTTGACCATCTGAGAGAACTGGCTCTTGCTATGTGTCCAGCCCATCTGCACTTCTTGGCGAGGAGGATGTGTTGGATGTCGGGGAGCCAGTTGGAGATTTCACAGGAGTTGGCGATCGCGTTGGCTGCAGATTGGAGCCTATTGGTGATAGGGGCGGAGGTGTTCCATGTTTCGGCGGCATATAACAGGGCAGGGAGGATATTCTGGTGGAACATGTACTTCTTTTCCCTCTGGTCCAGGGACCTGACTAGGGGTTTCAGGGAATGAAAAGCGGCCCAACCTGCCTGGATTCTTCTGGAGATTTCATTATCAAGGTTCCCTGAGCTTTCAATCCATCGTCCTAGGTAACGGCAGCCAGAGGATTTTTGAATTTTTTCCCCATCGATATCGATGGAATGCATCGTCGGAATGTTGGAGAGCAGGACCGTTTTAGAAGCGTTGATGGAGAGCCCTATGTCCGCGCCATGCTTCTTCAATAGTTTTAGTCTATCCTTAATCTCGCTCTCATCGGAGGCGAGTAGCACGACATCGTCGGCAAACTCTAGTCGACGGAGGTTGGCACCATCTATCGAAAGTCCAACTCGCATTTGAACGAAAATACGCACGAGTAAAGATTTTTGACGATTTTTTGCTGTTTTTCTCGCGGAATCATTGAAGTAATGCATGAATTTGCAAGTAAAGCATAAAAAAAAGCAAATGGTTGATTTTCAAAGCAGTTCAGCGAAAAAAACAGCAAAAAATCGTCAAAAATCTTTAGAGAGCTCTCTGAGAAAATCACCGTGCTCTGCGCTAGCAAATTGAGCTGGCGCATTTCTCTACCAGCTGACGCTTTTCTCGTGCGTCAACTATTTCGAATAGATATTCTGCGTGTTTATAGCTAATTTCTGCGTGTTTATAGCTAATTTTTCGCTGATTTCCAGATGAAAGAAACATATTTCCGTGGTTTTCAGGGAAAAATTAAAACTTTTTCCTCTACTTCTAATATAGCAAAACAGCAATCGATTTTTTAATGATATTCGGCCAGATGTTTTATGTTGTCCTAGATTAAGCAATAACAAAAAATTACGTTGCCGTTTTTTTACTTTCTAAATTCAATAGTATTTGCAGATTCAAAATTGTTTGTTTCGCTAGCTTACTAAAAAGAAAAGTGTTCAATAATCCCTCGAGAAGGAGTTCAGAGTTTCACTTGAATACTGCGATCACTAGATTCGCTGTGGCTTTCATATAATCTAATGAATCTTCATCTGTTTTTAGCAATTAAATTCGAATTTCGTTCATTCTTTTTGTTAAGTGATTTTTTTTATCTCAAGATTTTCACTTTTAAAAAATTGTAGCGAAGATGTCGCGCGAAGCGTACGCACAGGAGCTTAACCGTAAACGGGCTGCAAATCAACGTGCCGCTGCCGATGAAGACAACGACGAGAACCAAAAGGGTAACGGAAGCAACAAGGTGGCTTTTGGGGCTGCCGGAAATTTTGATACAGTGAGTTCAATCTTCAAACGCTAAACATGTTCTGAGTTGTTCGAAATCGGATGGCTCGATAAACTCTTTATTATTCTTCTGAATGAAGAATATAAGCGATTATTTGTGTTTTCATAAGACAAATCAATTGTTTCAGGATGTCTACGGAAGTGTTCGTGGTGAGAGTCGCGATGGCTATGTGGATTCCATTGGCACTGGAGAAGAGGACGACGTCGACGAGGACTCAATGCCGACGATGCAAAAGAAATCCACAAACTACTCTCAACCACACAAGTTTATCGAAGAAGTTGCTGCGGCATCAGAAGATACCGATCCGTTTGCTGACACGCGTACGAAGACCATCGCTGAGAGACAATCCAAGTATCATGAGCGTGCGATGCGGAGACAGATTTCTCCGGATCGGGCTGACGCTTTCGGTAAGCGGGTCTTTTTCATTAGTTTTAACTATTATTGGAAACACTATTTGGACAAATTATCCGGTTCCTGCTTCCAGCCTTATACATACCTGCGCCATATCAGTTTCCAATTTAAAATAGAAATTAATCGAATAAAAATGTTTCGTTTTTTTGTGGAATTCCCAAAAATGCTATTCTTCAAATCTCCCTTGTTACCCTAAAACCATAAAATATATTCTCAAACACATGCTTTTTCAGTTGACCAAACACCGGACAACCGAAACCGAGGTTATGCGGAAGTGATGCGCGATCAACGTTACCACGAGGAGAAAGGACGTGTCGAACGCGAGATCGCCGACCGTGCTAAAGCCGGGGAACTTCACGTTACCGGGCAGCCGGAGAAAAAAAAAGGTCGATGGGACGCGCATGAAGCTCTAGAATCTTCCACGCCATCTGACAATCTCGGTGCCGCCTCAGCTACTCCATCGCAAGGCTCCGCTCCTCGTAAACGTCTTGGATTCGCTAGCTTAAGTGCTGAAGCGGCCACCCCAAGAGCCGCCCGTTGGGACGAAACTCCAGCTCATTCCACTGGAGCAGTTGATGCCACGCCTTCAGTAGACAAGTGGTCAAGCACGCCAGCTTCTCAGACTCCACGCAGAAACCGATGGGATGAAACACCGAAAGATTCAGGAATTAATGATGGCTCAATGACGCCGGGCTGGGGCATGGAGACACCAGCAAGAGGGTCCGATGATGTCAAAATCGAGGACACACCTTCAGCATCGAAACGTCGTTCCCGTTGGGATCTGACGCCATCTCAAACCCCCAATGTCGCCGCCGCGACCCCTCTTCATGCTGGATCTGCCACCCCGTCATTCACACCGAATCACTCGAGTCAGACCCCAATCGGAGCTATGACTCCGGGTGGAGCAACTCCGATCGGAACAGCAGCTATGGGAATGAAGACGCCAGCACCGCATATGATTCCGATGACACCTGAACAGATGCAGATTTATCGATGGGAAAAAGAAATCGATGATCGGAATCGGCCCTTGACCGATGAGGAGCTGGAATCATTGTTCCCACCCGGTTACAAGGTTTTGGTGCCGCCAATGAACTATATTCCTCTAAGGTTAGTAGTAAGAGTGGGAAAGAAAGGAACCATTCTTTTAGTCAAGGATAGGGAAACCAAGTCTTTCATGGAACAATTTCGCATGCATGATTCCTAGAATTTTAGGTTTTAGAAAATTGAAAAAAATTGAATTTAATTGATTTTAGATTCTTAGAATCTTTCACATCGAAAATTCTCGCTTATTTAACACATAAAATAGGATTTTTCAGAACTCCTTCCCGCAAGCTGATGGCTACACCAACACCGATGGGCGGCGCTGGAGCTGGTGGCTTCTATATGCCCGGTACTCCGGAACGCGATGGAGTTGGAGAGAAGGGAGTTGGAGGTCTCGTCGACACTCAACCTAAAAACGCTGAACTTCCACCTTTGAAACCCGATGATATGCAATATTTTGATAAATTACTGATGGATGTGGATGAGAGTCAATTGAGCAGAGAGGAGAAAAACGAGAGGGAGATTATGGAGCATCTGCTGAAAATCAAGAACGGAACACCGCCAATGAGGAAGTCAGGACTGAGAAAAATCACGGAGAACGCCAGAAAGTATGGAGCTGGTCCTCTTTTCAATCAGATTCTTCCACTTCTAATGTCACCGTCGTTAGAGGATCAAGAACGTCATTTGATGGTGAAGGTTATTGACAGAATTCTGTACAAGTTGGATGACTTGGTTCGTCCTTATGTACACAAAATTTTGGTCGTCATTGAACCGTTGCTTATCGACGAGGACTACTATGCGAGAGTCGAAGGAAGAGAAATCATCTCAAATTTGGCGAAGGCTGCTGGATTGGCTACGATGATTTCTACGATGCGTCCAGATATTGATAATGTTGATGAGTGAGTTAAAGCTGGCTGTGGATGTTCCTGAGACTCTCTGATCCTAGAGGGATCCGTGATAATGTCAAGCATTGCGATAATTTCTAAAATGCCTATCTAAAGATGACCGGGTGGTTCTGACGCAAAGATATAAATATGTCTGAGAATCCGAATTTCTGAAATTAATTGATCTTCTACTCCTACAGTACTTATAAATATCATTTACAGATATGTACGCAACACCACTGCCCGTGCGTTCGCCGTCGTCGCCTCCGCTCTCGGAATTCCCGCCCTTCTCCCTTTCCTAAAGGCTGTATGTAAGAGTAAGAAGTCCTGGCAGGCACGTCACACAGGTATCAAGATTGTTCAACAGATGGCAATTCTCATGGGATGTGCAGTACTTCCTCATTTGAAGGCACTTGTTGAAATTGTCAAGGATGGATTGGACGATGAGCAGCAAAAGGTAACAATTATACAATTTAGAATTTGAGATGCTAAAAGGTACTTTCAAGTTTTGAAAAAAATGCTCTTCCAGGTTCGTACCATCACAGCCCTCTGTCTCGCCGCCCTTGCAGAAGCATCTGCTCCCTACGGTATCGAAGCATTCGACTCTGTTCTCAAACCACTCTGGAAAGGCATCCGCATGCATCGCGGAAAAGGTCTTGCTGCTTTCCTCAAAGCTATCGGCTACCTCATCCCATTGATGGACGCCGAATACGCCTCTTACTATACCCGGGAAGTGATGTTAATTTTAATTAGAGAGTTCGCTTCACCCGACGAGGAAATGAAGAAAATTGTGCTGAAGGTTGTGAAACAATGTTGCGCGACGGATGGTGTTGAGCCTGCCTACATCCGAGACGAAGTCCTTCCATCGTTCTTCAAAGCATTCTGGAATCAAAGAATGGCAATGGATCGTAGAAACTACAGACAGTTAGTAGACACGACAGTGGAAATCGCGCAAAAAGTCGGATGCGTTGAGATGATCGCCAGAATCGTGGATGACTTGAAAGATGAAAATGAGCAATACAGAAAAATGGTCATGGAGACTATTGAAAATATTGTCGCATTGCAAGGAGCCACAGACATCGATGCTCGTCTGGAAGAACAACTTATCGATGGATTGCTGTATGCCTTCCAAGAGCAAACCCAAGAGGATTCAGTAATGCTAGACGGATTTGGAACCATTTGCTCCAACCTGGGTAGGAGGGCAAAAGCATATATCCCTCAAATTTGTGGTACCATTCTTTGGCGTCTTAACAACAAGTCTGCTAAGGTTCGACAACAAGCTGCAGATTTGATCGCTAGAATTGCTCCGGTGATGCATCTATGTGAGGAGGAGAAAATGATGGGACATATGGGAGTTGTGCTCTATGAGTATCTTGGAGAAGAGTATCCAGAGGTTCTAGGATCCATTCTCGGAGCCCTTAAGGCTATTTGCAATGTCATTGGAATGACAAAAATGACACCACCCATCAAGGATTTGCTTCCCAGATTGACACCGATTCTCAAGAATCGACACGAAAAAGTGCAGGAGAACTGCATTGACTTGGTCGGAGCTATTGCTGATCGAGGATCAGAGTTTGTTTCAGCGAGAGAATGGATGAGAATTTGTTTCGAGCTGCTGGAGCTTCTGAAAGCGCACAAGAAGAGTATCAGACGTGCGGCAATCAATACATTCGGGTTCATTGCCAAGGCTATTGGCCCTCATGATGTTTTAGCAACTTTGCTGAATAATTTGAAGGTGAGCAACCAAAATAGTGACAATCAACTTTAAACATCGATTTACAAATCTCGAGCTTATTTTTTTATCCTATTTCAAAAAGTGTAGAATTTTTTCGTTGATTCGAATGTACCTAATATCGCTGCTCAATACGCTATAGAACAATTTCATGAACACATTCGCTCTTTGTCGCGCAGCAATCTGCTGTCGCGCTCGTCCCTGCTGACACAATATTAAGTTTTAGAGTTTTGAGCAGCAATATTGTGGCGGTAAAAAGCAGCTGGACTTTGCGCCACCGCACACCAGTGGTAAAAGGTCCCGACACGCTGATTTTTCCACCGGAGTGCGGTGGCGCAAAGTCCAGCTGCATTTTATCGCCTCAATATTAGGCGCAATCGAATCAGCGAAACATTCTACATTTCTTCAGATAGGTTAGAAAAAATTTAAGTTCGCGATTTGAAAATCGATTATTATGTAATAGTATTGATATATTCGTGAATACTAAAATTGGGACGACTATTTGAGTACAATTGAAATATAACTGTAACACTTCTTTAATAATCTTAACGTTGATGGTGCTTCGTAACTTCAGGAGGTCTCACAACGTCCGGCCGCGCAATTTCCCGTAGTCGAATATACTTTGTAGATTTCTAAATTGTGTGTTTGATTGCTAAAACGTTTTGCTCACGAACAGTCTTCAAATCTCGAATTTCCCATCTTGAAACCTTTTTCTTCAGGTACAAGAACGGCAGCTTCGTGTCTGCACCACCGTTGCCATTGCTATCGTCTCCGAAACATGTGCTCCATTCACCGTCCTCCCAGCCATCATGAACGAATACCGTGTCCCGGAGATTAATGTCCAAAATGGAGTTCTCAAAGCGTTATCATTCATGTTCGAATACATTGGGGAAATGGCCAAAGACTACATCTACGCCGTCGTTCCTCTTCTTATTGATGCCCTCATGGAACGAGATCAAGTACATCGCCAGATTGCAGTCGACGCTGTTGCTCATTTGGCCATCGGTGTATATGGGTTTGGTTGTGAGGATGCTCTCATGCATTTGCTGAATTTCGTGTGGCCCAATATGTTGGAAAACTCTCCGCATTTGATTCAACGATGGGTTTTCGCGTGTGAAGGAATGAGAGTCTCGCTTGGACCAATCAAAGTAAAAATTTTTATTGTCAGAAAAATAGAAAAGGAAGAACTGATTTTCAGTTAGAAAAAATACATGATCGACTCTTAGAGCCCTGCCGATTGTCTATAACACTATTTGCACGCTCGAAATACATATATTTTCAGGTAATGCAATACTGTCTTCAAGCTCTCTGGCACCCGGCTCGAAAAGTCCGCGAGCCTGTATGGAAGGTGTTCAACAATTTGATTCTTGGCTCCGCTGACGCCCTGATCGCCGGTTATCCGCGCATCGAAAACACGCCCACCAACCAATACATCCGCTACGAGTTGGACTATGTTCTCTAATCTTTTATAACTGTTTGAACACAAAAAGTTGAACAAACCCCTCATATTAGCCCGTTTGCCCTGGATCTCGCTGAATTTTCTCCTATTTCCTTTCCTTTTTTATCCCGGATTTCTCTCATGTCCTAATTTTCAGCGGCTTATTTATTAAATTCTCTCTTTTACTTTATTTTTCTCTCTTCCTCTTTCTACTGATTCATGTTATTTTACACTCTATATTATCGATTTCAAAAGTTTATTATAAAAATTTGTCGGCAACGCAGGACATTGTGTGCACATTTAAATGTTTAAATTCTCTCTGAAAGTATTTCTATTGGTGGGATATGTAGCAAAAGTTGGCTAATTTTCGAAATATTTTAGGAAACCAGCTTCTTATTCTTAATCCTAAAATTTGAAATGTCCTATTATTTATATTCTCACAAAATCCTGGTATTCACTCAAATCTCGAGTATTGATAGGCTTTAATATTTTTCCAATGATGTTTTCTAAATACTATGTCGCTCGGTTTCCTACGATCAAGTTTAATCCGCAATCATCAATTTGCAGAACAAAAAAACAAAAAATAAGAATACAACATTTACCACTTTCCCTATCAAGAATGGCGTTCGAGATGCCCGGAACGTCATCATCCGGATGTCAAAAACCTCATCATGGGCCATCAACTTCTTCAGCTCATCAGAATCCTAACCATACGCAGAACCAACAACCACTCAACGTCATTGCCGCCTCAGATTTCCCTTTAAATGGGGTGTTTATCGAAATGCAGAAACCGATGTGGAAGGGCAAAGTGGTCTATCATATGGTTGACAAGTGCATTCATTGTGATCCGGTTAGTAATGATATTGGCGCGAAATCGACTAAATCAACCAAACTCTAAAAATATTCAATAATTTTGATAATTTTCAGGTGAAAAAACCAATCTGCACGAGGCCCGAGGAACATATGGCGGTGATAATGGTAGGCTCTTGAGTATAACATTGATACCAAAAAATATTGATAACAAAAAAAAATCGCTTTGATTCCGTAGCAGTTCAATTCTGTTACAGCTGTTTGCTGAGGACGTGGTAGGGCTTATATTCATTAGCTCGCAAAAAATATGGCTTTTTCTAACTTTCTAGCTGGCATTTTAGGTATTTTCTCACATTTTTAGATGGCAAATTTTTCAGAAATTGACATACACGGTGTCAGCTATGTTCACAAATTGATAATTTTAATTTTTCCAGCATGACAGTTCGCATTTCTTTGTCAAACCCTGCTACATAACAGTTTCGAAAGCAGACGAAACCGGACAAAATCACGAAATTTCGTTTCGAATCGAGACCACTATCCTGACGGACGTCAAAAAAGTGAATTCAGCTGCAAGTATACATGGAACACGATCAAACAGAAATTCGAATATTTATCAAGAATCGGAGAGAGCAGATTTGATGGAAGAAATTGGTAGAGAAATGAACGAAATCGAGAAGAAGAAATCAACTTATAAGGCTGAGGATGTGAGAATGGGGAGGATTATGAAATAATTAAAGTTTTGATACATTTCGAGTTCAAAACAATCTGAATTTTGTAAATTGCTCGATCAAAAATGGAAGAAAACTAATGATTTAAAATATTTTTTTCCAGTCCTGCATCATATCTCTTGCCAAAGGTTCTCCGGGTCTCATTACAAACCGAATTGAATTTCTCAAGCAAAATGACATCGTTACCTGCACCCTTGAAACAGTGGATACCGTATCTCTTGACAATGTCCAACTAACATTTCGTGAGCTGTACATGTCTCGTGCTGATATGTATCGTTATCGTAGTTGTTTGATTGGAAGAATGACATATGTAGAAGAACAGAAGCGCCACCTGAATATAAACACGAGAATTTCGGATATGTGGCGGAAGGGATCCCTGGTACGAAGTGGATATGTAACTGATAAGACGAGAGTCGTGTTTCGGTCCAGCTCAAGTACGGTGCTTATATTTATCCAGGTTAGACCCAAAACAAATGATAAAACGATTCATGAATTTTCGAATCCTGAGGAAAATAGAATGCTTCTGAACCTGAATTCTGATTAAGAAGCATTCAAAACATTAATTTTCACTTCATGACCCGAATATATCAATCTCAAGTTTTGAAAATTTAAAACTGGGAAGTTTCGAAATAATATATGATTTTCAAGATGTGCTCGGAAATGAATCAACTAGATCCTCAAGGAGATCTGTACCTGGAGAAATGTATCAAAGGATTTCTGACGGAACTATTTCAGAAATGGAAAGAGCAAAATTGTACACACTATGTATCTATTATTTTGTGTTCTCGGTGGTATGCGGTAAGCTTTAAAAATGTTCCACGAAATCAAAAATGATCCAATTTTATACGGAACATCCTCTGTATTTATTTTTTCAACAGATCGCCGGTGTCGACGACATGGCCAAAAATATGATGAAAGGAGCTTGTGATCATCGGGGTCGGTATTATCAGGATTTCTATCGACTGCTCTTCCAGAATGAACATTATGAAGATTGGGCTGATAAGCAATTAAAAGAGGTAAACAGAAACACTAAGCATAGCCTCATTTTCAGTTTTCTTTCTACTAAAATGTCATGCATGCAAATTTTTACAGCGCTCTTTCTTAGAAAGCTTAGAGAAAAGGTCTCCGATAAATCTACTCGAAAACCCGATTTTGAATTTGTTTTAGTCTTTTGAAATTCTATCACCTCGGCATGTAGTATCAAAATGAAAGAAGTGACACTCGGCGCTTCCGGCATTTGGTTAAACGTTTCGACGAAAATTCGATTCTTCCGCTCGAACATCTAACGATTGTCTTGTTTTAAGATAAACCTCGGATGCAGCAAATACGCATCTCAGATTCAGCAAGAACTCAAATGCTTACTACCTCAAGTTCAATTCGAAATCTCGACTGCCGCCGATGGAAATTTTTTGCAAGTTGTGAATATGAGTATGAACTCATTTAGTATGTACCATTCGGATCGACGGTTTGAGACCACAGGGCAGCAGGTATAAACTAAAACCTTCACAGTGAAACTACAGTATTACTCTCATGATTAGGGACCATCACATCTTTTATAGGACCCGATTTTTTTCAAACTTTTTGTACTTTTCTATTAGATGATAGAAGGGCGCCACTAAATTTCCACCGGAAAATTAAATTAGTGCAGAGATACAGTTTTAAAACTATGCCTTCAGATTCTACTGATTTTGTTTCAGGGGCGGAGTTTGAATGAGATAAATCGGATAGGGATTGTAGAGCAGGACACAAAACTTTCACGTGTTCTTCTTTTACCAATAGAAAATTCTTACTATTAGGCTTATAAAACCCATCTTTACTTGAAAACGTAGAGCGTGACGCGTTCGGATCGAGGTCCTTATGCTCATTAACCGTTTTTTTTCTAATTTTTCTTCATATCTATACATCTATTTCTGAAATTTCAAGCCAATTTGTCATCTATGAGGACACCTCAAATAGATGAATAGAATATCTGCCGAAAATTGCAAACGTTTCGCCCCTCAAGTGTGGTGGTCCCTACCCATATACTCAGAAACATCTATTTCAAGGAAGTTTTGATTAAATAGTTTTCAACGAATTTTCTACACACTTTTCCATATTTCCAGATTATTTTCACCACACCTGGAAACGGTGTACTTCACGTAGATCGTGACCTTGTAAGTCTAACGAAGCAACGAGTAATTGATATGGGAATCTCTTTGGATATGGTCTGTCTTGGTGAACAACCTCTTCACGCGGTACCCCTTTTCGTTTTTCATCCAATAGTTGGGCAAAAAGATATCAGATGCGAATACTTTATCCCACACTGGATGAATTACTCCTATTACCGAATGGCACGAAGATCTGCCATTTCAGTGCAATTCAGGCCGCGGATTCAGTTGCCGGGTGATGTACTGTCCGCACAGAAGAAAATGATGATGGGAGATACGGGAATTGTCTTGAGACCTGAAGAACCGGTGAGCAAATAATCTAGTTTTTTTTTCTGAAAATTTTACGGTGTTTCGAACAGCGAAGTTCTGAAGAACTCTTATTTTCGAGCCTCGTGGTTTTCCTGCGGCGAGATTGGTCGCGCCCGAATCAGCAAAAATTCTCCATTTTTTAAAATAAAAAAGCTTTAGCCTTTACCAGCCGATTTCCAGAAAGTCTCCACTCCACCTCCAACACCTACACCCATCTTCAGAAATGAAACAGAGAAAAAAAATTGGAGCATTGCTCAATTAAAAAAGAAGAAAGAGAAATATACGGCGTATGATCGGCAAAAGCTAGAATCCGTTTGTGCCTCGATTCAATTACTACCAAAAGAAGAGGCCAATGATGAAAACCAAGTAGTAATCAATGCACCTAAAGTAGGGAAAAAAACAGTCAAAGAGCTTTTGGGACTATCGTTGACCGATTCAGAAGACGAAGTAGAGCAGGAGGAGAAACGGAAAAGAGGCAAAGGTAATAAATCGAAATCATGTAAATAAGTTAAATTGAGTGAACGTCAGAAAAACATAGTTTTTCTAATAAAATTTCAATCTCATACAATTTTAGCAGCAGCCATTAATGAACCACTCCAAGACGAACTATTCAGCAACGCGGCTCCCATCTCGGATACTGTACCTCCACCACCGCCGCTCCCCACAACACCAGTAAATTCCCTTGTACATGCAGGTCCCTCGATTCCCCAAGAACGGAAGAAGCTCCGGCCTCGTGATCCTGAATCCAAGGAAAGTGTGATGACCCTGTCGAACGTCGACGGTGCTAGGGATATCCAGCCGCGGCCAGCTGTGCCGGTCGTGGGATCTGTTCGACCAGTTTCGGCCGCTAAAGATATCATCAAGCCAGGAGCACATCCTAACAAAACAGTGCCGCAACTAGTTGCAGGAGCAGCAGTGAATTCTGCGTCGTCGTGGACAACGAACCAGAGAGGATTCTCGATGGATGATAGGATTGAATTTAGGGTAAGGTTGCGGAAGAACTTGACCAAAAATTTTATGAAAAATACCCTCAAATTTATTTTTCGAAATCATCTATTTTTCCAATTCCCCACTTTCAGCCCGATTCTCCACGCTCCGCCTCGTACGAATCGGTGAAAATGCCCGCCAGTTCTCTAATCGGATCCATTGAGGTCGTTGGATCGTGTGAGTTTGTTGGTGCATTGTCTATATGTAAGTTTGTCCGTTATGTGGTCCCGCGTTCAAATTTGTTCGTTTTTATGCCTAGGTTTCAGTATTTTCCCCAATTCTGAATTATCTGAGATTATGATACGAAATATGATGGTTCAAGGTGATTTTGGAACTTCTGATTTCCTTCGTATCCGAACAATAAAAATCTGGAAACCCTTGCCCGCTAAATCGCAATGGAATTCGCTAAAGCTGAAAATTTAAAAAAAAAGCTGTGGCCTAAATAGAAAGATTCTGATATTTCGTGTTTTAAAAAATGAGAGAAAGCTGAATTGCATTTTGAGATAATCTGAAAATCGTTTTTTCAAAAGTCTACGATTGACTCTAAATAATACCAGATCGCTGAAAATCGAAAATTGTTAAAATCAGAATAAAATCTGCTTCAATATCATTCTCGATTTCATCTCTATTTTCAGCCGCCCTCGCGAAACTTCGTACAAACTCCCCTCAACGTCGCGGCACTCTTGAAAATAACAACAGCTCCTCTCTAGCTGGACTTCACATCACTACTTTTCCAACTATTCTTTCTGGAAGCGCCAACGCAGCGGCAGGTGCCTCTCAACAGGCTCAAGAAACGTTCACAGCCGTGTGGAAACGACCTAATGGGCAGTTGATAAATCCGTTTCGACCGGAAGATTTTGCTGTTCAGGTGAGCACAAAAACCACATTGCCTCAAAAATATTTTGACTGAATCAACATTATTTTCAGGTGACGGCTAATAGACGGAGATGGATTCATGTTTTCCCTGTAGATTCGTCGGGAAAATCGAAATTAGCACATCATTTCGTTAGTGGACAAAGCATTGTGCACATAGTTGGAGCACCCGAAGATCAGAAGAGACATGTGGCACGTAAGTGGACGAAAAAGATTGCGCTGCACAAAAGTTCATAATTGGGTGTGTCTTTATCTGCAAATGCACACTTTCTGAATTCTTCAGAAGGCCCGAGAATGAAAAAAAAATTCACTTGTCCGGTTTTGCAAAAAAAATTTATTGCGAATATTGCGAATCTCAATTTCTGTAAAGGTGTTTCTGACCCCGCCCAGTTTCAGAAATCGGCTCATCTCTGGAAACGGTATCGATGAGCAAGAGTCCCGATCAAATATCATTATCTGCCGATAAGCGAATTCTAACAAAATCTCGCATTGGTGAAGACCCCCTCAAGTCGAAATCCAACTCCGCTGGAAATGCATCGAAAAAATACAAAGTATGGGCTTGGGGATCAACTGGTGAAGAGAAATGGAACGTTGATATGGAAATCGGAACTGATTGGAAATCTTTAGTGCGATCAGCACTTCTTCCAATTACTACGGATTTCTTCCCCGACGGACAAACACTTCAGACACAGTTTAATGTTGTCGATTATAGTATTGTCATTTCAGTAAGTTTGGGGAGGAAAGCTTTATGAAAGTAATCATGAAAACTGCGAGGAATAGGGCAAAGCTCACTGAAAACGAGTGGACGTGATAGGTACCCATTTCGTTGGAGTTAGTCAAGTTTTTATATTTTCGACAACATGACAACATACATGTTTGACAAATCATAACCTAGGGGTCGCCTAGGGGTCCTCTCAACTTTGAAACGGACCTTACTCGATTCATAGGTGTCCATAGCTCGCAAACTTTGTATGTATTATGAAGAAGACACAGAAAGTCACGGTTAAAAAACAGAGAACATGTGCGCATGACAAAATTTTTGACAGTTACGACTTTTGAAAATTATAAAACGGAAACTGAATATTGAAATTTTCAAATTCATAGATTGGAACAATTCTAGAAACTACAATATCAGAATACTAAAATTGTATTATTTTGAAGTTTAGATCTTTTTTCTCCTGAAATGCCTCAAAATCCGAAAAACTATTACTAATTTTGCTTAGCGTTTCCAGTCGGATCAAACTCCCGAGAACTATCGTATCGGTCTCTTCGAATGGAGCGATGCTGGTTCCACGGGATCACTAACTGAAGAAGTTAGCAATGATAGTAATACTATGATGGAAACTGGCGGAGTGGGAGGAGCACAAGGATCATCACAAGGGTTCAGAAGAGTCCGGGAGAAAAATAACAAAGCATCAATGACGAGGATGATATATGATCAGCTGATTCTTCAAAGATTGCAGAGAGGATATCAGATTGTTCTATTGGATAAGGTAAACATTGATCAGTGAAAGATATTGGTTTCAAATCTTATTAGAGATGCCCCGACACCCATCAAAAGTAAACCACTATTTGCAGGCAATAATGAAACATCTGATAAATATCCGAATGACTTCAAGTTTTCAGAGTCTCGTCGAAGTTAGTTGTGAAGCAGCTAAAAAACCTTCAAATCGTTTGGATTCTCTCAAAAAACAAGATCTGCCGAAATCGAAAGAGCGAAGTTCGGAACGAGGTCGAGGCTCACGGCGAAAGGCCCAAGACTGTGAAATCGTGCTCTCTTTCAACAAGTACTACCACAAATTAGTCCTCGATGAAGATGCTCGTGTGATTAGTGTCACGTTGTTCAGACCGAAAGACGCACCACCAGAAGAAGTCGAGGGATTCGATGGATGGTGTGAACGGCCATCGGTTGTGAAGAATGATGAACAGCAGAGTCAGATGCCTTTACAGGTAAGAGGTTGCAGGAAAAGTAATGGAAACTACTGAATTTTTTTGATAATTTTGAACAGAACACCAACAAAAAGTTTATCCTGACTTTTTGGTGCTCTCTGAAGGAACTTCGACTATTAAAGCTCGAAATAGCATGATTTTTGAAAAAAGGATACAGACCCATCCAAATTTACAACAAAAACCTGAACAAACTCATCTGCAAGTTTTGTTCAATGACTGTTGAAATGTATTTATCCTAAAATTATTACATTTACAGGTCGCGAATCTCAAGGACGACGAGCCCAGAACCCATAAAAGTAATAGTCCATTCACTAAAGACGCTCTAGATGATGAGCTGAACGCGCGGTACTATAATACAATGTACTCGTATTATTTCCAGGTACATCCTCGTAGTAGAAAATTGCATTGCGCGTTTGGGGAACTCTGTTAATTTTCCTTTTTCAGGTCCCTGATGCGGCAGCTTACGAGAAAAGTTGCACTAAGCTCCGCCACCACGGACTCGACAAACTCAACTGGTCCTCCTTTGACGTCGCGTTCAAAAATATATTCGACGATGCCTTGTATTCGGAATCTATGAAATGTTTCTCGGCGACTTTTCTTGTCGTCTTTCATCCGACTGATATCCTGAAAACAAAATTGACGGAGAAGCAAGGAGAGGGGATGGGAATCGAGTTTAGAGATCCAAAAGAGTTTGAATCCCCTAACGAGGCATGGTATTCAAGACTGACAAAATTGTTGTTATTGATGAATAAGCTACAATACCCAAAGCAGCCTCCGGATCCTCAACATTTGAAGGAGAGAGTGCCAAAGTTGAAGAAGGATGAGGGATACATGAAATATGTCATGGAGGCGTTTAAGGTACTGAATTATGGAATATAGTCGAAAGATGGAACAATCTCAATCGTTTCAAGTCAACTTCGAAATATGATTAGTATAGTTACTGCAAAATCCTAATTTCTAGGCAACCAACTACGTGGGACTTGTGAACACGAACGAGCGTCAGTTGCAAGTTATCCATCCAGCTAACATGTTTGTCGTCTACGATTTTGCGCTTTGGTTAAGATGTAAGTGCAGTAAACAAAATGCAAAGAGGCCATGAATCAACCTAACACGAAAAAGTCAAAAAATTGCTTTTTTGCAAAAAATTTGCTTTTTTGGGGTACATATTTAATAATCCAAACCGTTTCACAGACAACGTCGAAGGCATCACGAGCCGTCGTCGTGCAATGAACTACATCCGGCGTGTCGAAGAAGCGAAATACTTGCAAATCATTACGACAAGTAAGTTTTGTTTATACCCGTAGACCTAGTGAGGCGCTGATACATATAGCTTTGCACTTTCGAAGGCGAATCCGGTTTTAAAAAACTGCGAGTTCGTCGGCACTCGGCAGTGAAAATGTATGTTTTTGTGAGTGAGACGAATCGAGCATTAATTATATTCCATTAAATAGTATATTTTCTATCTTAGGTTTTAATCCTCAACCCAACTTCATGCCGTTGATTTTAGCGGTTTTCTAAAAAAAATAGTGCGATGTTAACGCGAGATGCAACACCAGAGAAAAATACGATTGCCTCTCTTCCTATCTCGATATCCCATTTACCCCAGAAATGACCGCTCAATAAGGTTTAGAAGGAAAACAAGGTGGTTCGGAAGCATCGATCTTCAAAGTGGCTAGTCAGAAATACAAGTCTCAATACGGGTTCCAATTGTGTTTTGCTTCTGATCCAGATGCGGATGCCAGAAACATAAAAGTCTCAAGATTCATGATGGTCGAGTACAAAGATGCTATATGCAGTGAAGACGAGACAGAATGTGTATGGCAACTACAGGGAAATATAGACATGGAGCTAGCAACAGCCACACCGGACGCGCCATTAGGAGAGTGGACAAGGGTAAGGGTTTCGATCGAAAATTTAAAAATAGGCCACGCTTCACAGTTATAGTCTTTTCATGACGAAATAACTGATTTCAGATAACCTACGATCACTGGTTCTACCCTGATACCGCGTTCCGTTTCACTATGAAATGGGTAATGGCTACAGGCCAGACGGTCGCCGATACTGTACTCTCTTGGTTCAACAAGGCATCAAAACAGGGAATGTCACTATATCCCGTACCAGAAGACCCTTTTGCTCTGGCTCAAGACACTCATTCAAATCCATTACGATGTCCGATCAGGATTCAGGTGAAAGAAGGCGTTGTGGCTCATGAGGATGAACAAGAGTTTTTGTTGAAGGTGTGAGCTTGATTTCAACTAACATTACATCAGAACCAACTGAAAATGAGTCTGAAATTGAATGCAATAGCCGAAAGCTGAATTCATTCGAAATAGGTCTAACTTTATTGAACAAGAATTTATTTCATTTAGATTCTATTTCGTTTCGGATTCATTGATATTGGATGTAACGTCAAGCACGATTTCTCTACGCCACGTACAGAATCTTCTGGATCAGACCACGCCAAATGCCTGATCTCCCCCTCCCCGACCTCCGATTGGTCGACCAGTGCGGTCAATCAAGAACCACATGAGATTCGTACGGAGGAAGAGGAACAAGAAGTTACAAAATCATTGAATTATATCCATCAAGCGGGAGGAATGTTTATTTCGTTGGTGCTGTTCGAGAACTCGCTTCGACCACCGTTTTTCTATTGGGCATGGAATCATATGCTCAGTAATCGGTACAGAGGGTAAGCAAAGTTAAAATAAGATTGAAAATTTTGTTTGTTTTAGACAATGAGAAAATACAGTGCCTCAATGCCTAAAACTACTCATTGACTACAGGGACCCGTCAAATAGCGAAATTGGGTTTTTGGGCAATAATCATTGACTATATTTTCCAAAATACGAAAATGTATATTTTCTGGAACCTTTTTTGCGAAAGTCAGGCTTAGTAAAACAGAAAAATTTTAAAAATCCGAAAAGAATTCTGAATATAAAGGAAAATAATAATCGAAAAAGTGTAGTCATCGATGTAGTCATTAGGTATTTGCCTGAAAAGTATAAAAAAGGGAAAAAAACATCTAAAGCTCTTCTTGCGATTTACATGATTTCCTCGATCAGAATTTTAGATTTCGAAGCTATGTCATTTTCTTCAGTGTGTTCTCCCGAGTAGATTCTTTTCGAAAAACCGAAAAATTCCCCGCGATCACATTTGAATCTCAGAGTTTTGAATCTTCTTTTTAAACAAGAAATCTCGGGAAAAAAATTGGTGATTTTAGACTTAAAATATACCTTTTTTTCTATATA
This sequence comes from Caenorhabditis zanzibari, assembly GCA_963966625.1. Classification (NCBI taxonomy): domain Eukaryota; kingdom Metazoa; phylum Nematoda; class Chromadorea; order Rhabditida; family Rhabditidae; genus Caenorhabditis; species Caenorhabditis zanzibari. The sequence continues at coordinate 16,473,423 of OZ016470.1, forward strand.
AAAATCTATTTTTTTCTGTATATTTTCTATATTTTCGATACAAATTCTACATAAAAAATTTTTCTTGCTAAAATTCTATATAAAAATAAAAATTTCGTATATCCAAACTCTTCCAATTTTCAGCCAGTGCTCTGAGAAATTCCAAGACTATCTGCTATCCGAATTCCGTAATGTATGCTCGGATCACAAAAATGTCCTCACGACCCTCTACGCCGAATTCCTTCAAGAACGTCAATCCAAAAGTCGCCGACCGGTGACTCCGCCCATTTTCTTCGAGTAGAAGACGCCAGAGCGAAGAATCTGAGAGCACCATAGTTTTTGGTCGAAGATGCTTATTTTAGTCAGTTTACCCTGAACTGCTCAAGATTATTCGCATTATTCAAACTTACATATGTATTATTCGGTATTTTATTCAGTTCTACTAACCCCTTGATTTAAAAAAAAAAACTAAATTGTCGAGTGTTTCACTCTACTGAAAAAATTATTGATCCATTTTTATCATTTTCACGGTAACATTCGGTGAATTTTGCGATCTTATAATTCATACTCAAACAATTATATTCTTTCCTTTTTATTTCAGTATCTTTTCGTTTATTGTTCATGTATTCGTTTGATTTTGATTTTTGCCCCGTTTTCAGTGATTTTAACCTAAAATTTTTTCGTACTTCTTTGATTAGTCCTTTCTCTAAGAAACTGCTCGGGTTTTAGGGTTAGTTTTTGTTTCGCCATTTTCATGTTAACATTCTATAAACAGTGACAACATATTCGAACTTAAGGTTTGAAATTATTTTCATGAATTCCTATGGTTTTTTTTGCGGTTTTCAACCGTCTAGAAACATATTTAAATTTACACTGATATTCATCTTTTCTGAAACGCTCGATTTCTAAAAATTGAGAATCGAGAATCAATTGAGAAATAGAGAATCAATTTGAGATTTTCACTGGTACTCCTCGAAAGCTTGCCGACGCGCTCCATCTCAATCTCAGTTTTCAGAATGCTGATCAAACTGGACGTTTTTCCATCCTGTCTGAAAACAAACTTCGATGGCTCTCGCCTCGTTGTCGGTTTCGTCGACGGGACTGTTCGTTATTACGATACAACGCGAATCGACGAAAAGTCGGAAGAATTTCTGGAAATTTGGAGATTCAAAACGAAATCCAGCCTTCGCGGTGTGGATATCGATGAGAGGAGAGGAAAGATTTATGCGGTCACCAAAAATCGAGCGCTTTGCGTTTTTGAAATGAATACTGGTAGGAGGTATGAATAAGTAAATATTTTCAATTCAAGAAAACCTGAAAGCTTGCAGCGCTTGGTTGTCAGTTTCGAACTCCACGAATTCATTGAAAACCTGAAAACCTGTCAATTTTCTTATAGTTTTTATGTTGGAATTTTGAATCCATAGTCTCATACCTTCTTTTTTCAGAATCCGGTGCATTCTCAAGTGTCATTCTTCCATTCCAATGACCCTATGCACATTACCTCCAACAGCACTCAAATCTCAACAATTAGCCACAGCAGATGAAACAGGAGAGATAAAAACATGGAATCTGGATGCAGAAGTACCCATGATTAGAGAATGGACCGAACAATCACAGGAAATTAACGATTTGAAGGTGGATTGTAAGACAAATCTTTTGGCAACGTCCTCCGATGGAACACTCGGAGCTTATGATTTGAGGAAAGCCAAGTTTAAAGTGAGCAGTTTTTTGAATTTGATATATTATCATTCAATAAAGCCACGAGAGTTCAAAAATCACATTTTCGAGATCATCCCACAGTTAGAAAAAATTTTGAAGAAAATTTGAACATAAAAATCATAAAAAATCCTTCATGTAATAAATTTGTAGTTTGCATTTAAATAATCCTATACTCAGGTTCGAAGTGAACTAATGCACTCGGAGTTGTTCGCAGTGTGCGGTACCAATCGTAACGTCTATGTAGGTGGTGAGGATGGATATGTGGAGGTGTTCAATTTGAACGAGTATGGTAATCTTCTGGAAAGAATCGAGTCTGGTTTTGAAATGGGTGTTAACGGGATTGTGGAGTTGCGAAATGGATTGTTGGGATTGACATCTGGAGGAAGCAACCGGCTACGATTGCTGAACGTGCAACCCTCAAAGCGATTAGGAGTGGCAGGATGTCATGGGGATGAAAAAGATGTGGATGATGGAATCGACGCAATTACGGTAACTTCCACTGTTATGCAAGCCTTTCGTCCACTTTTCTCTATTTAACGATAATCATCGTACCTATCAGCCACAACATTTTTGACAGTTAAAAAAACATCTAATAAGGGAAAAAATAACTTTTGGGTCTTCAGAAGACTCTTTACAGTTGTTCAAGTTAAAATTTCAACGCTGACTCTCACTTGTCAGTTATATTTTTTCCCGAAATTAAGTTGAAGGCTTTATGCTTCGAGAGCAGATCAATTTATGGTTTCTAAGCTCGCGTAGGGTGTCTCATTTCATTCTAAAACGTTAAATTTGACTGTTTTTCAGATTTCCTGCGATCGGGCAGTAGTGTATACGATGATCTCATTCAGTCAGACAATTAAAAAATGGGATATGGCTGCGATCGTAGATGATATTCCGATTCTAAGGGCTCAAGATGCGAATAAGAAGAAGAAAAGAAAACAAGAGGGTTTCTTTGATGGAATGGTTGAAAAGGGGGAGGATTCTGATGAGGACTATTCAGATGAAGAAGTCGAGGAGGAGGAGGAAGATGAGGATGATGAAAATGAAGAGCACTCTGGTAATTCTGACGACGACGAAGGACCACAGGAGAAAAGAAGAAGGATCCAAGTTGAAAAAGCATCTGACGATGAAAATGAATCCGATAACGAGGAAGATGAAAACGCTGAGGAAGAAGAGGAGAACTCGGAAAATGAAGCCGATTGTAGTGATTAGGATTCTGGACAGTTTTTGTGGCATTTCTCCACTTATTGAAAGTTTGATTTTTCGATGTTTGTTACTATAACTATTCACTGTAAAAATGTGAAAGTAACTTGTTCTCATCGGCATTTCTAGCTCAATTTTCTCATTTATTTTCGTTTTTCTATTTTTGTGGAATCTTGTATTGCTCGATTTTCCATGTTGTTAACGTTGTTGTTGCTTTTGATCTACTTCACTTCAATTCGATTTTGATTTTAAAATTTTTCCAAAATTTCATTGTTCTTTTTTATGAGTATTCATTGGTTTGTGAACCTGTCTTGATAACTTTCTGCTTTACTATATACGTTTACATTAGGGGAAAGGAAATCAGAAAACCGTCGCGTCGCTACACTTCTGATTATTTCTGTAATTTCTAGATGTCCGCCGTTTCTACCATGCCAAATTCATCTTCAACGCCGTGCGAATCTGCCTCGTCTTCACAATCGCAACAATGCGGAATTTGCGGATGCTCAAAACGCGAACAACCGTACAAATGTCCTCGATGCTCTCTTCTTTATTGTACAATTCGTTGTTATCGGAACGAAAAACATTCTAAATGTTCAGAGAAGTTTTATCAAGAACAAGTAAAACTAGAATTATCTGGAAAAACAGCGGATATGAGCTCTAAGGGAGAAGACTATCGCGAAAAGATGCAGAAGTTTTTGGATGGAGACTGGAGTGATGTTGAAGGTGAGAAAGGTTGGCTTGAGAAATTATACAAACTGCAAGCACCGAGTCGCAAAGGAATCTTACTTATATATAATCCGCTAGAAAGTCTGTCCGTTTCTTGGTCACGATGTCCGCTTTAGTTTTCCACGTACATCCGCGTACATCCTACATATCAATTTTTTTTGAAAACTGGAAAGTTCACGCGCCAGAGGCGCGCAGCGACTCTGGTTTCTGATAACCTGCCAAAATTTGAAAAAATATTGGTCTAGTGCTACAGACACAGCACAGACAGACACACAGAACTTTGCGTTTATATGAAGGTTGCCTTAATATGAAGGTTGCCTGAATAAAAATTTGCGACTCGTTGTATGCAGACTATACAGTTTCCTAAATTTTCAAAGTTCTGCTACTTGAACTCCTTCCAGGAGGTGAACCTCTGGATTCTGACGACGACGCCGAACCAGAAGACGTAAACAAATGGAGACGTGAGGCAGATGAAGCAGTAAGAAAAACAATCGAATCAACAATCGAAGACTATGAATTGGACGATGAAGAAGTGGACCGTCGAATGACTGCTATGGGATTATCAGAAGACGTTGACGAACTTCTGGGGACGTTGACTCCAGACGAAAGAGAAATATTCAGAAAATTGGCTGAAGAAATTCAAGATGAGGAGTTAGGACTTGATTCGTCGTGTTTTCCGGGACAGAAAAGCAACATCCAAAAATGAAGATTCATAAAATTCCATTTATTGGAAACTGTTCCTGTAAAGATGCAGTTGTCGTTTCCATTTTCTATTATTGTTTCTGTTTAAATACATCCCAAAATCGACAATTTTTCGCGGAATGATTCATACATGTTCCTTTCTTGATTTTCAATAGTGGTCCGTTTCATGTTAATAAACAATTGTTTCCTGTTACTTGTTTGTTTTCTGGTTTACTGAGTTAAGACGACTCTATTTGGCACTATACTGTTTATCGAATTTTCAGTTTCTATGACTTCTTTGTTAAAATTCACAAATTTCAGGATCTTTTTGGTATTTATCTGCAATTTCATCAACTCCGAGTTAACAATTTCACCAAAAGACTTTCAGAATCCACGAGAATCTTGAAATGATGCCCACTCATCGGTTCGTCTCCACTGTTTTTACCTCCCCTGCTCGACGTCTCTTTTCAACGATTAACACTACAACATCTTCATCATCCGTATCCTCGGAAGCCCAAGTCATCGATACGGATCGTGTTCAGAAGCTGGTGTTCAAATCGATTTCTGCTGAAGTCAAGAAGGAGAGAAGACAACGACTTTTTGCCGTTGTCCACGTTAATGGAAGACAGTGGAAGGTACAGCGAACTTGATTTTCTCCAATGCATCTAAAATCTTAAGCAGAAATTTTATTTCACTATCAGTGGAAATTGTATACTTTTTGAATTCGAATTTTTTTGGCTAGAAAAAATGCGTTAGAGACTTTCCAAAAAATGTGGGTAGTTGGAAAAACTGGATGAAATCTGAAAAAAATAATCATCTGATGCTAAAAGAATCCGACAGTTTCAGAAACTTGTTTTTCAGAAATCAAAATTTTTAAAACCCAGAAAAGTCAAGTTTTGAAGATACTCCAAGATTTAGATTCGAAAAATGTTTACTTTGAAGAACTAAACATTCATCGAATTCTAATCTCAATTGTTTGACATTTTAATTTTTTGCAAGCTTTTTAGTATTTCGAAAGTTAAGCCTATAGAAATTCAATGTTTTAAATATTGCCATATTCTACAGGTCAGCGACGGCGATCTCATCAATCTCGAAGGTAATCTCCCGCTTGACGTTGGCGACGAGATTCGTCTGGAGAAAGTTTTGATGGTGGGCGGAACCAAATTCTCCATGTTTGGATGTCCGTTGCTCGACGCGGGGGCTGTTACTGTAGATGCTGTCGTTGTCGAGAAGAAGACGACGAATCCAGAAGTACACTATGTCCATCTCAATCACCATCAGACAAAATTTCTCAATTGTTAGTTACTAGATAAAGCTCTTGGAATGTAAAAAACCCCGAATTTTGGACGTTTCAAAATCAGTAGAGCCAACGGAAAGATACCGAAATTTGGTGAATTGAATAAAATTTGGACTCTAACCATGTGCTGTCATGTCAACCAAAATATATGCCCATAGACATCTTACTTTCAGGGAAATCCGATGAAGCCACCGTACTCAGAATCAAGAATGTGACGGCCAAACAAGTGGAGCAGTGAAATAGACATTTCCCTTCAGCGATTGTTGATTCTAAGTGATTTAATGTGCTCCATTTTTGTTTATCGATTTTTTCTTGTTGTTACCTTAGCTTCCCCTTTTTTTTAAATCACTCTGATGCTAGTTTTTGATTGATAGTTTAAAATGCTCAATTCGATAAATTTTTTTACAATACATCCCGATTCTGAAAAATTCCCAGACATTTCAAACTGTCAAAAAATCGATTAATATATATTTTTGCATTCAATTTATTCTACAGGGAAGTGTGTTCATATTTTTCTTTATACATATTATTCAGTTTTCCCAAGTTTCATCGCGCTCCATTGCGAACTTGGGGAAATTCAAAATTTTGATCTTTCCCGCTCACTTTTTTTCTCATGTAGGTCACGTCAAATATAAAAATTTGGTTGATTTTGTGTTTTCGACGTGACCTACATGAGAAACAAGTGAGCGGGAAAGCTCAAAATTTTGAATTTCCCCAAGTTCGCAATGGAGCGCGATGAAACTTGGGAAAACTGAATAATATTTAGAACTAAAAAATTGTGTTTGTGTGTCCTCTGTTCTGGTCATTACATTCTCAATTCGATTCTAGGCGGTCAAATTATTAGAAAATGTTGAGTTATATATCTGTAAAAGAAAATGTTGTAAATAGGATACTTAGTTCATAATCAAACTTTCAACAAGCAATTTTGTCAAACTCTTTATTCTGTTTGACAATGTTTAATTTTTCGGCAAACACTCTTTGACTACACTACTCTTTGACTACACCTACTCTTTGACTCCACTTTCTCTTTGACTACACTTGCTCTTTGACTACACTTGTCTCTTTGACTACACTTGTCTCTTTGACTACATGTTCTCTTTGACTTCACTTTTTCTCTTTGACTACACTTTTCTGAAAAAATTGTGCCAATTCTGAGGTCCATTCGAAAAATCAGGCTCAGAAAACGCCTTGTCAGTAAACTTCGCACGTTGTAGAACACTTCAAAACCTTTCTAAGCCTGAATTTCAGACGAACGAGTGGTTTGGTATCTTGATAGGTGTAGTCAAAGAGAAAAAGTGAAGTCAAAGAGAACATGTAGTCAAAGAGACTGGAATTCGCCGATGATGTCGTTCTACTCGCCTCCGATGAGATCGAAATAAAGGAAAGACTAAAACTGTTGAAGAAATATGGAAAGGACATAGGGCTCACCATAAATGCTTCAAAAACTGTCCTGCTCTCCAACATTCCGACGCTGCTTTCCATCGATATAGATGGGGACAAAATCCTAAAATCCTCTGGCTGCCGTTACCTAGGACGTTGGATAGAAAGCTCAGGCAACCTCGACAACGAAATCTCCAGAAGAATCCAGGCAGGCTGGGCAGCTTTTCATTCCCTAAAACCCCTAGTCAGATCCTTGGACCAGAGGGAAAAGAAGTACATGTTCCACCAGAATATCCTCCCTGCCCTATTGTATGCCGCCGAAACATGGAACACCTCTGCCCCTACCATAAATCGGCTCCAATCGGCTGCCAACGCGATCGCCAACTCCTGCGAAATCTCCAATTGGCTCCCCGACATCCAACATATACTCCTCGCCAAGAAGTGCAGATGGGCTGGACACATCGCAAGAGCCAGTTCTCTCAGATGGTCAAAAATCGTCACAGAATGGCAACCGAGGAACGGCAAGAGGAATTGTGGTCGTCCGAAGAAACGATGGAGTGATGACATCAAAGACGCCCTAAGAGAATACAAAGACGCCCAGTCGAGACGCAATGGCATTGTCGAAGGAAGGAAAAGGCTGGGAATCCTATTACCGAAGACCACCTGGTCTACCGAAGCCAGGAAGGACCGATCCTTGTGGTCTGATTTTGTCCGCAGCTGCTCCAGCTTGAAACCCACGGACATCTAAGTATCTAAGTAAGTAAGATACCAAACCACTCGTTCGTCTGAAATTCAGGCTTAGAAAGGTTTTGAAGTGTTCTACAACGTGCGAAGTTTACTGACAAGGCGTTTTCTGAGCCTGATTTTTCGAATGGACCTCAGAATTGGCACAATTTTTTCAGAAAAGTGTAGTCAAAGAGAAAAAGTGAAGTCAAAGAGCATGTGTAGTCAAAGAGACAAGTGTAGTCAAAGAGAAAAGTGTAGTCAAAGAGCAAGTGTAGTCAAAGAGAAAGTGGAGTCAAAGAGTAGGTGTAGTCAAAGAGTAGTGTAGTCAAAGAGTGTTTGCCTTAGACAAAAGTGTTAGTTGAGTGTTTGATTTCTATTTAACTAAATTTCCTACAAAATGGAAAAATTGAAGATCTGGGATCATTTTCATATTTTCGAGTTTTCCCATTACTGTAGTACTACTCTGAAATCGGAGCGTGAACAAAAATAGTTTTGAACTCTTACTATAATTCTTATTTTCAGTAGGTAACTTTTTATGAGGATTCCTTTCCGCATAGACTCGAGCCAACAGATTTTCACCAATTTTTGGCAGGTTTTCAAAAATTACTTCGAGATGATGCCCATCTTTTTTGTTTTTCGATTCATGAAGAAATGAGGTCACGAGAGAGCAAAAAGCTCCTTTGTGGGGCCATTCAGTGATTACAGCTTTTAAAGGGGAGAGGGTAATGAGCTCACGGAATTATTTTTCACAATTTTCATTTTTAAAAATATGACGTTGGTCGATCGTCCCCAGAGGTTCGTAGCCCGTCTGGTTCATATTACAACCGAGAGTTATTGCAGATTAAGTCAGATAGATTTTTTCTAATAGAAACTGTCCCTTATTCATTCACACTAAAATTTCGAACATGGTGCACCTTCGGCGCACTCCCCTCAATTATCAATTTTGCATGTATATGGCTATAATTGATACTTGACCACTCAGTGTCTACGATTGGCTACACTTTGCCCTACTCCCATCTAAGTTTCCAATCAGTTTCCACCATCTCCCACTCTCAAAGATCAACAACCTTTTCGGTCATTTCTTTTTCTCTCTCTATCTCGTTCTCACCTCCTTCTCTGCGTTTTTCCTACGTCCACACACTCCCACCATTCTCAATGCGTGCGTCTCTCAACTTTCTCTCCTTGTTTCGTGGCGTCGGCAGTTTTGTGTCCCCATCGCGTCCTCGCTTGCGACGGCCTCTCGAATCACCTTCTTACTTTTTTCCTTTTTTACTCCTTTTTCTCTTTATACTCTGGGGCACCCGTTATCTCTAATTATAGGGTATACTTGGTGCACTAGCTTGTGATCCATTTCTTTTTATTATAATGTTTCCACTTTCTAGTTTCTTTGCTATACTCATATTGCTCTGATTTCGTCGAAAAGTCTTCTTTCTTTATTGCAATTATCATTGAATAATTTTTCAATGCTATATTACTCCTCGCGGCATCCTCAAAAGGAAATAGCCCCTATTGAAAGAGAGCTAAAAAGATTTAAAACTAGTCGACTGTTTGGTTTAGAATTATGGATAATTAGTAATGAATAACAATTATTCGGTATCAAGATATCTAAAAATCAATCGGAAGGAAGATATAGTAATCAAATTCACATCTCGTACACATAGCTTTCCATTTTTCACCAGAAAGATTTTTCAAGAAGTAGTAAAATGCAGTGTATCCACTAAAGTCGGTCACACTGAAATCTTACGAAAAATTTAAATTTAAAAGAATATAGTTAAATTTTCACATACAATAACCAACATGTTTGAACGAATTTTTATTTCAATTCTTCTGATTCTGTCAATTTGCAACCATAAAAATCGGATCAATACTGAAGGCGCTAGTGCGAGCAGACAAGAGTCACAAAAAATTTTCCTAAAAGTAAGATTGAAACTTCCATCTTTCTTATTTGCCAGTTCACGTCACTTTCCCGGAATGTCTCAAGACCGAAACAGGAACACATTGATAAGAGGAAAAAAAATTTGCTGTTACAAAGAAGACGCAGTTAAATCATAATATCGTAGAGTGAAAAGCTCCCGCCTGGTCCGATTGTTTGTATTCACAGTCACTGGACACCTCCTTTTTCACTGCAACTGACGAGAGCATAATAGCATTAGCAAGTCGAGAGAGACAGAGAAGCAACGAAAAAGGCATAGAGATCGTGAACAAACATCGGAAGCTCTTTTCTGAGACACTTTTTTAGTTCTTGAAAAAAATTGAATCTTTGAGCTCAATAGACTGGATTTTGCCAAATGTGCTTCTCTAGTCTGTATTGTCTAGGGTCGCGGTTGCGATAATATAGTGTGTTTGGCATTCTGCCAATTGCCTTTCAATCGAAAGTTGTTCATTCTCAATGCTGGGTATACATAGTGTGCTGAGAAGTTAAAATCTACCTTGAATGGGTGACGATCGATTGTTTGTAGAGTAAAACTATTCTTTTCCAATTTTTCTGTTAAAAATATTGCATAAAATCAGATTTAGAAGTTTTGAAGAATCTGAGAATCTCGGAATATCATTTTTCTAAAGTTCTATCTATTCGAAAAACAGATAAAAATTCTGATTTAAACCCCCAATGAGCAAAGCAGAAAAACGGTTTTGTTTTCCCAAAAATACTTTTTCTCTAGAAATGAATCGTGTTTACTTGATAGGAATAAATAAGTATGTGCTCAGATAGGAACATTTTTTGTTATAGCAGAATTTATTTGAGAAGCTTCCATCTCTAAAACTGGGGCAAACACTTTTTGACAACACCTACTCCTCGACACCCTTTTCTCTTTGACAACACTTGCTCTTTGACTACTCTTTTCTCTTTGAATACACTTGTCTCTTTTGACTACATATTCTTTTTGTCTTCACTTATTCTCTTTGACTACATCTATTCAAGATGCAAGACCACGTTTTCGTCTGGAATTCAGTGATTCGATTTCAGACTCCCAGCCATTCAAGATTAGTCCCCCTCCTATATTTGAACCCCCCCCCCCCCCCTCTATTTTTACTGGGGACTTTTTCACAAAACCTCCCACAATGATTACACTCATTTCCCAGAATACGACAATACTTATCAATATCTTTTTTCACAGTTCCTATAGCTTATTGCTATTCTTTCCCTTTAAGCTCCATTTTTCAGAGTTGCCGCACATATCGATTTCGGGAGTTGAATGAAATTGGAAAGAAACGGCGGTTCGTTTAGTGGGTGCACGTCTTCCACTGCGAAATGCCTAGTTTGTGAACATCCCGATGGCGGTTCGGCACACTTTGGCAGCACCTCCTGTCTTGCGTGCGCTGCATTTTTTCGGCGGACGGTATCATTAAATATACAATTTGTGTGCAAGAAAGACAGAATGTGTGTTATATTCCATGGTAAGTTATAGGCTGGGAAGAAGATGCACGTCTTGAGTGAAAATTTCAAAAGAACATTTTCTTAATCTTATGTTTCTAATAATTGTTTTAATTTTGAAACACCTCCTAACGTGTCAATTCCAAAAGAAACATTAATTGATTTTAAGAACTGCGAATGATATGCCGAGCATGTAGATTTGACAAGTGCGTTAAAGCGGGTATGCGACGGGAGTGCGTCCAGAAGCGGAGATCAAACAAAAAAGTGCCAAAAAAACACATGATTAAAGAAGAAATAAAAATGGAAATAATAGATGATATCAAATTTGAATGTCCTGATGAACAAATCGATTTGTTTATCTCGCCGATATCCTTGGAAAATATCAAGAAGTCACCACCAGAGTTTGTCAGCACTATGGATAGCCCTGCCATGACTGAATATGTGAGTTTGACAGTTTTCAAAATCCAATCGATAAATGGTTTTGAATGAAAAAAGGAAACCTTTGAAAGTTTAAGTCAAAAAAGAGCAAGGGTCATAAAAGCCATCTCACCAGTGTATTTATTATCCAATGGCCACCCAATGGACCCTCGCTCAACGACACTCCACTATATTTCAGTATGTTGCTGATCGAACGCGCATTGAAATTTAGCGGAGTGTCGTTGGGCGAGGGTTCATTAGGTGGCGAATGGATAATAACGAATTTAATTTACGAAATTGGGGGTTTTCTACTCCTGCAGTTGCAAGCACTTTTATGACAGTTTGGGACTGTTCTTACTATGATCTTCTTGAAATCTCTTCGTATTATAACCCGCTGACATAAGCAAGTTTGTTGTTACAGAAGTATTCTGATATCCCTTCCACAAGCACCTCAATACAAAGATCAGAAATGAGTAAGTTTTTCTTCTACGAGTTACTTATTATACAATGCCAGTCTTAGTCAATGTCAGTCCTTGCTGAATTGTTTCTTCGGCTGCGATATCTCGAAGCGAAATTGCTACCGTAATATATTAAAATTTAAAGGAACATGCCGTGAATTTCAGGTCAATTTCATGATTTGCCTTGTTTTTCGAACGATTTTCAAAAAATTTCGGAGCGAAATGTTATTTTTTGCTCCGAAATTTACGCTCCGAAATTTGTTGAAAATCGTTCGAAAAACATGAATAATTGACCTGAAAAGCTGGGTATGTTACTTTAAATTTTAATATATCACTGTAGCATTTTTGTGCCGAAATATAAGTAGCAGCCGAAAAATCAGGGAAATTCAGCCAGGACAGACATTGACTGAAACTGGCATACTATGAAAATTGTGAAATTGTGAACTGAACATCAAGTTTGAAGTTGAACATCCCAAAGCACATTTGCATTTATTTTTCAGTCCGCAACTATAAGATTTCGTGACTTATGTTAGCATAACTTTGCCTTTGCAGCGCCCTCACGACAATCTAACGATTCTTCAAAAATATTGACCATGAATGGAGAGGAAATTCTGAGGTTCTACGTTGATCAGCTGAAGTCTTCCATGGATAGGAGACGGATGATTTTCACAGACACAGCATTGTTGGCAGTTGTGGAGGATCGAGGAGATGTGGTGAGTATAATAAGTTTGATCCAATTTTCACTAGTTTGATCCAATTTTCACTTTTCCCAGCTGGGAGGGAATTTTCACTGGGAAGAATAATAAACTTTGCTTCTGGCCGACGTTTTATTGAAGTTGCAATTTCACCCAGTATATTTCTCCTCGAATTCATCATCCTAACAATGATATTTTCCAGCCATTCGACGCCACAAATCCAGCTCCACATTCCTTGAAAAGACAATATGAATCGCAAAGATTCGATAATATGTTAGCGTGCGATTTCTGCAAAGCCTGTCCTGGATTTGATCTACTTGACCAGGTGGAAAAGGCCGTTTTTTATAGATCTTGCTCGTTGGCCTACTGTCTTTTGGATATTGCTTGGATTACTGTACAAGCATATCCAGTAGAGAAGAAGGAGCCATTAGTGATGTATACAGACGGGAGTGTCTGTACTGTTAATGACATGAGCTATGGATGGGATGATGAACCGGACATTGACGCGCAGGAAAAGAAAAAGTGAGTTTGAAAAAACTTAGATCTTCACACAAACTTGAGTTTTTGAGTTTTTTCGATTCTAATCTTTGGAGATTTTCCTATTATGGTTAATTATTTTTTCAAATTTCAGCCTTTTCCTTGGCTTTGTCAAAAGATTCAACGACCAAATTTGTCGTCCAATTCGAGACATCAAGTTAACCCATGTAGAGTTTGCAGCCTTGAAAGGTCTTTGTATATGGAAATTGGGTGAGTACTTAGTTTTCCTAGGCTTGGCGACTTCACTCCTAATGGAACCGAACCAGTGTGTGCTCTCGAGAAATGATTTAACAAGAAATTCCTGTCGAATTCCCATTTGACTTCAGCATACCGTTAAGTCGCAGATTTTCCAGGGTACTGTGAATTCACCAATAGTATGAAAGTTATCGGAAAAGAGCACGAGGAGGCAATATTGCAAGGACTACATAACTATTATGAGGATCTATACGAGACCAATGAGATGATTAGTACCCGGCTGGGTAACTTGATCTTACTAATGGGGACTGTGTTTGTGAGTTTTAATTGACTTTAGAGGAAGTCTTTAGTCAGATTTGTTTACCTAGAACCTTAAAGGAGGATTCCGACCCAAAAATGAATTATTTTTAAAATGTGCTAGAAGTTGTGTAGATTACGAATATCGAAGTGGAACAGCTTGAAAAAAATCGTGGCGCTCAAAAAGCGCTATCGCCGGTGCTCAAAGTGATCACAAATGGAACAGAAATTTGAAATTTATTGCGAAATCGCGAGAGGCCGCGTAATTTCCCTTTCCATTTTTTTTTTCAAATTTTTCTTTCATTAGGGATCACTTTGAGCACCGGTGATGGCGTTTTTTGAGCGCCACGATTTTTTAAAAGCTGTTTCACTTCGATATTCGTAATCTACACAACTTTTTTTAAAAGTTAATTCATTTTTGGGTCGGAATCCTCCTTTAATTTGGTTTTTTAAAAAATTATCCATGAAAGATTTCAGGAAATGAACCAACTTATAATGGAAACATACAAATCCGCTGAACTCTTCGCTCTCTTCAAACTCGATGCTCTCTCGAAATCCCTGTTGACGCTGTAGTAAATGGAACTACTATATCAAAATAAAGAAGTGATACTCGCAAACACTGATTACCACTTTGCTCATTTTGATAATATCCAATAATATCATAAAACTTCGGGTTGTAATCTCTCTTTTCTATTATGGTTTTTTCAACAGGCAAAGCGCGCTCCGCTGCAGTAGGCGGCAGACTAGCGTTTGGGGAAAGCTCTTCCGCCAAATGCAGGTCTTTTTTATATTGGAAATGAATGTAGGTCGCGTGTATTAGTCTACGAGTGCAAAATGTGAAGGAGTTGGTGTATTCAAAGAGTAATATATGTAGTCAAAATCAATTCCCGATCAAGCCCAACTTTTATTAGTCCGTGATTAATATTACATTAAAAAAGGAAATTACATAAAGAAAATGAAGTTTGGTGTTACCAAAATGCTGTGGACGCGCTCTATCTCGACGAGTGAGATTGAACGCGCGCCCACAAAATTTTTGGAACGAAATTGAATTAGCCCAAAAAATATGACCGACGCGCAACAAATCAACCTCACTATGATGGCTATTAAAACTCAACAGGGCGCTCCAGTGCACTCCCAATTGTGGAGGAGGCGGGCCAGGTGAATATGAAAAACGCAGTAAATTTTTTGAATTTTCAGCTCTCGCGCCTCTTTCACCGGTGCACCGGACCAAGTGCAGATTTACGGACTCTCACCTCTCACTGTGTTTATTCTATTTGCTCAATATCAGGGCATGCGCTTTTTCTAGCAGACCAACATTTTTAGGTTTATTGTCGGATTTTTTAAAGTGAGACTCGGTGTTTGCGGACTTTACAGTATCGCAAGCCAAATTTGGCTTGGTGAACTGAAAAGTCCGCAAACACCGAGTCTCACTTTAAAAAATCCGACAATATTTTCGAAAAATTTGATCTCCCAGTGTTCAAATTTGATCTCCCAGTGCACTGCAGTGCTGGAATAGCATGCACTGAGATTCACATTGATGTGTGAGATAACGCGTCCACAAAATTTTTGGTTGAGATGGAACGCGGCGGTCATATTTTCGGGACGCTAATATTATTATATTCATTAAAGTTTTTCTTCAATTTGTTTATATTCAAGGTGCTGAAAAGAGCCGGGATATCCTCGAACCAGACGCTGAAATGTTTTTTTTTGGTTTACTGTAGATGACGATTTTCTGCAAACACCGTCACGGCAAAATGCACCATAAAATTGAAAAACAAAAAACACATTTTCATTTTTATTCTTGATTCGGCTTATTTTTCGATCTTTCTTCACCCCATTGTTGATGGACTCTTGACGGGTTTATTTTTTTTAAATATTGTTTTATTAGAACTTATTTCAATCTTCATGCGCACCCTTTTTGATGCGTCCTGAGATTGAGATGTATCGCATCGGCCAGACTTTTCGGGCAATTATAAACGTAAATTACCTTTCTTCAGAGTTTCTTTAATTTTCGATGAGAAGCTGTCCTGTGATTTTTCTTGCAATAGTGGCCCATCAGGCACCCGTACCACATCAAACCGTCTTCTGATTTGAGTTTTATCAGGATTTTTCAATTTATCGGCTCTCAAAATTGTATTTTCCGATGTTACAGGATATTTGTTTGGTGGAACTTTAACTTGGCCTCGTCCCACCCGGCACCCAGGTACGATGCAGGAGTCTTTTGGTGCCTGTTCTAGAAATCGCAATTTTGAGAAAAAATTTGTTTTTTTTCTAACTTCAGCGAAACCTTTCTGGCTGATGAATATTCGCAAATTTTGGAAAACTCACTCAATTTTTGTTCACTGATAAGCATGCTCACTTCACGATGTTCCAGCAGTAGTGCTAGTTGTTGGTCTTCGTAAGTCCTAGAAATTTAAATTTTCGGTAAACTTGGGGATTTAGGAATTTCAGCAGCTTTGGAGGTCAAAAGAATTCTCTAATCCAAAAACGGTACTTGATAGTGCATAACACAATTGTGTTTGCTGTTTAGATGCTCGATTTTTTCATAATGAACTTGAATATTTTTATCTAAAAAAAAAAAATGAAACACCTCAAAGTTTCTACTGTTCGATAGTTGATGTTATTCTTAGTTTTTCTATTAAATATTATCGAAACATCCCAAGTTTCATCGCGCTCCATTGCGAACTTGGGGAAATTCAAAATTTTCAGGTTTCCCGCTCACTTGTTTCTCTTGTAGGTCACGTCGAAACCGCAAAATTAACAATGTTTTTATATTTGACGTGACCTACATACATGAGAAAAAAGTGAGCGGGAAACCTAAAAATTTTGAATTTCCCCAAGTTCGCAATGGAGCGCGATGAAACTTGGGATGTTTCGATAATATCTCGCGCTCATTTTTCTGTTCTCACCTTGCCAACTCCACATCCGTCACACGATCCAACAAAACTTGATTGCTCTTCAGTTTTTCATTTACCTCATGTCGTCGTCGTCGTAGTTGGGTTAGTATGTCTTCACACCGCCCATAAAATGTTGGTGTTAATGTTGAGATGCTCTGGAAAAGGAAACAAACACTGAAATCAAAATGGAACTTTCACTCCATTGACTCTACCCCCATATCCACCAAGCAGAAGGCGCCAGTTCTGACACACTGAATACCGTAAAACCTTTAATAGTAATGGATACTTTTGTGAAATTCGAATTTGAGGAGGTTGAACAATAGAAGACTATGTCCTTCTATTAGAGGTTTTACGGTAATTGAATTTCTATAAAAACTTCATTGGTAAAAATTTTATTTATAAAATTCATCTCTCTTCAAAATTAATAATGACCCTACCATTTCCCCTCCCCTGTCGTAGAGCAGCTCGTTGATTGTCGCCGACACGTCTCCTTCGTATTTTCGAAGAGCGCACTCGATTTGCGCGGCGCAAATATTGGGAAACATTTGTTGAAAGTCTCGCATTGCCTAAAATGTTCGAATTCTTCGGAATTTTTTGAAGAGCAAGCTTGTTCATATTTTCGAAAAAAATGTCTATGCAAGAGAAAATTGAGTTCAACTTTAGTTTCTGGGTCAATTATATTTCACTCACTTCGTTGAAATCCAATAACTCCTCATCAGCTTCTCCCCCAAGGTCATTGTTGTGAAATCTGTTACTATCCATAGATGCTCTTTACTGAAAAGTGTAACGCGTCATCAACGTATCATGATTGCAGAAAGGCTATTTAGTATGAAAATTAATAAAATAGGATGCCACTTTTCCTGGTCTTTTCTAAAAATAACGATTGAAAAAAGAATGATGAATCATATTTTTACTTCACCTCCTCCGCTATTCCCACCCTCACAATCAAGAAGCATAGACTATTTCATGAAATGCAAATAATGCAAATTTTTGAAGAAGGAAGCGGTCAACATGACGAAGAATACCCAAGAAAAGGTTACCTACTAATTTTATAACCAGACGACAAAATTTTGTCGAAGCGAAGGTTCCAGAGGAAAAATCACCAGAGAAAAACATTAAAATTTTGATCGTTCGTTAAAAGACTGATATAGTTTTCGAAAAAAAAAACCCATTTTCCCTTAATATCTCGAGAACCAATGATGAGAAGATGCTCCGAAAAAATTTCTTACAAAAAAGTTTTCCACCATCACCCACTTTTTTTTCTATTTTCGTTCTCGTAATTTTAGTTTCCGTTCTAATATTCTAAATTTGAGCATCGCAATGATACCCACACGGATGGCTCATGCAGGGACAAGAGAACAAGTTGTTCAAGCCCAATTCACAATCAACAGTCCTCACTCCATAACGACATCTGGTGAAAAAAAGGGCGTCGTTACGAAAACTCCAGCAAACTCTCGTCTTGTTAATCAAAAAGACCACGTCTCCACGAAGCAGCAACAATTAGCACCAGGAGGACTTGCGTACCGCAATTCTAACGTTAATGGAGGAAGGACCATGAGCAACATCGGAAAGTATGGAAATCACTACAAGCAACAGAGACAGGTCAGTCAAAATATATATTTCGGTTTTACGAGGCTAAAAAATTCTTGTGAAAAATACAAAAAAAAATCGATCCTGGAGACACGTTTTTCTTTAACTAGCAAGCTGACAATAACGACTGGCACTGACAATGAGGAATAGCAAAAGTTGTTTATTGTTATTTCAAAATTGTGTAGAATAGCAACCACAATAAAATGAACACACAATAAACTGAAATTCAAAATCGAAGCTCACCATTGTTATATTTTTCGACTGTCATTATCACTATCTTCACTATCGGTTTTAACCATTCCTCCTCTATCATGATTCATGACGTAAAACAGTGAGAGGAACGAGTCTGTGTCAATTATTGTACGCTATTATATCGATACCAGTCTGCTCACCACAGGCTGGATTTGCGGCGTTGTCGCTCAAATTTGCCCAGGAACCTCGCGGTTTTATACGCCACCGACACCCTCGACTTAGTTATTGTGGCGGTAAAATGCAGCTGAACTTGCGCCACCGCACTCCAGTGGAAAAATCACCGTGTCGGGACCTTTTGCCGCAGGAGTGCGGTGGCGCAAGTTCAGCTGCATTTTGCCGCCACAATACACGCGTGGCGCGGTTGGGTGTGGGCTGCACTGCCGCGCGGTAATCGCGGGTTCGATTTTGTGGCGCGACCTTCTTTAAAAGAGGTGTCCGGTCAAAAATTTTTATAGTTTCAAAATGTGCAGGTTATTTGGCAGATTCCGGATATAGTCGTCGGCTACAGACACAAACAGACACACACACACACACACACACACACACACACACACACACACACACACACACACACACACACACACACACACACACACACACACACACACACACACACACACACACACACACACACACACACACACACACACACACACACACACACACACACACACACACACACACACACACACACACACACACACACACACACACACACACACACACACACACACACACACACACACACACACACACATAACTTTTCGTTTGTTTTAAAGACCCCCGTTATGGTAAATCTGAGAAAAAAGAAGACCCAATTTGTTAGTTTACTAGAACTCCAAAAATGCCGGCCTTTTCGAAATACCAGCTAGAATCTCCATTTATCTTTCAATTGCCAGCATGAATTCAATTCCTCGCTCTCCGTATCCGTGTCTTCGATGCGTTCGCTGCGGATTCTTATACGATGTCCTGCTGTTTGATTGTCAAATAACATTAAGAATAGTTGAAAAAAGTGAGACACCAGACAAAGATCGATTTTTAGTAGAATTCAGAAAGAAAGGAGAGCGTGTCAACACCAGGATTCTCATGATTCTCTGCCGCTCTTGTTCCTTCTTTTCGATAGTAAATAAAACAACAAGAATTTCTCTATATATATATCCCCGAATTTGCCTTTGTAGAGAAGAACGAAATTTAAGATTTTTCGCTTTTGAAATCGGACGCAGATGCTGAAGAGGATAAGTGTTAGATTGCAGGAAATCGAAATTCGAGAAAATGAGCAGTTTTTATAGCGTTTATTTGAGCATACAGTCAAGCTAATATGAAAATTCTACATGCTGACTCAGATTCTGGGCAAAACCTGATTTTGAAAACTGAACAAAAATCTGCTAAATGTTCACATGAATTGAGTTTGTTATGACCGATACAGTTTTCGATTTTCTCGGAATATTCTATGAGAATGTCGGCAATTAGTCGCGTAGAAAACAGGCGGACGTTATACTCTTGTGGTGAAAATTGTTAAGAAGGACTTTTTTCCCATAGAAGTGCGGTGGAGCAAGTCCTGTTTTCAGCCCGACATATTGTCGAAATAATTAAACTGAGACTCGGTGTTTGCGGACTTTTCAGTTCACCAAGCCAAATTTGGCTTGAGATACTGTAAAGTCTGCAAACACCGAGTCTCAGTTTAATTATTTCGACAATATACAAATTCCAATAACGTGTGTAGAAGCGCTAAATAGCCAGATTCCACTCCTGATCACAATGAAAAAAACTATTGCCTTACTTTTTCTGCTATCATATAGACAGTAAAATCTGTATTAGATGGGCATGCCTATCCATTTTCCAGAACCTACAAAAAATATTTCTCAATTCTTGAAATGGATCATAACATCTGTTGGAGAAAATATCTTACTTACCGTATTTACTCTAATAGATGCCGGTTTAATTTTCGTGGTTTGATGCCGGTTTATTAGAGAGTGCCGGCCATTTAGAGAGTGCCGGTCTATTCTTCAAAGAATCAATTCATCAAATATTTACAGAATAATTGGTGTTTTTTCACTGACTATGAGAATATGTATGATGAAGGCATTTTCGAACATTTATAAAGGGCAAATATCATCCGAAATTATGTGAAATCCAAAATTGTGCGAAAACCCCTAGAAAAAAACTTGAAATTCTCAAAAAATAGTTCTAATGTCATTAATTTTTGGGGTGCCGGTCTATTTTTCAAAATGGTCATTTGACTGCCGGTCTTTTAGAGGGTGCCAGGCATATAGAGGTCCGTTGTATTAGAGTAAATGCGGTATATAATCTGCTCGAAAGTTTGTCGGTGTTGATAACGTTATCCAGCCTGCGGTAAGCGGTAAGCAGGCCGGTTTAAAACTTATTTTGTGGCGTGCCTAGTCAACTTTCGACGAAAATTCTAATAAGACTAACTTAAGGCCGTTTTAGTTTCAAGAATGAGCTCGTTTTTAGCTCATCGGGGTGCCCTTCTGAGATTTTAAGGTGTATATTTTTGCTTTGTATTTTTTGGGACAATCTGAATTAGTTTTAAAAGTTTCATTCCCGTCTGATGTTGCACCGTGAAGCATGAGGGCAACCGGACACACATGAAAGCACACAGAGGCACATTCACTCACACACACGTACACACATGCACACACGCACGCACACATACACACACATTGTCCGTGGAAAGAAAAGAGGCAATCGTTTCTCTATAACTCTTCATCTTCTATTCGTTCTCCCCCTTTTTTCAATTCTCCTTCTCTTTCTCGGGACGCCTGCGTCTGAAATTTTCACTTTGCTTATATCTTCTCTATCTTCTCTTTCTTCCCCCCCCCCCCCCCCCCTCTCTCCCTCTCTCTTTCTCTTTTTCTATCAATCCATCCTCTTCAGTTCTCACGACGACAACTAGGCTGCCACCATCATGTTCTCCGTTATTCCCCGAAAATTCAATACGCACCATAATAAAAATCATTCTAATTAGTTCTCGCCGTCTCAAACAATCCGGCTAGTTTTATTGTGTTAGAAAATGCTAAAGCTCTTTCTTTCTCTCTCTCTCTCTCTCTCTCTCTCTCTCTCTCTCTCTCTCTCTCTCTCTCTCTCTC
>OZ016470.1:16495148-16562447 GCA_963966625.1 Caenorhabditis zanzibari
ACTCACTTCCTTTTTTATTCGTCGTTTCACTGCTAGTCATCGATTGCTATTGTGGCGGTAAAATGCAGCTGGACCTGCGCCAGCGCACTCCTCTGGTAAAAGGCCCCGACCACTGTGATTTTTTCCGGAGATTTGATTTGGGAGCCTAGTCCACGGCCCCCCCGGCCTTGCCGCTCCCGGCCGCGGCCACCGAATTTTTGCAGTGTTAATTTATCTTCCAATTCACTCAACTGAAAATTTCTCAAAATCTAGCGGATAACTTTTTTTTTCTACGGATATTTTTCTTTTAAATTTAGTTTTCAATTTTTCAACAAAAAATCAGGTCCTAAAAAAATGTCCTACGACCAGCATTTTTGTTTTACGGCGCAAAAAATTGCGGTGGCCTAGCTTTTTTCCAAGTTAGGCCGTGGCCGGGAACTGACTGACCAATCAGCATCGTTGGCTAGCCTATCAGCGACCTTAACTCCGCCTATTTTTTGTTTCACTGCAGCTAAAATCCGTTTTTGCCCAATCTCCGGAAAAAATCACAGTGCCGACACGATGATTTTTCCACTGGAGTGCGGTGGCGCAGGTCCAGCTGTATTTTACCGCCACAATAGAATTCTAGAGCCTTCCAGATGGTCTTGTTGGTTTTTGCAGGGTAAAATGGGCCGGGCTGGGGGGAAAACCGGCAAAAACTCATTGACTGCAAATGATGCGAAAATGTTTGGCTTGCCTTCGATATTTTTGTATATGTGTTCTGCTCTTTTCTCTATTATTTCTATGACGTGTTCATGTTTTCACTGTGACGGATTATGTCTCTGAAAATGTTGACCTCGCGCTCCATTTCAATCTTTTTGCGTATTGTGGCTATTTTTTCCAGAAAAAGCGCGCTCCGCTGAACTAGTCGACGGACTAGCGTTTGTGGAAAGCTCTTCCACCAAATTCAGCCATTTTTGATGGAAGAGCTTTCCCCAAACTCTAGTCCGTCGCCTAGTGCAGCGGAGCGCGCTTTGCGTGGAAAAAAGAACCATAATACGAAATTTTTTAGCGCTGAGAGATCAAGCGAGTGGATCTTATTTTGAGCCCGACATGTGTTGTGCATATGTAGTCTTGAAAAAATATAGTTTAGAATCTCTGGCTGGAAAAATGTATCTGAATGCTTTTTTATTCCAGCTGGGTTTGGAACATGGAAGATTTTAAAAGTGTGTAGAGAAACGACGGACTGTGTGCCTTCGAGCACATTTGCGCGACAGTAAAAGCGAGCGTGATACCCCCAAAAAACAACCCTAATGAAATAGGTTCCCAATAAAACAACGGGATCTCCGGTAGAATATGCTTTAATGTCTAGTCCTATTATGGCAGTCTCCGTCAATGTCAGTCCTGGCCGAGTTTCCCGGATTTTTCGGCCGCGATATCTCGGCACGAAAATGCTACAGTAATCTATTAAAATTTAAAGGAACATACCCTGATTTTCAGGCCAATTTTTTAATTTGTCATGTTTTTTTCAACAAATTTCGGAGTGAAATGTAATTTTCGGAGCAAAAAATAACATTTCGCTTCAAAATTCATTGAAAATCGTTCGAAAAACATGACAAATTAAAAAATTGGCCTGAAAATCAGTGTATGTTCCTTTAAATTTTAATAGATTACTGTAGCATTTTCGTGCCGAGATATCGCGGCCGAAAAATCCGGAAAACTCGGCCAGGACTGACATTGACGGAGACTGCCATAATAGTTTCTGTGATTTTCTGTACTCTCTCTCTTTCAAACTACCCCATATGTCCCCTGATCGTGAATTCTTTTAAAGAAAGCTTATATCCATATGCATAAGCAGTGTGTGTTTTTCGACAACGTTCGAATAATTATTCGAAAATTTATTCGAATAATTATTCGAACATTTTTCGAATACTGTTCGAATATTTTGTTCGAATACTTATTCGAATATGTTCGAATAATTATTCGAACTTTTCGAATAATTATTCGAAAAGTATTCGAACAATTCGAATAATTATTCGAACATTGTTCGAATTGTTCGAAAGGCAATTTTTTTCGAACAATTTTCGAATAAGTTTCGAATAAATGCAATGATTTCGCAATGAAAAAAATACAAACTGCAAACGACACTCCGAAATAACATGCTGCGCCTAGTTTACCACACGACAGAAATGTTCGAACAAATATTCGAACGAATATTCGAATAGTCATTCGATTATTCGTTCGATTATTCGTTCGAATAATTGTTCGAATAAAATTTCGAAAAACTGTTCGAACGAATATTCGAAAAATTATTCGAATATCATTCGAATTTTTTTCGAAAATAGATATTTTCGAATAAGAAATTTCGAAAAACACACACTGTGCATAAGTGTATCCGGTCATCATCACCATCACCATAATCCCCTCCTCCTGCCGTATATTATTCTCTCTTCTTCAGCTCTCATTTCTTCTTCTCGACCACATCCTCTCCCTTTTCTCATCACCATCCAATCAAAAACGAATGAATAAGAAAGAATCGCTACTTCTTACTTGCGTTGCTTGAAATCTCTAGTCGCTCATTAGAGTTTTACGCCAGCTAACACTTTCCAAATTGAATTCGCACTAAAGATCTATTTGGTTGTCCGGAAAGTTTCTACCATACTTTGTTTTTTTTTCAATTTTTCTCCCAATAGTCCCACTGTGGACTCCCACAAATAATTCCTATTAGTGGGTGACATACCAAATAATGTATTTCTGGCTATCAACCAGGGGTCTGCGGAACGGAATTCGGAATTCCAAAAATTCCAAATGTTTTGGCTATTTTCGGAATGAAATTCCGAGGGAAAAATTTTGCAATGGAATCTGGCAAAATTTCAGAAAATTTGAGATTTCGGTTTTTGAGATATCAGCCAAATAAAATTGTCATATTACTCTAGCCGTTTCACGGGTCAGGAGTTGCCAAATATTGAAATATGATACTCAATTAATCTCTAATTGAGGTGTTTAATCGTATTCATTCGAAAAATTCCGAAAGAAAACTGCTCTGCACGGCACCCTGGCGCTCGAATCGGTTTGAATTCGCGCCACTGTAGGTCCGCAATCACTACGGCAAAAAATGTGTGCATTTTTGCGTAAAATTTTGGGTGAAAACTTCAACTTTGTCGCCCAACATTTTGGTCAGTTTTTTGCGGTCAAAAGTGCATAGAAAATGTTCGCAGGAAAATTTCGCATCTAAAAAGTATTAAACTTGCAGTTTTCGTCAAATATTCAGATTGCAATCGACCATCTTTTATAAAAATTTTAAACGCTTATAACTCCTCTAACTCTGAACGAAAATTCATGATTTTATACTTTTTGAATAGATATTTTCTCAACTTAAAAAAGTTGGGGAATAGTTTTTTGAAAAGAGTTTTTAAAAAGCTGTTATCCTTAAGAACGACGATACCCCGTTGTAAATTTTTCTGGGCATACTGTAGTTTACAAAAAAAAATTTTATGCGCAAGCAAAAGCTAAATATTGCGCGTCAACTACCGCGTTGGCTCATTCGTTGATCAGGGTGCCGTGGCTCTGTACGTTGTTTTTGGTGACAATTTGGCTAACGCTCGAAAACGAAATTCAAACTTGGCGCCGCCGCAGCAGATGGACTAAAAATTTCATTTTCTATGCCACGGGTTCTCGCAGCCCCGCCACAGAAAATTAGTTTACATTTCCTTTTAGAAACTATGAAGTCTTCCTGTTTCTTTCTCAAATTTTTAAAGGTTTCTTTAAAGGAAATCCGAAAAATGGCCTTTTCAGTATTTGCATTACTCACTCTTTTTCAAGATCTGATTATTTAAGAATGTGCACGCAGAAAGCGTACTTAATAGTAATTGAATTCAACACAAAACTAAATCGCTGCGACTCTCTAAATTCCACACACAACTTTCTCGAGTTTTCGCATTATTTTTTAAACGAAAACATCCGATTTCGTATTTTAAATGCATTTTGACATCCTCATTTACAGATGGCCGACGGAGAAGCGGTAATTTCAACGGTTAACAACGTCGAGGAAGTACACGGACAGTTGTTCGAGGTGGCCCCCCGCTACGTAAATCTCTCCTACATAGGGGAGGGCGCTTATGGAATGGTTGCGTGAGTTAATTTATATAATCTAACCAGGGTTGCTGCGCGCCTCTGCCAGAGAGGCCCTCTGGCGCGTTCACCTTCCGTTTCATATACGCCAAACACCCAAGCTTTCACTGTCGCATGTGTGGATTATCAGACTGCTTTTAGAATTTGAGCTGTAAAAAACTGATGCTTAGTGAAATCAAACCACAAGTCAGCTAACCACTTTAACACGGCACCCTGATCAACGAATGAGCCAACGCGGTAGTTGACGCGCAATATTTAGCTTTTGCTTGCGCATAAAATTTTTTTTTGTAAACTACAGTATGCCCAGAAAAATTTACAACGGGGTATCGTCGTTCTTAAGGATAACAGCTTTTTAAAAACTCTTTTCAAAAAACTATTCCCCAACTTTTTAAAGTTGAGAAAATATCTATTCAAAAAGTATAAAATCATGAATTTTCGTTCAGAGTTAGAGGAGTTATAAGCGTTTAAAATTTTTATAAAAGATGGTCGATTGCAATCTGAATATTCGACGAAAACTGCAGGTTTAATACTTTTTAGATGCGAAATTTTCCTGCGAACATTTTCTGTGCACTTTTGACCGCAAAAAACTGACCAAAATGTTGGGCGACAAAGTTGAAGTTTTCACTCAAAATTTTACGCAAAAATGCACACATTTTTTGCCGTAGTGATTGCGGACCTACAGTGGCGCGAATTCAAACCGATTCGAGCGCCAGGGTGCCGTGCTTTAAAGCGCTTTCTCCAATTAAAATATTTTTGGCAAGATTACGAAGTCGGTGTCTTAGAAACTGACGACGCCATGATATGATTTCTATCTTTTTTTCAGCTCGGCACTAGATACAATCACTCGCGACCGCGTCGCCATAAAGAAAATATCGCCGTTCGAGCATCAGACGTTCTGTCAGCGGACCCTTCGTGAAATAAAAATACTCAATCGGTTTAAGCACGAAAATGTGAGGATTTTTGAGGAGGATTAGGCTCTCCAAAAAATTTTAAATTGAGTTTTCATGTTTCAGATCATAAACATCCAGGAGATTATCCGCTCAGAGACTGTCGATTCACTCAAGGACATGTAAGGGATTTTAAATTATTTCGACACTCGAATTGAGTGACTCAAAATGCTCTAATTGAACGGCCGGCCTTTCTAGTACTTGTTTTGTGGTAATTTGACAACGAGCAGTAAAGAAGAAATAATGAACGTTATCCGATTTCCCGCCAAATCAATTCAGACATCATTAAGCTGACCATCCACCTAATTAATCCTTTACTTTCAGCTACATAGTTCAATGCCTGATGGAAACGGACCTGTACAAGCTGCTCAAAACACAAAAACTCTCCAACGACCACGTCTGTTATTTCCTTTATCAAATCCTTCGTGGTCTCAAGTACATTCACTCAGCAAACGTGCTCCATCGCGATTTGAAACCATCAAATTTGCTTCTGAACACGACTTGCGATTTGAAAATTTGCGATTTCGGCTTGGCGCGTGTCACCGATCCACAAACCGATCATACTGGATTCTTGACCGAGTATGTGGCAACCAGATGGTATCGCGCTCCGGAAATAATGCTGAACTCGAAAGGATACACTAAATCGATTGACGTTTGGAGCGTCGGATGTATTCTCGCTGAGATGTTGAACAATCGACCGCTTTTTCCCGGAAAACACTATTTGGATCAGCTGAATTTGATACTGGCGGTGGTTGGCTCGCCGTCGAACGAAGATCTTCAGGTGAGGAGACTTACGTTGTAGTCCACCTCGAAGTTGTGTTCTGAAGCTGCTTTTTAGGGCCCTTTTTTCAGACGAGCCACCCAAATGTCACAAAATATGCGATATGATTTAGCCACTAAAATCGATAGAAATGAGCGCTGTTGTCCCTCCAGCGAAACGAAGTTTTCGACTTTCAAAGCTTTTTCCGTATTCTGTTGATTTGACGACAATTGAGCTTGTAGTTGGAAATGCACTAGTAAAAAAGCCTACAATTTTTTCGAAAAAAAAGTTGAAGTTACAAGATAGCCAAATTTTCCTCATTTTTCAGTGCATCATCAACGACAAGGCTCGCTCATATCTGATCTCGTTGCCCCACAAACCGAAGCAACCGTGGGCTCGCTTGTATCCGGGTGCTGATCCACGCGCTCTAGACCTTCTTGATAAGATGCTCACATTCAATCCACACAATCGGTAAGAACCTCCTTTTTGACAGATGCGGAAAGCTGAGAAGGCTCCACAAGCAAAAACTATCCAGAGTTTGAAATTGCCGGTATCAATATGTGATCCCTTCGGCTTTCTCGAAAACCACCATACAGATTTGATCTAGTTAAAAACCTTTTTTTGCAGCATCGACATTGAACAAGCTCTCGCTCACCCATATCTCGAGCAGTACTATGATCCAGGGGACGAGCCAGTGTGTGAGGAGCCGTTCACACTCGAAATGGAGTTTGATGATTTGCCAAAAGAACGACTGAAGGAGCTGATTTGGGAGGAAGCTGAAGCTCATCATAAACGAATGGAGGCAGAAGCAGCCGCCCGCAGCAGCGCTGCGACCGTCTAAGTTAGTCTTGCTCATGAGCTAAGAGCTGTTTTTGTATTTTTCCCTTTCAGGTCGAAGCCGGGAGATTGCAAAAAATCAAGATTTTAGACCCACGTTTCTCCAAAATTGTGTTTTCCATGTGCTATGCATTGTCCATTGAAAAATTCATACTATCTTCATACACCTATTCGCCCCCACCTATACGCCCCCCCCCCCCCCCTCCCTTCGGTGATTCTCACAATTCTTTACCATTATTGCTTTATTAGAGTTATATTAGCGACATAATTTCGATAAAATTCACACATAGAAATATGCAATCATGTTCAATTTATACATCCCTATATTGTTGTATTATATTAACCCCTTTTAGAAGCGCAGTCCCTATATTTTATATGTATATCCATTCCAGCTGTGATGATGTGAATGAAGACATTTAATCAATTACATCCTCTCCAATTTGAGACTCAAATTGAGAGCATCACGCAACCCCTTTTTTGTTCTATTGTACTGAATCATAACCTTTTTTTCCTTTATAAAATTCCCAAACTATTCCGATTCATGCCCCTAATTTTGTCTCGAACGAATTTCGTTACGTGGGATCTCTTTTGTTTTTTTCCTTTCCGAACTCCGCCCACCTTTAATGTACTGTCTATTTTCCAATGTTGCATCTTCGGTCTGGCATCACATTGTTGATTTTGCTGAAAACTTCCAAAAACTCAATGGCGTGAAGATGGAGTGAAGACAACACAAAAAATAAACCATATAAGTTGAATCATTCGTATCGTTTTGCTGATTTTTTGAAATTTTTTGTACAACAAGAGAGAAAAATATCATTACTATGTATTAGCAAACGCAAAGTGCTGTGTGTGTGTGTGCTGAATACGTCAAGCTGAATACGATAACATATTCAAAATCCTTAAAAAACTCAAAAATAACGAAATTCAGTTTTTTTTTGGAATTTTTCGACATCCATAGAAAATAGGTGAAATAGGCCTTACTGGGGAATGGTCTACATAGAGACTGGCTTTTTTACAAGTGACCTATGCTATTCGAAAACTTAATAAATTTGCTTTCAGAATATGTATTTAGTTTTTGCGGAACGCTTCTGGTATTCGAGAAAATTGGGTCGAAAGCTGGCATTTAAAAGCCTCTTCTATATATTTGGCGGGAAGCACTATTAATTCCAACAGTGGGATGATGCAGTGGTAAGGAGTTGGGACGTGAAGAAGGGGCTCGGTTCGAGTCCACGCTATGTTAAATTTTTTTGTGGATATTTTTTCGTCCCATTTTCAAGTGACAGACTCATGCTGTAGCGTTCTAGTATGCCGTACAAGACCTGTGACTATCCGAAGATGGATTTGCCCAATATTTTTGAGAAACAATGGTTTGGGCAAAAATTTGAAGATAATCCTTCCCAAATAGTGGGAAAACTTTGCAATTTTGACTTCGAGATTTCCTGGATTCACTGTTACACGGGGTTGCAAAAGGGTACATCCGTAAATCTACCCCGAAAATTCGTGCTGAGACCTTCGCGATACTCACAATTAAAGCATGTAATTGAGTCGCTACGCAGTGAATATCTCAACACGAATTTTCGGGGAAGATTTACGGATGTACCCTTTTGCAACCCCGTGTAACAGTGAATCCAGGAAATCTCGAAGTCAAAATTGCAAAGTTTTCCCACTATTTGGGAAGGATTATCTTCAAATTTTTGCCCAAACCATTGTTTCTCAAAAATATTGGGCAAATCCATCTTCGGATAGTCACAGGTCTTGTACGGCATACTAGAACGCTACAGCATGAGTCTGTCACTTGAAAATGGGACGAAAAAATATCCACAAAAAAATTTAACATAGCGTGGACTCGAACCGAGCCCCTTCTTCACGTCCCAACTCCTTACCACTGCATCATCCCACTGTTGGAATTAATAGTGCTTCCCGCCAAATATATAGAAGAGGCTTTTAAATGCCAGCTTTCGACCCAATTTTCTCGAATACCAGAAGCGTTCCGCAAAAACTAAATACATATTCTGAAAGCAAATTTATTAAGTTTTCGAATAGCATAGGTCACTTGTAAAAAAGCCAGTCTCTATGTAGACCATTCCCCAGTAAGGCCTATTTCACCTATTTTCTATGGATGTCGAAAAATTCCAAAAAAAAACTGAATTTCGTTATTTTTGAGTTTTTTAAGGATTTTGAATATGTTATCGTATTCAGCTTGACGTATTCAGCACACACACACAGCACTTTGCGTTTGCTAATACATAGTAATGATATTTTTCTCTCTTGTTGTACAAAAAATTTCAAAAAATCAGCAAAACGATACGAATGATTCAACTTATATGGTTTATTTTTTGTGTTGTCTTCACTCCATCTTCACGCCATTGAGTTTTTGGAAGTTTTCAGCAAAATCAACAATGTGATGCCAGACCGAAGATGCAACATTGGAAAATAGACAGTACATTAAAGGTGGGCGGAGTTCGGAAAGGAAAAAAACAAAAGAGATCCCACGTAACGAAATTCGTTCGAGACAAAATTAGGGGCATGAATCGGAATAGTTTGGGAATTTTATAAAGGAAAAAAAGGTTATGATTCAGTACAATAGAACAAAAAAGGGGTTGCGTGATGCTCTCAATTTGAGTCTCAAATTGGAGAGGATGTAATTGATTAAATGTCTTCATTCACATCATCACAGCTGGAATGGATATACATATAAAATATAGGGACTGCGCTTCTAAAAGGGGTTAATATAATACAACAATATAGGGATGTATAAATTGAACATGATTGCATATTTCTATGTGTGAATTTTATCGAAATTATGTCGCTAATATAACTCTAATAAAGCAATAATGGTAAAGAATTGTGAGAATCACCGAAGGGAGGGGGGGGGGGGGGGCGTATAGGTGGGGGCGAATAGGTGTATGAAGATAGTATGAATTTTTCAATGGACAATGCATAGCACATGGAAAACACAATTTTGGAGAAACGTGGGTCTAAAATCTTGATTTTTTGCAATCTCCCGGCTTCGACCTGAAAGGGAAAAATACAAAAACAGCTCTTAGCTCATGAGCAAGACTAACTTAGACGGTCGCAGCGCTGCTGCGGGCGGCTGCTTCTGCCTCCATTCGTTTATGATGAGCTTCAGCTTCCTCCCAAATCAGCTCCTTCAGTCGTTCTTTTGGCAAATCATCAAACTCCATTTCGAGTGTGAACGGCTCCTCACACACTGGCTCGTCCCCTGGATCATAGTACTGCTCGAGATATGGGTGAGCGAGAGCTTGTTCAATGTCGATGCTGCAAAAAAAGGTTTTTAACTAGATCAAATCTGTATGGTGGTTTTCGAGAAAGCCGAAGGGATCACATATTGATACCGGCAATTTCAAACTCTGGATAGTTTTTGCTTGTGGAGCCTTCTCAGCTTTCCGCATCTGTCAAAAAGGAGGTTCTTACCGATTGTGTGGATTGAATGTGAGCATCTTATCAAGAAGGTCTAGAGCGCGTGGATCAGCACCCGGATACAAGCGAGCCCACGGTTGCTTCGGTTTGTGGGGCAACGAGATCAGATATGAGCGAGCCTTGTCGTTGATGATGCACTGAAAAATGAGGAAAATTTGGCTATCTTGTAACTTCAACTTTTTTTTCGAAAAAATTGTAGGCTTTTTTACTAGTGCATTTCCAACTACAAGCTCAATTGTCGTCAAATCAACAGAATACGGAAAAAGCTTTGAAAGTCGAAAACTTCGTTTCGCTGGAGGGACAACAGCGCTCATTTCTATCGATTTTAGTGGCTAAATCATATCGCATATTTTGTGACATTTGGGTGGCTCGTCTGAAAAAAGGGCCCTAAAAAGCAGCTTCAGAACACAACTTCGAGGTGGACTACAACGTAAGTCTCCTCACCTGAAGATCTTCGTTCGACGGCGAGCCAACCACCGCCAGTATCAAATTCAGCTGATCCAAATAGTGTTTTCCGGGAAAAAGCGGTCGATTGTTCAACATCTCAGCGAGAATACATCCGACGCTCCAAACGTCAATCGATTTAGTGTATCCTTTCGAGTTCAGCATTATTTCCGGAGCGCGATACCATCTGGTTGCCACATACTCGGTCAAGAATCCAGTATGATCGGTTTGTGGATCGGTGACACGCGCCAAGCCGAAATCGCAAATTTTCAAATCGCAAGTCGTGTTCAGAAGCAAATTTGATGGTTTCAAATCGCGATGGAGCACGTTTGCTGAGTGAATGTACTTGAGACCACGAAGGATTTGATAAAGGAAATAACAGACGTGGTCGTTGGAGAGTTTTTGTGTTTTGAGCAGCTTGTACAGGTCCGTTTCCATCAGGCATTGAACTATGTAGCTGAAAGTAAAGGATTAATTAGGTGGATGGTCAGCTTAATGATGTCTGAATTGATTTGGCGGGAAATCGGATAACGTTCATTATTTCTTCTTTACTGCTCGTTGTCAAATTACCACAAAACAAGTACTAGAAAGGCCGGCCGTTCAATTAGAGCATTTTGAGTCACTCAATTCGAGTGTCGAAATAATTTAAAATCCCTTACATGTCCTTGAGTGAATCGACAGTCTCTGAGCGGATAATCTCCTGGATGTTTATGATCTGAAACATGAAAACTCAATTTAAAATTTTTTGGAGAGCCTAATCCTCCTCAAAAATCCTCACATTTTCGTGCTTAAACCGATTGAGTATTTTTATTTCACGAAGGGTCCGCTGACAGAACGTCTGATGCTCGAACGGCGATATTTTCTTTATGGCGACGCGGTCGCGAGTGATTGTATCTAGTGCCGAGCTGAAAAAAAGATAGAAATCATATCATGGCGTCGTCAGTTTCTAAGACACCGACTTCGTAATCTTGCCAAAAATATTTTAATTGGAGAAAGCGCTTTAAAGCACGGCACCCTGGCGCTCGAATCGGTTTGAATTCGCGCCACTGTAGGTCCGCAATCACTACGGCAAAAAATGTGTGCATTTTTGCGTAAAATTTTGGGTGAAAACTTCAACTTTGTCGCCCAACATTTTGGTCAGTTTTTTGCGGTCAAAAGTGCATAGAAAATGTTCGCAGGAAAATTTCGCATCTAAAAAGTATTAAACTTGCAGTTTTCGTCAAATATTCAGATTGCAATCGACCATCTTTTATAAAAATTTTAAACGCTTATAACTCCTCTAACTCTGAACGAAAATTCATGATTTTATACTTTTTGAATAGATATTTTCTCAACTTAAAAAAGTTGGGGAATAGTTTTTTGAAAAGAGTTTTTAAAAAGCTGTTATCCTTAAGAACGACGATACCCCGTTGTAAATTTTTCTGGGCATACTGTAGTTTACAAAAAAAAATTTTATGCGCAAGCAAAAGCTAAATATTGCGCGTCAACTACCGCGTTGGCTCATTCGTTGATCAGGGTGCCGTGGCTCTGTACGTTGTTTTTGGTGACAATTTGGCTAACGCTCGAAAACGAAATTCAAACTTGGCGCCGCCGCAGCAGATGGACTAAAAATTTCATTTTCTATGCCACGGGTTCTCGCAGCCCCGCCACAGAAAATTAGTTTACATTTCCTTTTAGAAACTATGAAGTCTTCCTGTTTCTTTCTCAAATTTTTAAAGGTTTCTTTAAAGGAAATCCGAAAAATGGCCTTTTCAGTATTTGCATTACTCACTCTTTTTCAAGATCTGATTATTTAAGAATGTGCACGCAGAAAGCGTACTTAATAGTAATTGAATTCAACACAAAACTAAATCGCTGCGACTCTCTAAATTCCACACACAACTTTCTCGAGTTTTCGCATTATTTTTTAAACGAAAACATCCGATTTCGTATTTTAAATGCATTTTGACATCCTCATTTACAGATGGCCGACGGAGAAGCGGTAATTTCAACGGTTAACAACGTCGAGGAAGTACACGGACAGTTGTTCGAGGTGGCCCCCCGCTACGTAAATCTCTCCTACATAGGGGAGGGCGCTTATGGAATGGTTGCGTGAGTTAATTTATATAATCTAACCAGGGTTGCTGCGCGCCTCTGCCAGAGAGGCCCTCTGGCGCGTTCACCTTCCGTTTCATATACGCCAAACACCCAAGCTTTCACTGTCGCATGTGTGGATTATCAGACTGCTTTTAGAATTTGAGCTGTAAAAAACTGATGCTTAGTGAAATCAAACCACAAGTCAGCTAACCACTTTAACACGGCACCCTGATCAACGAATGAGCCAACGCGGTAGTTGACGCGCAATATTTAGCTTTTGCTTGCGCATAAAATTTTTTTTTGTAAACTACAGTATGCCCAGAAAAATTTACAACGGGGTATCGTCGTTCTTAAGGATAACAGCTTTTTAAAAACTCTTTTCAAAAAACTATTCCCCAACTTTTTAAAGTTGAGAAAATATCTATTCAAAAAGTATAAAATCATGAATTTTCGTTCAGAGTTAGAGGAGTTATAAGCGTTTAAAATTTTTATAAAAGATGGTCGATTGCAATCTGAATATTCGACGAAAACTGCAGGTTTAATACTTTTTAGATGCGAAATTTTCCTGCGAACATTTTCTGTGCACTTTTGACCGCAAAAAACTGACCAAAATGTTGGGCGACAAAGTTGAAGTTTTCACTCAAAATTTTACGCAAAAATGCACACATTTTTTGCCGTAGTGATTGCGGACCTACAGTGGCGCGAATTCAAACCGATTCGAGCGCCAGGGTGCCGTGCTTTAAAGCGCTTTCTCCAATTAAAATATTTTTGGCAAGATTACGAAGTCGGTGTCTTAGAAACTGACGACGCCATGATATGATTTCTATCTTTTTTTCAGCTCGGCACTAGATACAATCACTCGCGACCGCGTCGCCATAAAGAAAATATCGCCGTTCGAGCATCAGACGTTCTGTCAGCGGACCCTTCGTGAAATAAAAATACTCAATCGGTTTAAGCACGAAAATGTGAGGATTTTTGAGGAGGATTAGGCTCTCCAAAAAATTTTAAATTGAGTTTTCATGTTTCAGATCATAAACATCCAGGAGATTATCCGCTCAGAGACTGTCGATTCACTCAAGGACATGTAAGGGATTTTAAATTATTTCGACACTCGAATTGAGTGACTCAAAATGCTCTAATTGAACGGCCGGCCTTTCTAGTACTTGTTTTGTGGTAATTTGACAACGAGCAGTAAAGAAGAAATAATGAACGTTATCCGATTTCCCGCCAAATCAATTCAGACATCATTAAGCTGACCATCCACCTAATTAATCCTTTACTTTCAGCTACATAGTTCAATGCCTGATGGAAACGGACCTGTACAAGCTGCTCAAAACACAAAAACTCTCCAACGACCACGTCTGTTATTTCCTTTATCAAATCCTTCGTGGTCTCAAGTACATTCACTCAGCAAACGTGCTCCATCGCGATTTGAAACCATCAAATTTGCTTCTGAACACGACTTGCGATTTGAAAATTTGCGATTTCGGCTTGGCGCGTGTCACCGATCCACAAACCGATCATACTGGATTCTTGACCGAGTATGTGGCAACCAGATGGTATCGCGCTCCGGAAATAATGCTGAACTCGAAAGGATACACTAAATCGATTGACGTTTGGAGCGTCGGATGTATTCTCGCTGAGATGTTGAACAATCGACCGCTTTTTCCCGGAAAACACTATTTGGATCAGCTGAATTTGATACTGGCGGTGGTTGGCTCGCCGTCGAACGAAGATCTTCAGGTGAGGAGACTTACGTTGTAGTCCACCTCGAAGTTGTGTTCTGAAGCTGCTTTTTAGGGCCCTTTTTTCAGACGAGCCACCCAAATGTCACAAAATATGCGATATGATTTAGCCACTAAAATCGATAGAAATGAGCGCTGTTGTCCCTCCAGCGAAACGAAGTTTTCGACTTTCAAAGCTTTTTCCGTATTCTGTTGATTTGACGACAATTGAGCTTGTAGTTGGAAATGCACTAGTAAAAAAGCCTACAATTTTTTCGAAAAAAAAGTTGAAGTTACAAGATAGCCAAATTTTCCTCATTTTTCAGTGCATCATCAACGACAAGGCTCGCTCATATCTGATCTCGTTGCCCCACAAACCGAAGCAACCGTGGGCTCGCTTGTATCCGGGTGCTGATCCACGCGCTCTAGACCTTCTTGATAAGATGCTCACATTCAATCCACACAATCGGTAAGAACCTCCTTTTTGACAGATGCGGAAAGCTGAGAAGGCTCCACAAGCAAAAACTATCCAGAGTTTGAAATTGCCGGTATCAATATGTGATCCCTTCGGCTTTCTCGAAAACCACCATACAGATTTGATCTAGTTAAAAACCTTTTTTTGCAGCATCGACATTGAACAAGCTCTCGCTCACCCATATCTCGAGCAGTACTATGATCCAGGGGACGAGCCAGTGTGTGAGGAGCCGTTCACACTCGAAATGGAGTTTGATGATTTGCCAAAAGAACGACTGAAGGAGCTGATTTGGGAGGAAGCTGAAGCTCATCATAAACGAATGGAGGCAGAAGCAGCCGCCCGCAGCAGCGCTGCGACCGTCTAAGTTAGTCTTGCTCATGAGCTAAGAGCTG
Organism: Caenorhabditis zanzibari; assembly: GCA_963966625.1. Classification (NCBI taxonomy): domain Eukaryota; kingdom Metazoa; phylum Nematoda; class Chromadorea; order Rhabditida; family Rhabditidae; genus Caenorhabditis; species Caenorhabditis zanzibari. The sequence continues at coordinate 16,510,334 of OZ016470.1, forward strand.
TTTTTGTATTTTTCCCTTTCAGGTCGAAGCCGGGAGATTGCAAAAAATCAAGATTTTAGACCCACGTTTCTCCAAAATTGTGTTTTCCATGTGCTATGCATTGTCCATTGAAAAATTCATACTATCTTCATACACCTATTCGCCCCCACCTATACGCCCCCCCCCCCCCCTCCCTTCGGTGATTCTCACAATTCTTTACCATTATTGCTTTATTAGAGTTATATTAGCGACATAATTTCGATAAAATTCACACATAGAAATATGCAATCATGTTCAATTTATACATCCCTATATTGTTGTATTATATTAACCCCTTTTAGAAGCGCAGTCCCTATATTTTATATGTATATCCATTCCAGCTGTGATGATGTGAATGAAGACATTTAATCAATTACATCCTCTCCAATTTGAGACTCAAATTGAGAGCATCACGCAACCCCTTTTTTGTTCTATTGTACTGAATCATAACCTTTTTTTCCTTTATAAAATTCCCAAACTATTCCGATTCATGCCCCTAATTTTGTCTCGAACGAATTTCGTTACGTGGGATCTCTTTTGTTTTTTTCCTTTCCGAACTCCGCCCACCTTTAATGTACTGTCTATTTTCCAATGTTGCATCTTCGGTCTGGCATCACATTGTTGATTTTGCTGAAAACTTCCAAAAACTCAATGGCGTGAAGATGGAGTGAAGACAACACAAAAAATAAACCATATAAGTTGAATCATTCGTATCGTTTTGCTGATTTTTTGAAATTTTTTGTACAACAAGAGAGAAAAATATCATTACTATGTATTAGCAAACGCAAAGTGCTGTGTGTGTGTGTGCTGAATACGTCAAGCTGAATACGATAACATATTCAAAATCCTTAAAAAACTCAAAAATAACGAAATTCAGTTTTTTTTTGGAATTTTTCGACATCCATAGAAAATAGGTGAAATAGGCCTTACTGGGGAATGGTCTACATAGAGACTGGCTTTTTTACAAGTGACCTATGCTATTCGAAAACTTAATAAATTTGCTTTCAGAATATGTATTTAGTTTTTGCGGAACGCTTCTGGTATTCGAGAAAATTGGGTCGAAAGCTGGCATTTAAAAGCCTCTTCTATATATTTGGCGGGAAGCACTATTAATTCCAACAGTGGGATGATGCAGTGGTAAGGAGTTGGGACGTGAAGAAGGGGCTCGGTTCGAGTCCACGCTATGTTAAATTTTTTTGTGGATATTTTTTCGTCCCATTTTCAAGTGACAGACTCATGCTGTAGCGTTCTAGTATGCCGTACAAGACCTGTGACTATCCGAAGATGGATTTGCCCAATATTTTTGAGAAACAATGGTTTGGGCAAAAATTTGAAGATAATCCTTCCCAAATAGTGGGAAAACTTTGCAATTTTGACTTCGAGATTTCCTGGATTCACTGTTACACGGGGTTGCAAAAGGGTACATCCGTAAATCTACCCCGAAAATTCGTGCTGAGACCTTCGCGATACTCACAATTAAAGCATGTAATTGAGTCGCTACGCAGTGAATATCTCAACACGAATTTTCGGGGAAGATTTACGGATGTACCCTTTTGCAACCCCGTGTAACAGTGAATCCAGGAAATCTCGAAGTCAAAATTGCAAAGTTTTCCCACTATTTGGGAAGGATTATCTTCAAATTTTTGCCCAAACCATTGTTTCTCAAAAATATTGGGCAAATCCATCTTCGGATAGTCACAGGTCTTGTACGGCATACTAGAACGCTACAGCATGAGTCTGTCACTTGAAAATGGGACGAAAAAATATCCACAAAAAAATTTAACATAGCGTGGACTCGAACCGAGCCCCTTCTTCACGTCCCAACTCCTTACCACTGCATCATCCCACTGTTGGAATTAATAGTGCTTCCCGCCAAATATATAGAAGAGGCTTTTAAATGCCAGCTTTCGACCCAATTTTCTCGAATACCAGAAGCGTTCCGCAAAAACTAAATACATATTCTGAAAGCAAATTTATTAAGTTTTCGAATAGCATAGGTCACTTGTAAAAAAGCCAGTCTCTATGTAGACCATTCCCCAGTAAGGCCTATTTCACCTATTTTCTATGGATGTCGAAAAATTCCAAAAAAAAACTGAATTTCGTTATTTTTGAGTTTTTTAAGGATTTTGAATATGTTATCGTATTCAGCTTGACGTATTCAGCACACACACACAGCACTTTGCGTTTGCTAATACATAGTAATGATATTTTTCTCTCTTGTTGTACAAAAAATTTCAAAAAATCAGCAAAACGATACGAATGATTCAACTTATATGGTTTATTTTTTGTGTTGTCTTCACTCCATCTTCACGCCATTGAGTTTTTGGAAGTTTTCAGCAAAATCAACAATGTGATGCCAGACCGAAGATGCAACATTGGAAAATAGACAGTACATTAAAGGTGGGCGGAGTTCGGAAAGGAAAAAAACAAAAGAGATCCCACGTAACGAAATTCGTTCGAGACAAAATTAGGGGCATGAATCGGAATAGTTTGGGAATTTTATAAAGGAAAAAAAGGTTATGATTCAGTACAATAGAACAAAAAAGGGGTTGCGTGATGCTCTCAATTTGAGTCTCAAATTGGAGAGGATGTAATTGATTAAATGTCTTCATTCACATCATCACAGCTGGAATGGATATACATATAAAATATAGGGACTGCGCTTCTAAAAGGGGTTAATATAATACAACAATATAGGGATGTATAAATTGAACATGATTGCATATTTCTATGTGTGAATTTTATCGAAATTATGTCGCTAATATAACTCTAATAAAGCAATAATGGTAAAGAATTGTGAGAATCACCGAAGGGAGGGGGGGGGGGGGGGGCGTATAGGTGGGGGCGAATAGGTGTATGAAGATAGTATGAATTTTTCAATGGACAATGCATAGCACATGGAAAACACAATTTTGGAGAAACGTGGGTCTAAAATCTTGATTTTTTGCAATCTCCCGGCTTCGACCTGAAAGGGAAAAATACAAAAACAGCTCTTAGCTCATGAGCAAGACTAACTTAGACGGTCGCAGCGCTGCTGCGGGCGGCTGCTTCTGCCTCCATTCGTTTATGATGAGCTTCAGCTTCCTCCCAAATCAGCTCCTTCAGTCGTTCTTTTGGCAAATCATCAAACTCCATTTCGAGTGTGAACGGCTCCTCACACACTGGCTCGTCCCCTGGATCATAGTACTGCTCGAGATATGGGTGAGCGAGAGCTTGTTCAATGTCGATGCTGCAAAAAAAGGTTTTTAACTAGATCAAATCTGTATGGTGGTTTTCGAGAAAGCCGAAGGGATCACATATTGATACCGGCAATTTCAAACTCTGGATAGTTTTTGCTTGTGGAGCCTTCTCAGCTTTCCGCATCTGTCAAAAAGGAGGTTCTTACCGATTGTGTGGATTGAATGTGAGCATCTTATCAAGAAGGTCTAGAGCGCGTGGATCAGCACCCGGATACAAGCGAGCCCACGGTTGCTTCGGTTTGTGGGGCAACGAGATCAGATATGAGCGAGCCTTGTCGTTGATGATGCACTGAAAAATGAGGAAAATTTGGCTATCTTGTAACTTCAACTTTTTTTTCGAAAAAATTGTAGGCTTTTTTACTAGTGCATTTCCAACTACAAGCTCAATTGTCGTCAAATCAACAGAATACGGAAAAAGCTTTGAAAGTCGAAAACTTCGTTTCGCTGGAGGGACAACAGCGCTCATTTCTATCGATTTTAGTGGCTAAATCATATCGCATATTTTGTGACATTTGGGTGGCTCGTCTGAAAAAAGGGCCCTAAAAAGCAGCTTCAGAACACAACTTCGAGGTGGACTACAACGTAAGTCTCCTCACCTGAAGATCTTCGTTCGACGGCGAGCCAACCACCGCCAGTATCAAATTCAGCTGATCCAAATAGTGTTTTCCGGGAAAAAGCGGTCGATTGTTCAACATCTCAGCGAGAATACATCCGACGCTCCAAACGTCAATCGATTTAGTGTATCCTTTCGAGTTCAGCATTATTTCCGGAGCGCGATACCATCTGGTTGCCACATACTCGGTCAAGAATCCAGTATGATCGGTTTGTGGATCGGTGACACGCGCCAAGCCGAAATCGCAAATTTTCAAATCGCAAGTCGTGTTCAGAAGCAAATTTGATGGTTTCAAATCGCGATGGAGCACGTTTGCTGAGTGAATGTACTTGAGACCACGAAGGATTTGATAAAGGAAATAACAGACGTGGTCGTTGGAGAGTTTTTGTGTTTTGAGCAGCTTGTACAGGTCCGTTTCCATCAGGCATTGAACTATGTAGCTGAAAGTAAAGGATTAATTAGGTGGATGGTCAGCTTAATGATGTCTGAATTGATTTGGCGGGAAATCGGATAACGTTCATTATTTCTTCTTTACTGCTCGTTGTCAAATTACCACAAAACAAGTACTAGAAAGGCCGGCCGTTCAATTAGAGCATTTTGAGTCACTCAATTCGAGTGTCGAAATAATTTAAAATCCCTTACATGTCCTTGAGTGAATCGACAGTCTCTGAGCGGATAATCTCCTGGATGTTTATGATCTGAAACATGAAAACTCAATTTAAAATTTTTTGGAGAGCCTAATCCTCCTCAAAAATCCTCACATTTTCGTGCTTAAACCGATTGAGTATTTTTATTTCACGAAGGGTCCGCTGACAGAACGTCTGATGCTCGAACGGCGATATTTTCTTTATGGCGACGCGGTCGCGAGTGATTGTATCTAGTGCCGAGCTGAAAAAAAGATAGAAATCATATCATGGCGTCGTCAGTTTCTAAGACACCGACTTCGTAATCTTGCCAAAAATATTTTAATTGGAGAAAGCGCTTTAAAGCACGGCACCCTGGCGCTCGAATCGGTTTGAATTCGCGCCACTGTAGGTCCGCAATCACTACGGCAAAAAATGTGTGCATTTTTGCGTAAAATTTTGAGTGAAAACTTCAACTTTGTCGCCCAACATTTTGGTCAGTTTTTTGCGGTCAAAAGTGCACAGAAAATGTTCGCAGGAAAATTTCGCATCTAAAAAGTATTAAACCTGCAGTTTTCGTCGAATATTCAGATTGCAATCGACCATCTTTTATAAAAATTTTAAACGCTTATAACTCCTCTAACTCTGAACGAAAATTCATGATTTTATACTTTTTGAATAGATATTTTCTCAACTTTAAAAAGTTGGGGAATAGTTTTTTGAAAAGAGTTTTTAAAAAGCTGTTATCCTTAAGAACGACGATACCCCGTTGTAAATTTTTCTGGGCATACTGTAGTTTACAAAAAAAAATTTTATGCGCAAGCAAAAGCTAAATATTGCGCGTCAACTACCGCGTTGGCTCATTCGTTGATCAGGGTGCCGTGTTAAAGTGGTTAGCTGACTTGTGGTTTGATTTCACTAAGCATCAGTTTTTTACAGCTCAAATTCTAAAAGCAGTCTGATAATCCACACATGCGACAGTGAAAGCTTGGGTGTTTGGCGTATATGAAACGGAAGGTGAACGCGCCAGAGGGCCTCTCTGGCAGAGGCGCGCAGCAACCCTGGTTAGATTATATAAATTAACTCACGCAACCATTCCATAAGCGCCCTCCCCTATGTAGGCTTAGGCTTAGGCTTAGGCTTAGGCTTAGGCTTAGGCTTAGGCTTAGGCTTAGGCTTAGGCTTAGGCTTAGGCTTAGGCTTAGGCTTAGGCTTAGGCTTAGGCTTAGGCTTAGGCTTAGGCTTAGGCTTAGGCTTAGGCTTAGGCTTAGGCTTAGAACTAGGAAGCCTGGTGCAAGGCTGTTTTGTACTTTTTTAGTGAAATTCGACCGGTTTTTCGTGATTTTTCCAACATTTTCATGAATTCAAACAAAAAAGCAGCCGATCTCCGATCGGCTAACTTTTTTTCGACATATCTTTGGCCCTTGTGTGTAAATTTAAGTCCGATTTTCACAGAATTTTGAACAAAATTTTGAACAAAAGCACGAATTTTACCGAATTCTGTTTGATCTTTACTATTAACAAACGCAAAATTCTGTGTGTGTGTCTGTGTGTCTGTGCTGTGTCTGTCGCCGGCCCTAGCTCAGTCCCCACTGGACCGATTTTTCCCAAATTTTGGCAGGTTATCAGAAATTCCTTCACGATGATGCCCGTCTATTTTGTTTTTCGATTCGTCGAGAAATGAGGTCAGGAGAGCGCAAAAACCTCCATTTTGGGACCATCCAGTTGTTTTTTTAATGGAAGGGGAGAGAGTGACGAGTTCACGGAATTATTCAAACTTTTTTCGAAAAATTTTTAAATTTCTCATTTCTTAAATTCTCAAGTTGATCAAAAGTGAACATGTTGTGAATACAGTTTTTGAACTTCGCTATGTGCGGAACGCGCATCAGATTGCGTTTGGATAAAATGGAAGGCTACAATAATAAATCATGTGTAATTTAGAACGGATGAAAAGGATAAAAAGGGCCGAAGGCTCCTCACTTTTTGAAGAAAAGGGTCGCAGGCCCAGAGGAACGGAGCCGAAGGCCCCTCACTTTTTGAATAAAAAGGGCCGCAGGCCCAGAGGAACAGAGCCGAAGGCTCCTAACCTTTTTGAAAAAAGGGCCGCAGGCCCAGAGGAACGGAGCCAAAGTCTCCTCACTTTTTGAATAAAAAGTGCCCCAGTCCCAGAGGAACGGAGCCGAAGTCTCCTCACTTTTGGAAAAAAGGGCCGCAGGCCCGGAGGAACGGAGCCGAAGGCTCCTCACTTTTTGAAAAAAGGGCCGCAGGCCCAGAGGAACGGAGCCGAAGGCTCCCCATTTTTTGAATAAAAAGGGCCGCAGGCCCAGAGGAACGGAGCCGAAGACTCCCCCCTTTTTGAATCAAAAAGACCGCAGGTCGTAAGGAACGGAGCCGAAGGCTCCAAAACAGTGAAGCAAGCGAAGGCCAGGTGGTGAAGCCCCCGGAGGGGGCTGAATCCACCTGGTTTTTAAGTAAAGAAAACAGTCGCTGACAGTTTTAAAATCCAATTGTTTATCTTTTGTATGGATTATTGAACATTTACCGTAAAGCCTTTTTTAGTGGTGCCCCTTTTTAAAAGTGCCCCTCTAATAGCGATGCCCCAGACGGTGTGGAAAGTTCAATGAACATTGAATTTGCTGTCGGTTTTGGCATTTGTTTTCATTGTTGGACACTTTTCAGGTCTCAGGAAAATATAATTAAATGAATAGTAGTGGTAAATACTTGAATAGTACCGTAAAAACTCTATTATTATTCGTTCGCCACCCCGTGAACCCTCGTCCAACGACACTCCGCTAAATTTTAGTGCAAATTCGATCAACAGCGCGCAACAACGCACTGAAATTTAGCGGAGTGTCGTTGGACGAGGGTTCACGGGGTGGCGAACGAATAATATATGGCCACCCCTAATTGATGGCCATCCCTAATAGATGGCCAGCTTGAGGACTCATTTGATAATAGATATTTATGGTATACTGTTGAAAGAGTTGGGTCCACCCAAACAAAAATTATCTGTGAAGAAAAAGGACCCGATTGCCGATCGGCTGCAAGATTTAAAAACGATTTTTCAATTTTTGTACGAATTCCCTTTTTGAATTCCCGCGCTACCGTATTTTCGTGCCGAGACCTCACACGGCCTAAATTTCATTTCATATTTCAGATGATCGCATCTGTCGAACACTTCATTCTGCTGCTTATTAATTGTCTGATTTTTTTTTTCCTGTGCGCACACGTTGTTTCTTCTTCAGTTGGTTTAGCTGGTTCCTGACTGGTTAAACGATCTATTTCCTTTTTTCAATCCATTGTTCAGCCGATCGCCGATCGGCTGAAGTTTCTTTTTGATACGTACTCAGAGATAACTCTCAAGAATTTCACAGAATGTGTGATGACAGTAGCGATGATGACGTCTATCTAGTTTGCAGAAAGTTTATCGGCGTCAATTGGAAGTTTTTTGGAATCGAAGCCAACTCTTGATACTTGCATTGACGTCTACATGTCGGACAAACTATCGATTTGTTGTCGATCGCATAGATAACAAATGCGCATGAACGACAAAGGCTGTGTCCGCAACCTGAAAAATCTTTGTTTACTGTATGTAATGGAAAAATTTTAGAAAAAAAAACTAACGGAGAACAAGCGGGCATCGGTTTGAAGGATTATATGGCTCTAAACAAATTTGGCATGAGCTTATGCCATGGAGCGATTCCTCGATCGTATCAATACGAGTCCTTGCGATTGCAATCTTTGCATCCTTTTGCAGAATTTTGTTTTTCAAGACGCGAACCTCTTGCCTTTCAACATCCAGTTGTGCTTGGAGACCTTGACATCGACTCGTCAAATCCCGAATTTTTTCCTCATTCTCGAGTTGTACGTTGGCGGATTCGCGAAATTTTCTCTGTCGATTCAGTTGCAACTTGAAATAATGTGCCCTCTTCTCCTCTTCCTTGTCGCGGGGAACTTGACGGCATGGGCCGACGACGGCTGGAAGATTGGTATTGTTGGCCAGATAAAGGATCTCCTTCTTCAAATTTTCGTTTTCCTCCTCTAGACGTTGAACTTTTGCTTCAAGTGTTCTCAACATGGTAATACGGTCGCGTGCGCGCTGAAATATGGCTTATTGGAAATGAAAATGATGATATTGAATAAAACAGAGAGTATTTAAAAAAACATAGTTTGGATTGTGCAAACTTTCTGCAAACTAGATAGACGTCATCATCGCTACTGTCATCACACATTCTGTGAAATTCTTGAGAGTTATCTCTGAGTACGTATCAAAAAGAAACTTCAGCCGATCGGCGATCGGCTGAACAATGGATTGAAAAAAGGAAGTAGATCGTTTAACCAGTCAGGAACCAGCTAAACCAACTGAAGAAGAAACAACGTGTGCGCACAGGAAAAAAAAATCAGACAATGAATAAGCAGCAGAATGAAGTGTTCGACAGATGCGATCATCTGAAATATGAAATGAAATTTAGGCCGTGTGAGGTCTCGGCACGAAAATACGGTAGCGCGGGAATTCAAAAAGGGAATTCGTACAAAAATTGAAAAATCGTTTTTAAATCTTGCAGCCGATCGGCAATCGGGTCCTTTTTCTTCACAGATAATTTTTGTTTGGGTGGACCCAACTCTTTCAACAGTATACCATAAATATCTATTATCAAATGAGTCCTCAAGCTGGCCATCTATTAGGGATGGCCATCAATTAGGGGTGGCCATATATTATTCGTTCGCCACCCCGTGAACCCTCGTCCAACGACACTCCGCTAAATTTCAGTGCGTTGTTGCGCGCTGTTGATCGAATTTGCACTAAAATTTAGCGGAGTGTCGTTGGACGAGGGTTCACGGGGTGGCGAACGAATAATAATAGAGTTTTTACGGTACTATTCAAGTATTTACCACTACTATTCATTTAATTATATTTTCCTGAGACCTGAAAAGTGTCCAACAATGAAAACAAATGCCAAAACCGACAGCAAATTCAATGTTCATTGAACTTTCCACACCGTCTGGGGCATCGCTATTAGAGGGGCACTTTTAAAAAGGGGCACCACTAAAAAAGGCTTTACGGTAAATGTTCAATAATCCATACAAAAGATAAACAATTGGATTTTAAAACTGTCAGCGACTGTTTTCTTTACTTAAAAACCAGGTGGATTCAGCCCCCTCCGGGGGCTTCACCACCTGGCCTTCGCTTGCTTCACTGTTTTGGAGCCTTCGGCTCCGTTCCTTACGACCTGCGGTCTTTTTGATTCAAAAAGGGGGGAGTCTTCGGCTCCGTTCCTCTGGGCCTGCGGCCCTTTTTATTCAAAAAATGGGGAGCCTTCGGCTCCGTTCCTCTGGGCCTGCGGCCCTTTTTTCAAAAAGTGAGGAGCCTTCGGCTCCGTTCCTCCGGGCCTGCGGCCCTTTTTTCCAAAAGTGAGGAGACTTCGGCTCCGTTCCTCTGGGACTGGGGCACTTTTTATTCAAAAAGTGAGGAGACTTTGGCTCCGTTCCTCTGGGCCTGCGGCCCTTTTTTCAAAAAGGTTAGGAGCCTTCGGCTCTGTTCCTCTGGGCCTGCGGCCCTTTTTATTCAAAAAGTGAGGGGCCTTCGGCTCCGTTCCTCTGGGCCTGCGACCCTTTTCTTCAAAAAGTGAGGAGCCTTCGGCCCTTTTTATCCTTTTCATCCGTTCTAAATTACACATGATTTATTATTGTAGCCTTCCATTTTATCCAAACGCAATCTGATGCGCGTTCCGCACATAGCGAAGTTCAAAAACTGTATTCACAACATGTTCACTTTTGATCAACTTGAGAATTTAAGAAATGAGAAATTTAAAAATTTTTCGAAAAAAGTTTGAATAATTCCGTGAACTCGTCACTCTCTCCCCTTCCATTAAAAAAACAACTGGATGGTCCCAAAATGGAGGTTTTTGCGCTCTCCTGACCTCATTTCTCGACGAATCGAAAAACAAAATAGACGGGCATCATCGTGAAGGAATTTCTGATAACCTGCCAAAATTTGGGAAAAATCGGTCCAGTGGGGACTGAGCTAGGGCCGGCGACAGACACAGCACAGACACACAGACACACACACAGAATTTTGCGTTTGTTAATAGTAAAGATCAAACAGAATTCGGTAAAATTCGTGCTTTTGTTCAAAATTTTGTTCAAAATTCTGTGAAAATCGGACTTAAATTTACACACAAGGGCCAAAGATATGTCGAAAAAAAGTTAGCCGATCGGAGATCGGCTGCTTTTTTGTTTGAATTCATGAAAATGTTGGAAAAATCACGAAAAACCGGTCGAATTTCACTAAAAAAGTACAAAACAGCCTTGCACCAGGCTTCCTAGTTCTAAGCCTAAGCCTAAGCCTAAGCCTAAGCCTAAGCCTAAGCCTAAGCCTAAGCCTAAGCCTAAGCCTAAGCCTAAGCCTAAGCCTAAGCCTAAGCCTAAGCCTAAGCCTAAGCCTAAGCCTAAGCCTAAGCCTAAGCCTAAGCCTAAGCCTAAGCCTAAGCCTAAGCCTAAGCCTAAGCCTAAGCCTAAGCCTAAGCCTAAGCCTAAGCCTAAGCCTAAGCCTAAGCCTAAGCCTAAGCCTAAGCCTACATAGGGGAGGGCGCTTATGGAATGGTTGCGTGAGTTAATTTATATAATCTAACCAGGGTTGCTGCGCGCCTCTGCCAGAGAGGCCCTCTGGCGCGTTCACCTTCCGTTTCATATACGCCAAACACCCAAGCTTTCACTGTCGCATGTGTGGATTATCAGACTGCTTTTAGAATTTGAGCTGTAAAAAACTGATGCTTAGTGAAATCAAACCACAAGTCAGCTAACCATTTTGTGACATTTGGGTGGCTCGTCTGAAAAAAGGGCCCTAAAAAGCAGCTTCAGAACACAACTTCGAGGTGGACTACAACGTAAGTCTCCTCACCTGAAGATCTTCGTTCGACGGCGAGCCAACCACCGCCAGTATCAAATTCAGCTGATCCAAATAGTGTTTTCCGGGAAAAAGCGGTCGATTGTTCAACATCTCAGCGAGAATACATCCGACGCTCCAAACGTCAATCGATTTAGTGTATCCTTTCGAGTTCAGCATTATTTCCGGAGCGCGATACCATCTGGTTGCCACATACTCGGTCAAGAATCCAGTATGATCGGTTTGTGGATCGGTGACACGCGCCAAGCCGAAATCGCAAATTTTCAAATCGCAAGTCGTGTTCAGAAGCAAATTTGATGGTTTCAAATCGCGATGGAGCACGTTTGCTGAGTGAATGTACTTGAGACCACGAAGGATTTGATAAAGGAAATAACAGACGTGGTCGTTGGAGAGTTTTTGTGTTTTGAGCAGCTTGTACAGGTCCGTTTCCATCAGGCATTGAACTATGTAGCTGAAAGTAAAGGATTAATTAGGTGGATGGTCAGCTTAATGATGTCTGAATTGATTTGGCGGGAAATCGGATAACGTTCATTATTTCTTCTTTACTGCTCGTTGTCAAATTACCACAAAACAAGTACTAGAAAGGCCGGCCGTTCAATTAGAGCATTTTGAGTCACTCAATTCGAGTGTCGAAATAATTTAAAATCCCTTACATGTCCTTGAGTGAATCGACAGTCTCTGAGCGGATAATCTCCTGGATGTTTATGATCTGAAACATGAAAACTCAATTTAAAATTTTTTGGAGAGCCTAATCCTCCTCAAAAATCCTCACATTTTCGTGCTTAAACCGATTGAGTATTTTTATTTCACGAAGGGTCCGCTGACAGAACGTCTGATGCTCGAACGGCGATATTTTCTTTATGGCGACGCGGTCGCGAGTGATTGTATCTAGTGCCGAGCTGAAAAAAAGATAGAAATCATATCATGGCGTCGTCAGTTTCTAAGACACCGACTTCGTAATCTTGCCAAAAATATTTTAATTGGAGAAAGCGCTTTAAAGCACGGCACCCTGGCGCTCGAATCGGTTTGAATTCGCGCCACTGTAGGTCCGCAATCACTACGGCAAAAAATGTGTGCATTTTTGCGTAAAATTTTGAGTGAAAACTTCAACTTTGTCGCCCAACATTTTGGTCAGTTTTTTGCGGTCAAAAGTGCACAGAAAATGTTCGCAGGAAAATTTCGCATCTAAAAAGTATTAAACCTGCAGTTTTCGTCGAATATTCAGATTGCAATCGACCATCTTTTATAAAAATTTTAAACGCTTATAACTCCTCTAACTCTGAACGAAAATTCATGATTTTATACTTTTTGAATAGATATTTTCTCAACTTTAAAAAGTTGGGGAATAGTTTTTTGAAAAGAGTTTTTAAAAAGCTGTTATCCTTAAGAACGACGATACCCCGTTGTAAATTTTTCTGGGCATACTGTAGTTTACAAAAAAAAATTTTATGCGCAAGCAAAAGCTAAATATTGCGCGTCAACTACCGCGTTGGCTCATTCGTTGATCAGGGTGCCGTGTTAAAGTGGTTAGCTGACTTGTGGTTTGATTTCACTAAGCATCAGTTTTTTACAGCTCAAATTCTAAAAGCAGTCTGATAATCCACACATGCGACAGTGAAAGCTTGGGTGTTTGGCGTATATGAAACGGAAGGTGAACGCGCCAGAGGGCCTCTCTGGCAGAGGCGCGCAGCAACCCTGGTTAGATTATATAAATTAACTCACGCAACCATTCCATAAGCGCCCTCCCCTATGTAGGCTTAGGCTTAGGCTTAGGCTTAGGCTTAGGCTTAGGCTTAGGCTTAGGCTTAGGCTTAGGCTTAGGCTTAGGCGCAGGCGCGGAGCGACTGCTGCCATTTAGGATTGTGCTTCCACTGCGGACGGAATTTGCCACGTGGCAAATTTTCTAGGTAAAATATCTCGGTCAGTTTTGAAGATAGCGCTTTGAAAGTTGCAGGTCCTGGGGTTACTTTTTCGAGATCTCCAACTTTGTAGTACATCAAAAATTTGTAGCTCTTAAAACTAGGTCGCTAGGAGCGAAAAATGGTTTGAAAGAAGTATTAAGACTTTTGCGAACGCGATTTACTATGTGAAGGAGTGGATGAAAAGTTTCCAAAATTAAGTATGTGATGTAAAAAAACAAAAATGGCATTTTTGGACAAAAATTTTTTTCTAGGTCAAGTTGGTCAGGTCAAAATCCGCATTTGAAAAGTATATTTTAGTTTTCTCAAAAACCGCTCCTACAATTTTTTTAGTTTTGACATATATTATGCTCCTTGATGTCCTGAAAACGATGCAGATAGTCTCATCAAAAACTTTTTTGATTCACGTTAGTTATAGCAGGTCAAAAGTCAACTTTTCGCTGAAAATACCCTTCTTATCAATTATTTTGATCTTATCTATTTTCATCATCTTTCGAGTATGGCAAAGCAAAATTCAATTCATTTCGAGTATTTTGGCAGTTTGAGAAGTCGATGCGGTGGATTTCATCTTTAATGAAGGTTGGAGGTATTTTCTGGAGGCAGCGTTCAGTGATTCGATGAGCGGTTAGTTCGGAATGTACAGCTATTTCTTCTCCGCCTCACGTTTTTCAGATACTCACCACATTCGAAACATCATCCTAACCAGCTTCATCGAGTGAAATCTTTTGAATGTAGCAAAACCATTTTCACTTCATTTCGAGTATTCTGGCAGTCTGAAACATTAGTGCAATGGAGTTCGCATCATCAGCTTTCTTGAAATTTATCAAGTGAGTTGTTAATCTCACTAGTATCAGAACGTTATATGTGTGGTAACTTTGGATTTTAGTTTTGATGAGTTTTTGATTGAAAGTGCCAATTTAAGCCGTTCTGAAGACACAAGATGATGACAATAAATGGTATACGTAGAAATGGATAATTTTTATTACATATTTAAAACAATTTCAGGTTTCGCAATTCACTCCCGGCTCTCAAACTGCTTGCCTCTCTCAATCGATGTGTCAGAATATTTGATAACTGAGTGTGTCATCAGAACACATCAGACAGTCATAGTCAGCGGTTAGTTGAGAAGGTACAGCTATTTCTTCTCCGGCTTATATTTTTTCAGATATACGCCACGTATATAATATCATTCATAAAAGATTCATCGAGTGCTTTTAATTGTGCTTTGGCAACACCAGAAACGATTCTCGACTTCATTTGCAGATCTAACGACAACTATATCTGGAGATGAATATAATCTTGAACTTGAAAGCTTATCCTTTGTCTTATATGAATCACAAAATAAAAAAGTTTGGTTTCAAAGTTTCCATGTAAAGTTTATGGGTTACCTTTTGTTTTGCTATTATGATGGCATTAGATTTGTAACATAAGATGGGTTTATTAGATTTGTAACATAAGATTCTAACATGAATCGTACTATTCAAATTTATAGACAATTTGAGAAAATTGAAAAGGGGAAAAGCCTAAAATGATTTGACAGATGGCGAAAACTATAGAACCAAAGAAGTGATAGTTGAATAAACCCAATTTTTGGATCCGGGACATCTCGAAAGCGGACATTTCGAAAGCGAGACATTTCGAAAGTAAGATATTTCAAGAGTGAGACATCTCGAAAGTGGACATATCGGAAGTGGACATTTCGAAAGCGGACACTTCGAAAGCGGACATTTCGAAAGTAAGATATTTCAAAAGTGAGACATCTCGAAAGTGGACATGTCGAAAGTGGACATTTCGAAAGCGGACATTTCGAAAGCGGACTAATCGAAATTGTGAAATCGCATTTTTGTTCAATTTTTAAAAATTTTCATACATTTTTTTTTATACGAAAAGTTTTCAACATTGGGCAAAAACGCGTTTTTACACTTTCGAAATGTCCACTTTCGAAATGTCCACTTTTGAAATGTCTCGCTTTCGAATAAAGATGTGTTCTATTATAAATCTTACTATTCAGATTTCTAAAAAAACTGAGAAAATGGAAAAGGGGCGGAGCTGAACATGCTTTGACTTTTTCTACTACATTTCACCGAAATGCGCTTCCATAATCATTATTAATGAATAATTTTACAATATGTTTCACCAAGAGAATGTTAGTAATGCGTATATGCACATTTGACAGATAAAAAAAGATTTGGAGCCAAAGAACTTCAAGAAGTAATTGTTTAAGAGAACTAGATTGGTAACGTAAGGAGGGTCTCTAACATGAACACCACTGTTCAAATGTCTAGGTCGGCCTACCAAACACCTTCTAATCTGCACACATAAAAATTTCTAGCTGGTTGCAGTACAAATAATTATGAGCTCTCTGAAAAGGATAGCAGCGTATTGAACGTACGGAACTAGTGAAAAAATGTTGGTCCCAAAAAATAGTATTATAAAAAATAGTACTATAAAAAATAGTACTAAAAAAAGGAATGGAGTATAAATACTGTGAAACTTTAAAATAATTAGTTAAAAATCAAATTAGTTGCAGACAAGCGTTTGTAGTGAAAAAATGGGCAAGGTGTGTTTAACTTCATAAGCTGATAGCAAGAAAGGATTACAGAAGTATGCCAAGACTCTGATAAAGAATTCCAAAGTGTCCAGATTCAAGAAAAAAAGCAATGGTGTGGATGAAGAAGAACTGATTGTGGATACGCCACCTGAGACTATCACAATTTATAGTTCAAAAAGTGTTACTGATTCATTCATAGAACGAATAGACGTTATTGATTTGAAAAGTGATAACGAAGAAGAGGAACCACTGAAATCGTTGCCAAGTCAGATTCTAACCATGAAACAAAGAAAACAACTGAATAATCGGAAGTATTATGAGAAGCAGAAGGCACAAAAGGGTCTAATACGTAGTGATGAGAAGGATGATTATTTGATTAGGTACAGCTTGCAAAGGGTCTTAGATCAAAAACAACAGCATATATTGTTTCTCGTTTGTGATTTGTGAATATTCACTTATGCCAGATTCTCATCACCTCCTGAGGAAGATGTTAAAATTGCCGTTGCGCTCGTGAAACGATCGAATTCCAATGTTGAGTCACTCTGGAAATTTTTGAAATCTGGAAATAACGAGATATTGGATCATCTTGTCAGACTTGTCAATGGATACATCGATATGGTTGAAACTAACATTACTTGAAAACATAATATATATTCTAATTTTAACAGATCGATGACCAAGAAAGAGTCGGAGAATTTGTAGATATCAAAGATGATCCAGATTGCAAAAACACCAAACTAGAGATTCAGAAAGCATTGTACAACGTTGCTTATTCTTGTTACCATCGAAAGAGTAAAACTCATAGTAACGTTTTCAAACGCCTAACGGAATCTGACGATGTTAGAATTTACATTAATTCATCAAAAAGTTCAAAATTTCAGAACCAACTTCAATCATTGCATGATGTTATGCAGGCTTGCGAAACTTATGTCGATCGGATCACCCAATCTATAAACGCACTCAAGACCATTTTGGCACACAAAAAAAAATTGTTGTTAGCACCATTTATGTTTAAGCTCAAGAAATTAAAAGATGAGAGTCTAGAGGTAACATATATTTGATTCAGTAATCTATGAACCAATTAATATTCTTCATCAGAACTATGTGGTACGAAAAGTTGGTCTCAGAAGTTATCACTGCAAAAACCGCGACGAGGATGTGAAAGATTTTCAGACAATGGAGACTTTGTTACCCGCTATTCACAAGTCATTTACAGAAGAAAACGAAACTATGGGTGACAAAATTACTGCGATGGAGATTGGAGAATCGGATGAAGTGGTAGCCGTGAATGCAAATGATAACAGTTTTGTCAAAGATCTCGCTCGGCAAGTTATGATGAAGACGACACTGATTCGACGATGTGACTCCAGCTGTAGACCTGTAGAGGCCGCTCTGTTTATTGAAGCTGAAAAAACGATTCTGGAGTTGAAAAATGTGCATGAGATGGAAGACTTTGCAAAAGTAGTTTGTGCGGTTATTTTGTAATTTGAATATGTGTTACAGGCCATAATATCCCTTGGACACAGTATGATGGGGAATTCGAATATAATGTTTCCAAACTTCATGAAAATGTACGAACCGTGTTTCAGTGGTATCCGAACAATTAACAAAAAGTACAAAGTTTGTTACAACATCAGTGAAGCCATGACCGAGGTGATTAAAGCATTTGGAAACGGTCATCCGAAGTTCCACAAATAATAACTAAAAACAACTTTAAACGTTTGTATTATTACAGTTGATTGGTACTGGTACAACAGGAACATTGGAACAAATATCGCAAAGTCTACGTTTGAAACATCTTCATTCTACTTCTATGAAAAGCTTGCAACTACTGATGCCCCTTGCTCTCATTCGTATGAATGAAAGCGATGGCTATCATAAATTTGGGAAATTGATCAATCGGTTTAGATCCGAATTAGCAATACAAGAAACAATAGCATGTGGTGTGTGTAAAAAGCTTACGTTAGAAAGCGAAGTCGTCAAATGGGGTGTGGCGAAAATTTTGAAATTTCTCCCTGACGAAGAACGAAAGAAGGTAAAATGAGTTCGAAAATGTTATACAAATTGAATCTAGTTTAGATTGATGTTGAGGTATGCAGAAGTTGTCGGAAGTCAATCGCTAAGGACAATATGCCTTCTGACGCTGTTGTAAACGGAATGTATATTGAAGACCCTCCGGAATGTTTGAAGGGTAATAGTTAATGTAATTTCTTTAAATTGGACGGTTTATAGACTTGAATTGGATTGAAAAGTCGATGATTCAACTAATACGACCCATTCAATCAGTGGTGCATTTGAAGGACAATGGTGGCAGGCTCACGAATATAAAGGGAGCTGGAGGTGTCCTCGTTCTGGTTTCCGTTCCAATTCAAGGCACGCTGAATCATGTAGCCAACACACTCCCATCATCCGAGCATTTGCGTATAGTGGTGGACGCAGGTTTTAGTCGAAAGATCGTCAGCGTACCAAAAATGGTAACCGCTCTGAAATGGCTGAAACTCAATAACGTCAACTATAAAGATGTCGTTATTAATGAGGCATTTGAATTTGACAAAGTCGGTATCTATATCTTCTTCAGAATGTTTAAATTTCAATTTCAGAATGATAAAGTTGCCTTCAAGAAACCATCCGATTCACAACAGCTTCGAAATCTTGTCGCGGCTAATGCCAAAGAAGAGGAAACGATGATCAAGATCTCAGATATAACGATAGAATCTCTACGCGAGAACGACTTCAAAACAGATCCGTTGCGAGCAGTTCAAAGATACACTCTCAAAAAACTGTCCTATAAACCACAGCCATTGAGTTCTCTTCAGAATATTGAGACATTAGTAAGGACAAAGTATGTTGTAAATGCCATAAGTTTCCTATTAAGATATTTCCTTCCCTTTTTCCAACTGGAAGATTCGGAACATCTGGATTGAGGCATACGAAAATCCAGTTGTCAAAGTGGCTCCGTCAAAGACTGTTAAACGAAAACCGACGAATTGCTTGTGACTCAGACTTTTTATGTTTCGAATTTGGACGTAAGACTCAGCTGGACATGACTAGTAGTATGGGAACCAATGCACAAATTGACCGTAACTCGACAGGAAAAGAACTTCTGAATGGGATCCAGACGGGTGGTGTTGAGTTTGAAGTGAAAATGCAAACTTTATTCAGCGAAGTTTAATACTAATCGAATATTGGGAATCTTTGATAATTAATTTTCAGGTGCGAGGGTTTCCAACTTACTGGGCCCATATCAAAAAAGATCTAACCTCACATGTTATTGCTTTTGGTGCTCCGCAATTGTTTGTTTTGAGAGAATATTCATTGGTATAATTTTATCTTACAGTTTCGTCACTCTTAATCCAAATGAAGAAGATTGGAAAGATCTGCATTCTATTTACTCCAAAATCTCAGGACAAAATGTTGACAAAGCCAACATAAGAACAGAAGTTGGTCGG
The DNA here is from genome assembly GCA_963966625.1 of Caenorhabditis zanzibari. Classification (NCBI taxonomy): domain Eukaryota; kingdom Metazoa; phylum Nematoda; class Chromadorea; order Rhabditida; family Rhabditidae; genus Caenorhabditis; species Caenorhabditis zanzibari. The sequence continues at coordinate 16,529,653 of OZ016470.1, forward strand.
GATCCGGTGATTTGGACCCGTTATTTTAGCCGTCGTGTACAACTTTTTGTTCGACATATGCTTTTTGATCCTAATGGTCCTCTGGGAAAAGTAAATCATTGGTTTTGGCGCGTTGAATACCAACATAGGGGGACTGAACACATCCATATGTGTGTGTGGACCGAACAAAGGTAAAAAGAAACGATAGCTACTCACTGTTTCGTAAACAGTAGTTTTGCAACTGCGAAATTCACAGCTGATTCCAAGTTATATAAAAACAATACTCTATTCAGATTTGAGATGTTCGAATCCAATGACCAAATTGCTGATTATCTGGACAACATATTAACGGCTCGCCAACCTTCAGTAACCGAATCCGAGTTGTATCCTCTCGTGGAACATCAAAAACATTGGGCAAAACATTCTAAAACTTGTCAGAGGTGATTGTGATCTGTTCATCTCGCAAATCAAAAAGCTTTTAGATTTTACACTGTTAATGGAGAATTAAAATCATACTGCCGGTTTGAATTCCCGAGACCCGTAACTCCTCGAACCATTGTTTACTCCTTGGAAACTGAAAAACCACTCTTCAAACTTCCAGGAGTTCGTTCCAAGGAGTTTGAATTCCATAAGAGATATCTGATATATAACCACACTTTATAGATACTCTATAGCGCGAAAGCCGAACGAGGTTATGATCAACGATTATAGTGTGCCCATGTTGCTTGCTTGGGGAGGAAACATGGACTTGCAGGCCATTATTCATGAGTCATCGCCGGTTTTGGAATATGTATGTGGATACACAACGAAAGCTGAAACGTCAAAACGGAAACCGAACACTTTGTTCAATGATTCTGAAAACGTACAGGTGTGTTTGATTATAGAATATCTTCAATATATGCTAAGTTTAAAGAAAACACTTACTGAGTGGAATCTGGGGTTGGAATTGATGAATCAAAGGCAAGCAGGAACACCAGAAATCTGTGACATTTTGTTAGGCCACCGTCTGTTTGGGTTCGATACTGATCATGTGTTCATAAACACAAATGCTTCATCTAAAGGGCACAGAAAATTGATTAGCTTTGATAAGATAGGAGATGATAATCGAGCAACTGAGAGGAACACAATTGATGATTATTACCCGAATCGGAGCCCACAGCTTGAAATGGTGTCATTATTTAATTTCCTCATTCAATTCGAAACTGTAACTGCCAAAAATGCTCGGAAAGTTGGAGATATGACTCATAAAGTGATGCAGAACAGAATGAAAACTTGAAACATTTATATTCAGATAAACACATCCACGAGCTCTCCTTTCCACGACCGGTACCATATCCATGAGGAGCAATCTCCTTTTTACTGTCACACACAAATTCCAGTTGGAGCCACTTTTTCCGTATGTATTCTGCTTACAATCTCTGGTTGATGATATCAGGTTACTCACTTTTAGATTATTGGAATTGAAAGCAAAGTGATAAGAAAGAAGAGAGCAAATGTTCCAAGGGTGTACTTTCCAACCGTATCTGAGGGAGACGTTCATTCTATGGAAGATTTTTTTAGAAGACTGTTGATGATGTTTTGCCCGTGGAGAAACGAAAATGAATTGATCAAAAATGACGAGACATACGAAGCACGGTGGCGAGACTACTATCAAGACCTAAAAGTGATAGTTGAAATCATTTGGTGTCTGAAATTACTCACATTTCAGATTTCCTCTCCACTTGCGTATCAAGATATAGAAAAGTATATCTCCGGATTAAGATTCAATGCTAAAAAGTATGCAGCGATGGCTGAACAAAAACAGAAGAAATTGGAGATTCTGGAAGAGATGGATATCAACATGGAAATTGTAGAAGAAGATCTCCTGAAACTGTCTAGAAGAATTGTGGATGAGTCTGTTCATTTGGAAGATCTGAAATTTTTAAATAAGGAGCAACAGGTTGATATACAAATTGTCGATATTGAGCTGAAAAACACCTGAGGTTTTCAGAGAGCATTTCAGCGTTGGATGAATCATTTGGAGTCTCAAAAATATGATAAAAAAACAGGAGCGTTGTTGATGTTTGTGAGTGGGACGGCTGGAACAGGAAAATCTCACTTGATTCGGTGTCTTGCGGATGAGATTACAATTAAGATGGTATGATTCAGCTCTCAGTACGGTGGTTTCTAGTGTGACGATTCAGAATGGGCTCCAGTCAGTCTTCTTAGGAGGACCAACTGGAATGGCGGCTCTCGGTATTAAAGGAATCACGTTACACAAACTACTGTTCATAGAGGTGCAGAAAGGAAGGCATCGAGCCTTCAAAAAATTGACGCCGAGACAGTTGGAGTTTCTAAGAGCCTTGCTGCAATGGATAGTCTTGTTGATAATAGACGAGATTTCAATGATTTCTAATGTTATGTTACACAAGGTTAAAGAAAAAAAAAGAATTTTAAAGAACTAATGAGACTACTCTGATAAGTTTAGATCAGTCGTAGACTCTCCGAAGTAACCGGCAAAGATGTTCCATTTGGTGGTATAAATATTTGTGTTTTTGGAGACTTGCTCCAACTCCCCCCTGTTAGCGCGAACCCGGTGTTTCGATCGATGGACTCCAGAACGATTAGAGAAGTATTCTCCGGAATTGGGGATAACATGACTGTGTGGAAAGATTTTGAATATGTTGAGTTGTCTGAAAACATGCGACAAAAAGTTAGTTGTTTCAAAATCGTTATTACCAACACAAAAAAATTTAGGATGACCTTGTATTTGCCGAATTGATGAATAGAATGAGAACGGAAACGATGACCGACTCCGATCACATTCTGTTGAAGGGGAGAGTCATTGGTGAAAACATGACAAAAGAGGAAGTGGCCAAATACTTTGTTGAGCTTCTAAAATCTGTAAAAAAATTGTGGCCCGAAAAATATGAATTCTTAAAGTTTAGGACTACACTGCTATGGCTCTCTTAGCTACCAATGAAGAAGTTACGGACTTCAATACTCAAGTTCTGAAACAGATGGAACTCCCAGTGGTATCAGTGGAGGCTGTCGATACCGATATGAAAACATTCGAGGTGTGTAAAGCAGTTGTTTATACGGCTTTCCGTCGGTTTGCAACCAGTCGTTTTGCAACTCTTCGGGGATCCTGTAACACGGATTTCGTTATAATGAACAATGTAATTTTTTAAGGCACTCAAAGAAAGGAAAGATGTCATTCCCAGACCGTATCAGAGATCAGAATTCCTATATTCCAAAGAAGATGATGCCGTTGTGCAATCTCAAAAAACAGTGAAATTCAAGAATACCAAACCTTCTAATGGATCAGAAGCTCGTACTCATGGAGGCCTGCCAAAAACACTCCATTTGGCCGAAGGATCTCGAGTAATGTTGGTTAGAAATCTAGACGTTCATTCAGGATTAGTGAACGGAGCTCGAGGAATTCTGAAATCAATTTTGTATGATGATCAAGGATCCCCTACTGGACTCCAAATTGTATTTGATGGAAAAGATGCTCCTGTTTTAATAACCAAACAAACAGTCATCTACGACGGAGTAGGAAAAGTCAATGTGTCTAGGACACAGTTTCCAATAGTATTGGCGTTCGCTGCAAGTGTCCATAAATGCCAAGGTCTAACGCTGAAGAACGTAATGGTTTCTATGAAATCAATGTTTTCGGCAGGCCAAGCATATGTGGCTTTTAGCCGATGTAAGAATTTGAACGGAGTCCATCTAATTGACTACGATCCTGCAAAAATATTTTGTAGCCGTGAGGCATTGATTGAATACAATCGTTTGAGAGACAGTATCGGTCTTGACGGATATCAATTGCCTCCAATCAAAACGAGAAAAAGGAAATCGATTCATGACAGACTTACAGAATTCGAAAACGGCCCTCCAGTTCCACCATTGCTCGTTGTCCCAAGTGAAACCACTTCTTTAGATCTTACTCTACGGAATCCACCATTGCAAACTACACGGCATCTAGAAATCACAAATCCACTCAATGACTGCTGGCTGATAGCAATTATCAACACATTCTATGAACTGAAGTATTTGAGAATTGCTCTAGAAAATGAGGATTCAGAAGACCCATTTCATGTTGAGTTGATTCGTGTTTTTAACCAAAAGAGCACGACGGTTGTTAACCTACGCAAACTTATGATACCATCTTTTCACTACGGGCAACAAGATGTGTCAGATGCGTTGAATGATATTCTTCAGTGGGACGAAGATCTTGACTGGCAGAGACTTTTGACTGTTCAACAAAAAACCATCCGAACTTGTTCATGTGATATCAAAAGTGGTCGAAGCGATGTGTCCAACTTCATCATTTTTGGAGGACGACTTGAGGATCCTGTAACGACTCAGGAATTCATTAATACTGCAATACAGAGACGCGAACTAGGAGCAATGTGTAAAGGGTGCAATAATAGGAAAACTCTCAATTATGAGTATGGTGTGGATGAGGAAGTGAAATATTTTATATTATTGGCGCCAGCAGCATTTTCGACAGTCACTGATCTTTTTTATGATATTCAAGTACAGTTCGCAAATAATTCATGGACACCACAAGCTTTGATTGAGTATGTTAACGATTCTGTGTTAATAGCGAAAGATGAAAATATTGTTGCCATGGCCAATGCTGCAATTAGTGGACATTGGATAACTCACATCAAAGACGTAAATCAATGGACGACAATAAATGACCACGAAAGTCAGAAGACCACCGTGAACGTAATAGGTGAGCAGAACAACTCTCATGGAAAAGTAGAGACACGAAATCCTTGTGTCTTTGTCAAACTTCATTTTCATATCAAAAGTAGTAGTTTAAAGAATTCAATATCAATCCTAGCAACTTTACAATGACAACCTGAAAAAGTGAGAATGTTTTCGGTACAATGAAACAAACCTCAAGTAAAGTTAGAACTCCGTCACTTAAGATATATAGAATATGCTCTGTTGGCTGCATATAACTTCTAAGTTGAAGGGCACAGTCAGCAATTACATAAAATTAATTTCAAATTGATTGATTTATAATGACACGTCAACAGTAGGCAAAAAAGTTTGATGGGTAGTAGAATTTTTTAGGATTAAAAAAAATTGTCACGTTTGAAATTTCATTAATTAGCTAAAAACATTTTTTACAAAACAAAACCTGATTCATGAAATACTCAATGTTCCCCAAAGAGTCACTCATGAAGTGAAATTTCTATATGCTATTATTAATAGAAGTTTTTCAGACACACGGAGATTGAAAGTTTTTGTTTTTGGGAGGTGCTTAGAGGATGTTCAAGAAGAATGTAGTGTCTGAAGAAAGAAGTAATAATTTATGAACTTATGAAGACTTATGAAGAAACTAACTTATGAAGAAACTAACTTATGAAACTTATGAAGATTTTTTATCGGGTTGCGAAAATAAACATTTGTGATTAAAAAAAATTGATGGTCTCCAACATGAAAAAGACTATTCACATTACTAAACAAAATTAGAAAACGGAAAAGGAACGGGGTTTACAATGGTTTAGAAGATGCAATACGGTAAAGAGTAATAGAAAGAATTGAATGAATAAAAGAGATTAGTAACATAAAGATTTTCAAATATTAATAAAATCAGTTTCATCATTTAAAATCATGTAAAAACATTAAGATCAAATCAAGCATCGGCATTCGTACGGCGATAAAAAGTTCCAGCCATGTGCCATCCTTCTGCCGAGTGGACATTACAGAAATGTTTGAAATCAGCATTCATGACAACTCTCATTTGACCGTTGTGATCAGAAATAAGGAAACCTGAATAAGTAATCTGAATTTTTACATTTGGTGAAAATGAATTTACAACTGGGACGATATCTTTCTACAATTCCCGGGAAAGAAATGCTAGAATGCAATAATGCCATGTAATCAATTAATCAACCGAATCCGAGTTGTATCCTCTCGTGGAACATCAAAAACATTGGGCAAAACATTCTAAAACTTGTCAGAGGTGATTGTGATCTGTTCATCTCGCAAATCAAAAAGCTTTTAGATTTTACACTGTTAATGGAGAATTAAAATCATACTGCCGGTTTGAATTCCCGAGACCCGTAACTCCTCGAACCATTGTTTACTCCTTGGAAACTGAAAAACCACTCTTCAAACTTCCAGGAGTTCGTTCCAAGGAGTTTGAATTCCATAAGAGATATCTGATATATAACCACACTTTATAGATACTCTATAGCGCGAAAGCCGAACGAGGTTATGATCAACGATTATAGTGTGCCCATGTTGCTTGCTTGGGGAGGAAACATGGACTTGCAGGCCATTATTCATGAGTCATCGCCGGTTTTGGAATATGTATGTGGATACACAACGAAAGCTGAAACGTCAAAACGGAAACCGAACACTTTGTTCAATGATTCTGAAAACGTACAGGTGTGTTTGATTATAGAATATCTTCAATATATGCTAAGTTTAAAGAAAACACTTACTGAGTGGAATCTGGGGTTGGAATTGATGAATCAAAGGCAAGCAGGAACACCAGAAATCTGTGACATTTTGTTAGGCCACCGTCTGTTTGGGTTCGATACTGATCATGTGTTCATAAACACAAATGCTTCATCTAAAGGGCACAGAAAATTGATTAGCTTTGATAAGATAGGAGATGATAATCGAGCAACTGAGAGGAACACAATTGATGATTATTACCCGAATCGGAGCCCACAGCTTGAAATGGTGTCATTATTTAATTTCCTCATTCAATTCGAAACTGTAACTGCCAAAAATGCTCGGAAAGTTGGAGATATGACTCATAAAGTGATGCAGAACAGAATGAAAACTTGAAACATTTATATTCAGATAAACACATCCACGAGCTCTCCTTTCCACGACCGGTACCATATCCATGAGGAGCAATCTCCTTTTTACTGTCACACACAAATTCCAGTTGGAGCCACTTTTTCCGTATGTATTCTGCTTACAATCTCTGGTTGATGATATCAGGTTACTCACTTTTAGATTATTGGAATTGAAAGCAAAGTGATAAGAAAGAAGAGAGCAAATGTTCCAAGGGTGTACTTTCCAACCGTATCTGAGGGAGACGTTCATTCTATGGAAGATTTTTTCAGAAGACTGTTGATGATGTTTTGCCCGTGGAGAAACGAAAATGAATTGATCAAAAATGACGAGACATACGAAGCACGGTGGCGAGACTACTATCAAGACCTAAAAGTGATAGTTGAAATCATTTGGTGTCTGAAATTACTCACATTTCAGATTTCCTCTCCACTTGCGTATCAAGATATAGAAAAGTATATCTCCGGATTAAGATTCAATGCTAAAAAGTATGCAGCGATGGCTGAACAAAAACAGAAGAAATTGGAGATTCTGGAAGAGATGGATATCAACATGGAAATTGTAGAAGAAGATCTCCTGAAACTGTCTAGAAGAATTGTGGATGAGTCTGTTCATTTGGAAGATCTGAAATTTTTAAATAAGGAGCAACAGGTTGATATACAAATTGTCGATATTGAGCTGAAAAACACCTGAGGTTTTCAGAGAGCATTTCAGCGTTGGATGAATCATTTGGAGTCTCAAAAATATGATAAAAAAACAGGAGCGTTGTTGATGTTTGTGAGTGGGACGGCTGGAACAGGAAAATCTCACTTGATTCGGTGTCTTGCGGATGAGATTACAATTAAGATGGTATGATTCAGCTCTCAGTACGGTGGTTTCTAGTGTGACGATTCAGAATGGGCTCCAGTCAGTCTTCTTAGGAGGACCAACTGGAATGGCGGCTCTCGGTATTAAAGGAATCACGTTACACAAACTACTGTTCATAGAGGTGCAGAAAGGAAGGCATCGAGCCTTCAAAAAATTGACGCCGAGACAGTTGGAGTTTCTAAGAGCCTTGCTGCAATGGATAGTCTTGTTGATAATAGACGAGATTTCAATGATTTCTAATGTTATGTTACACAAGGTTAAAGAAAAAAAAAGAATTTTAAAGAACTAATGAGACTACTCTGATAAGTTTAGATCAGTCGTAGACTCTCCGAAGTAACCGGCAAAGATGTTCCATTTGGTGGTATAAATATTTGTGTTTTTGGAGACTTGCTCCAACTCCCCCCTGTTAGCGCGAACCCGGTGTTTCGATCGATGGACTCCAGAACGATTAGAGAAGTATTCTCCGGAATTGGGGATAACATGACTGTGTGGAAAGATTTTGAATATGTTGAGTTGTCTGAAAACATGCGACAAAAAGTTAGTTGTTTCAAAATCGTTATTACCAACACAAAAAAATTTAGGATGACCTTGTATTTGCCGAATTGATGAATAGAATGAGAACGGAAACGATGACCGACTCCGATCACATTCTGTTGAAGGGGAGAGTCATTGGTGAAAACATGACAAAAGAGGAAGTGGCCAAATACTTTGTTGAGCTTCTAAAATCTGTAAAAAAATTGTGGCCCGAAAAATATGAATTCTTAAAGTTTAGGACTACACTGCTATGGCTCTCTTAGCTACCAATGAAGAAGTTACGGACTTCAATACTCAAGTTCTGAAACAGATGGAACTCCCAGTGGTATCAGTGGAGGCTGTCGATACCGATATGAAAACATTCGAGGTGTGTAAAGCAGTTGTTTATACGGCTTTCCGTCGGTTTGCAACCAGTCGTTTTGCAACTCTTCGGGGATCCTGTAACACGGATTTCGTTATAATGAACAATGTAATTTTTTAAGGCACTCAAAGAAAGGAAAGATGTCATTCCCAGACCGTATCAGAGATCAGAATTCCTATATTCCAAAGAAGATGATGCCGTTGTGCAATCTCAAAAAACAGTGAAATTCAAGAATACCAAACCTTCTAATGGATCAGAAGCTCGTACTCATGGAGGCCTGCCAAAAACACTCCATTTGGCCGAAGGATCTCGAGTAATGTTGGTTAGAAATCTAGACGTTCATTCAGGATTAGTGAACGGAGCTCGAGGAATTCTGAAATCAATTTTGTATGATGATCAAGGATCCCCTACTGGACTCCAAATTGTATTTGATGGAAAAGATGCTCCTGTTTTAATAACCAAACAAACAGTCATCTACGACGGAGTAGGAAAAGTCAATGTGTCTAGGACACAGTTTCCAATAGTATTGGCGTTCGCTGCAAGTGTCCATAAATGCCAAGGTCTAACGCTGAAGAACGTAATGGTTTCTATGAAATCAATGTTTTCGGCAGGCCAAGCATATGTGGCTTTTAGCCGATGTAAGAATTTGAACGGAGTCCATCTAATTGACTACGATCCTGCAAAAATATTTTGTAGCCGTGAGGCATTGATTGAATACAATCGTTTGAGAGACAGTATCGGTCTTGACGGATATCAATTGCCTCCAATCAAAACGAGAAAAAGGAAATCGATTCATGACAGACTTACAGAATTCGAAAACGGCCCTCCAGTTCCACCATTGCTCGTTGTCCCAAGTGAAACCACTTCTTTAGATCTTACTCTACGGAATCCACCATTGCAAACTACACGGCATCTAGAAATCACAAATCCACTCAATGACTGCTGGCTGATAGCAATTATCAACACATTCTATGAACTGAAGTATTTGAGAATTGCTCTAGAAAATGAGGATTCAGAAGACCCATTTCATGTTGAGTTGATTCGTGTTTTTAACCAAAAGAGCACGACGGTTGTTAACCTACGCAAACTTATGATACCATCTTTTCACTACGGGCAACAAGATGTGTCAGATGCGTTGAATGATATTCTTCAGTGGGACGAAGATCTTGACTGGCAGAGACTTTTGACTGTTCAACAAAAAACCATCCGAACTTGTTCATGTGATATCAAAAGTGGTCGAAGCGATGTGTCCAACTTCATCATTTTTGGAGGACGACTTGAGGATCCTGTAACGACTCAGGAATTCATTAATACTGCAATACAGAGACGCGAACTAGGAGCAATGTGTAAAGGGTGCAATAATAGGAAAACTCTCAATTATGAGTATGGTGTGGATGAGGAAGTGAAATATTTTATATTATTGGCGCCAGCAGCATTTTCGACAGTCACTGATCTTTTTTATGATATTCAAGTACAGTTCGCAAATAATTCATGGACACCACAAGCTTTGATTGAGTATGTTAACGATTCTGTGTTAATAGCGAAAGATGAAAATATTGTTGCCATGGCCAATGCTGCAATTAGTGGACATTGGATAACTCACATCAAAGACGTAAATCAATGGACGACAATAAATGACCACGAAAGTCAGAAGACCACCGTGAACGTAATAGGTGAGCAGAACAACTCTCATGGAAAAGTAGAGACACGAAATCCTTGTGTCTTTGTCAAACTTCATTTTCATATCAAAAGTAGTAGTTTAAAGAATTCAATATCAATCCTAGCAACTTTACAATGACAACCTGAAAAAGTGAGAATGTTTTCGGTACAATGAAACAAACCTCAAGTAAAGTTAGAACTCCGTCACTTAAGATATATAGAATATGCTCTGTTGGCTGCATATAACTTCTAAGTTGAAGGGCACAGTCAGCAATTACATAAAATTAATTTCAAATTGATTGATTTATAATGACACGTCAACAGTAGGCAAAAAAGTTTGATGGGTAGTAGAATTTTTTAGGATTAAAAAAAATTGTCACGTTTGAAATTTCATTAATTAGCTAAAAACATTTTTTACAAAACAAAACCTGATTCATGAAATACTCAATGTTCCCCAAAGAGTCACTCATGAAGTGAAATTTCTATATGCTATTATTAATAGAAGTTTTTCAGACACACGGAGATTGAAAGTTTTTGTTTTTGGGAGGTGCTTAGAGGATGTTCAAGAAGAATGTAGTGTCTGAAGAAAGAAGTAATAATTTATGAACTTATGAAGACTTATGAAGAAACTAACTTATGAAGAAACTAACTTATGAAACTTATGAAGATTTTTTATCGGGTTGCGAAAATAAACATTTGTGATTAAAAAAAATTGATGGTCTCCAACATGAAAAAGACTATTCACATTACTAAACAAAATTAGAAAACGGAAAAGGAACGGGGTTTACAATGGTTTAGAAGATGCAATACGGTAAAGAGTAATAGAAAGAATTGAATGAATAAAAGAGATTAGTAACATAAAGATTTTCAAATATTAATAAAATCAGTTTCATCATTTAAAATCATGTAAAAACATTAAGATCAAATCAAGCATCGGCATTCGTACGGCGATAAAAAGTTCCAGCCATGTGCCATCCTTCTGCCGAGTGGACATTACAGAAATGTTTGAAATCAGCATTCATGACAACTCTCATTTGACCGTTGTGATCAGAAATAAGGAAACCTGAATAAGTAATCTGAATTTTTACATTTGGTGAAAATGAATTTACAACTGGGACGATATCTTTCTACAATTCCCGGGAAAGAAATGCTAGAATGCAATAATGCCATGTAATCAATTAATCAACCGAATCCGAGTTGTATCCTCTCGTGGAACATCAAAAACATTGGGCAAAACATTCTAAAACTTGTCAGAGGTGATTGTGATCTGTTCATCTCGCAAATCAAAAAGCTTTTAGATTTTACACTGTTAATGGAGAATTAAAATCATACTGCCGGTTTGAATTCCCGAGACCCGTAACTCCTCGAACCATTGTTTACTCCTTGGAAACTGAAAAACCACTCTTCAAACTTCCAGGAGTTCGTTCCAAGGAGTTTGAATTCCATAAGAGATATCTGATATATAACCACACTTTATAGATACTCTATAGCGCGAAAGCCGAACGAGGTTATGATCAACGATTATAGTGTGCCCATGTTGCTTGCTTGGGGAGGAAACATGGACTTGCAGGCCATTATTCATGAGTCATCGCCGGTTTTGGAATATGTATGTGGATACACAACGAAAGCTGAAACGTCAAAACGGAAACCGAACACTTTGTTCAATGATTCTGAAAACGTACAGGTGTGTTTGATTATAGAATATCTTCAATATATGCTAAGTTTAAAGAAAACACTTACTGAGTGGAATCTGGGGTTGGAATTGATGAATCAAAGGCAAGCAGGAACACCAGAAATCTGTGACATTTTGTTAGGCCACCGTCTGTTTGGGTTCGATACTGATCATGTGTTCATAAACACAAATGCTTCATCTAAAGGGCACAGAAAATTGATTAGCTTTGATAAGATAGGAGATGATAATCGAGCAACTGAGAGGAACACAATTGATGATTATTACCCGAATCGGAGCCCACAGCTTGAAATGGTGTCATTATTTAATTTCCTCATTCAATTCGAAACTGTAACTGCCAAAAATGCTCGGAAAGTTGGAGATATGACTCATAAAGTGATGCAGAACAGAATGAAAACTTGAAACATTTATATTCAGATAAACACATCCACGAGCTCTCCTTTCCACGACCGGTACCATATCCATGAGGAGCAATCTCCTTTTTACTGTCACACACAAATTCCAGTTGGAGCCACTTTTTCCGTATGTATTCTGCTTACAATCTCTGGTTGATGATATCAGGTTACTCACTTTTAGATTATTGGAATTGAAAGCAAAGTGATAAGAAAGAAGAGAGCAAATGTTCCAAGGGTGTACTTTCCAACCGTATCTGAGGGAGACGTTCATTCTATGGAAGATTTTTTTAGAAGACTGTTGATGATGTTTTGCCCGTGGAGAAACGAAAATGAATTGATCAAAAATGACGAGACATACGAAGCACGGTGGCGAGACTACTATCAAGACCTAAAAGTGATAGTTGAAATCATTTGGTGTCTGAAATTACTCACATTTCAGATTTCCTCTCCACTTGCGTATCAAGATATAGAAAAGTATATCTCCGGATTAAGATTCAATGCTAAAAAGTATGCAGCGATGGCTGAACAAAAACAGAAGAAATTGGAGATTCTGGAAGAGATGGATATCAACATGGAAATTGTAGAAGAAGATCTCCTGAAACTGTCTAGAAGAATTGTGGATGAGTCTGTTCATTTGGAAGATCTGAAATTTTTAAATAAGGAGCAACAGGTTGATATACAAATTGTCGATATTGAGCTGAAAAACACCTGAGGTTTTCAGAGAGCATTTCAGCGTTGGATGAATCATTTGGAGTCTCAAAAATATGATAAAAAAACAGGAGCGTTGTTGATGTTTGTGAGTGGGACGGCTGGAACAGGAAAATCTCACTTGATTCGGTGTCTTGCGGATGAGATTACAATTAAGATGGTATGATTCAGCTCTCAGTACGGTGGTTTCTAGTGTGACGATTCAGAATGGGCTCCAGTCAGTCTTCTTAGGAGGACCAACTGGAATGGCGGCTCTCGGTATTAAAGGAATCACGTTACACAAACTACTGTTCATAGAGGTGCAGAAAGGAAGGCATCGAGCCTTCAAAAAATTGACGCCGAGACAGTTGGAGTTTCTAAGAGCCTTGCTGCAATGGATAGTCTTGTTGATAATAGACGAGATTTCAATGATTTCTAATGTTATGTTACACAAGGTTAAAGAAAAAAAAAGAATTTTAAAGAACTAATGAGACTACTCTGATAAGTTTAGATCAGTCGTAGACTCTCCGAAGTAACCGGCAAAGATGTTCCATTTGGTGGTATAAATATTTGTGTTTTTGGAGACTTGCTCCAACTCCCCCCTGTTAGCGCGAACCCGGTGTTTCGATCGATGGACTCCAGAACGATTAGAGAAGTATTCTCCGGAATTGGGGATAACATGACTGTGTGGAAAGATTTTGAATATGTTGAGTTGTCTGAAAACATGCGACAAAAAGTTAGTTGTTTCAAAATCGTTATTACCAACACAAAAAAATTTAGGATGACCTTGTATTTGCCGAATTGATGAATAGAATGAGAACGGAAACGATGACCGACTCCGATCACATTCTGTTGAAGGGGAGAGTCATTGGTGAAAACATGACAAAAGAGGAAGTGGCCAAATACTTTGTTGAGCTTCTAAAATCTGTAAAAAAATTGTGGCCCGAAAAATATGAATTCTTAAAGTTTAGGACTACACTGCTATGGCTCTCTTAGCTACCAATGAAGAAGTTACGGACTTCAATACTCAAGTTCTGAAACAGATGGAACTCCCAGTGGTATCAGTGGAGGCTGTCGATACCGATATGAAAACATTCGAGGTGTGTAAAGCAGTTGTTTATACGGCTTTCCGTCGGTTTGCAACCAGTCGTTTTGCAACTCTTCGGGGATCCTGTAACACGGATTTCGTTATAATGAACAATGTAATTTTTTAAGGCACTCAAAGAAAGGAAAGATGTCATTCCCAGACCGTATCAGAGATCAGAATTCCTATATTCCAAAGAAGATGATGCCGTTGTGCAATCTCAAAAAACAGTGAAATTCAAGAATACCAAACCTTCTAATGGATCAGAAGCTCGTACTCATGGAGGCCTGCCAAAAACACTCCATTTGGCCGAAGGATCTCGAGTAATGTTGGTTAGAAATCTAGACGTTCATTCAGGATTAGTGAACGGAGCTCGAGGAATTCTGAAATCAATTTTGTATGATGATCAAGGATCCCCTACTGGACTCCAAATTGTATTTGATGGAAAAGATGCTCCTGTTTTAATAACCAAACAAACAGTCATCTACGACGGAGTAGGAAAAGTCAATGTGTCTAGGACACAGTTTCCAATAGTATTGGCGTTCGCTGCAAGTGTCCATAAATGCCAAGGTCTAACGCTGAAGAACGTAATGGTTTCTATGAAATCAATGTTTTCGGCAGGCCAAGCATATGTGGCTTTTAGCCGATGTAAGAATTTGAACGGAGTCCATCTAATTGACTACGATCCTGCAAAAATATTTTGTAGCCGTGAGGCATTGATTGAATACAATCGTTTGAGAGACAGTATCGGTCTTGACGGATATCAATTGCCTCCAATCAAAACGAGAAAAAGGAAATCGATTCATGACAGACTTACAGAATTCGAAAACGGCCCTCCAGTTCCACCATTGCTCGTTGTCCCAAGTGAAACCACTTCTTTAGATCTTACTCTACGGAATCCACCATTGCAAACTACACGGCATCTAGAAATCACAAATCCACTCAATGACTGCTGGCTGATAGCAATTATCAACACATTCTATGAACTGAAGTATTTGAGAATTGCTCTAGAAAATGAGGATTCAGAAGACCCATTTCATGTTGAGTTGATTCGTGTTTTTAACCAAAAGAGCACGACGGTTGTTAACCTACGCAAACTTATGATACCATCTTTTCACTACGGGCAACAAGATGTGTCAGATGCGTTGAATGATATTCTTCAGTGGGACGAAGATCTTGACTGGCAGAGACTTTTGACTGTTCAACAAAAAACCATCCGAACTTGTTCATGTGATATCAAAAGTGGTCGAAGCGATGTGTCCAACTTCATCATTTTTGGAGGACGACTTGAGGATCCTGTAACGACTCAGGAATTCATTAATACTGCAATACAGAGACGCGAACTAGGAGCAATGTGTAAAGGGTGCAATAATAGGAAAACTCTCAATTATGAGTATGGTGTGGATGAGGAAGTGAAATATTTTATATTATTGGCGCCAGCAGCATTTTCGACAGTCACTGATCTTTTTTATGATATTCAAGTACAGTTCGCAAATAATTCATGGACACCACAAGCTTTGATTGAGTATGTTAACGATTCTGTGTTAATAGCGAAAGATGAAAATATTGTTGCCATGGCCAATGCTGCAATTAGTGGACATTGGATAACTCACATCAAAGACGTAAATCAATGGACGACAATAAATGACCACGAAAGTCAGAAGACCACCGTGAACGTAATAGGTGAGCAGAACAACTCTCATGGAAAAGTAGAGACACGAAATCCTTGTGTCTTTGTCAAACTTCATTTTCATATCAAAAGTAGTAGTTTAAAGAATTCAATATCAATCCTAGCAACTTTACAATGACAACCTGAAAAAGTGAGAATGTTTTCGGTACAATGAAACAAACCTCAAGTAAAGTTAGAACTCCGTCACTTAAGATATATAGAATATGCTCTGTTGGCTGCATATAACTTCTAAGTTGAAGGGCACAGTCAGCAATTACATAAAATTAATTTCAAATTGATTGATTTATAATGACACGTCAACAGTAGGCAAAAAAGTTTGATGGGTAGTAGAATTTTTTAGGATTAAAAAAAATTGTCACGTTTGAAATTTCATTAATTAGCTAAAAACATTTTTTACAAAACAAAACCTGATTCATGAAATACTCAATGTTCCCCAAAGAGTCACTCATGAAGTGAAATTTCTATATGCTATTATTAATAGAAGTTTTTCAGACACACGGAGATTGAAAGTTTTTGTTTTTGGGAGGTGCTTAGAGGATGTTCAAGAAGAATGTAGTGTCTGAAGAAAGAAGTAATAATTTATGAACTTATGAAGACTTATGAAGAAACTAACTTATGAAGAAACTAACTTATGAAACTTATGAAGATTTTTTATCGGGTTGCGAAAATAAACATTTGTGATTAAAAAAAATTGATGGTCTCCAACATGAAAAAGACTATTCACATTACTAAACAAAATTAGAAAACGGAAAAGGAACGGGGTTTACAATGGTTTAGAAGATGCAATACGGTAAAGAGTAATAGAAAGAATTGAATGAATAAAAGAGATTAGTAACATAAAGATTTTCAAATATTAATAAAATCAGTTTCATCATTTAAAATCATGTAAAAACATTAAGATCAAATCAAGCATCGGCATTCGTACGGCGATAAAAAGTTCCAGCCATGTGCCATCCTTCTGCCGAGTGGACATTACAGAAATGTTTGAAATCAGCATTCATGACAACTCTCATTTGACCGTTGTGATCAGAAATAAGGAAACCTGAATAAGTAATCTGAATTTTTACATTTGGTGAAAATGAATTTACAACTGGGACGATATCTTTCTACAATTCCCGGGAAAGAAATGCTAGAATGCAATAATGCCATGTAATCAATTAATCAACCGAATCCGAGTTGTATCCTCTCGTGGAACATCAAAAACATTGGGCAAAACATTCTAAAACTTGTCAGAGGTGATTGTGATCTGTTCATCTCGCAAATCAAAAAGCTTTTAGATTTTACACTGTTAATGGAGAATTAAAATCATACTGCCGGTTTGAATTCCCGAGACCCGTAACTCCTCGAACCATTGTTTACTCCTTGGAAACTGAAAAACCACTCTTCAAACTTCCAGGAGTTCGTTCCAAGGAGTTTGAATTCCATAAGAGATATCTGATATATAACCACACTTTATAGATACTCTATAGCGCGAAAGCCGAACGAGGTTATGATCAACGATTATAGTGTGCCCATGTTGCTTGCTTGGGGAGGAAACATGGACTTGCAGGCCATTATTCATGAGTCATCGCCGGTTTTGGAATATGTATGTGGATACACAACGAAAGCTGAAACGTCAAAACGGAAACCGAACACTTTGTTCAATGATTCTGAAAACGTACAGGTGTGTTTGATTATAGAATATCTTCAATATATGCTAAGTTTAAAGAAAACACTTACTGAGTGGAATCTGGGGTTGGAATTGATGAATCAAAGGCAAGCAGGAACACCAGAAATCTGTGACATTTTGTTAGGCCACCGTCTGTTTGGGTTCGATACTGATCATGTGTTCATAAACACAAATGCTTCATCTAAAGGGCACAGAAAATTGATTAGCTTTGATAAGATAGGAGATGATAATCGAGCAACTGAGAGGAACACAATTGATGATTATTACCCGAATCGGAGCCCACAGCTTGAAATGGTGTCATTATTTAATTTCCTCATTCAATTCGAAACTGTAACTGCCAAAAATGCTCGGAAAGTTGGAGATATGACTCATAAAGTGATGCAGAACAGAATGAAAACTTGAAACATTTATATTCAGATAAACACATCCACGAGCTCTCCTTTCCACGACCGGTACCATATCCATGAGGAGCAATCTCCTTTTTACTGTCACACACAAATTCCAGTTGGAGCCACTTTTTCCGTATGTATTCTGCTTACAATCTCTGGTTGATGATATCAGGTTACTCACTTTTAGATTATTGGAATTGAAAGCAAAGTGATAAGAAAGAAGAGAGCAAATGTTCCAAGGGTGTACTTTCCAACCGTATCTGAGGGAGACGTTCATTCTATGGAAGATTTTTTTAGAAGACTGTTGATGATGTTTTGCCCGTGGAGAAACGAAAATGAATTGATCAAAAATGACGAGACATACGAAGCACGGTGGCGAGACTACTATCAAGACCTAAAAGTGATAGTTGAAATCATTTGGTGTCTGAAATTACTCACATTTCAGATTTCCTCTCCACTTGCGTATCAAGATATAGAAAAGTATATCTCCGGATTAAGATTCAATGCTAAAAAGTATGCAGCGATGGCTGAACAAAAACAGAAGAAATTGGAGATTCTGGAAGAGATGGATATCAACATGGAAATTGTAGAAGAAGATCTCCTGAAACTGTCTAGAAGAATTGTGGATGAGTCTGTTCATTTGGAAGATCTGAAATTTTTAAATAAGGAGCAACAGGTTGATATACAAATTGTCGATATTGAGCTGAAAAACACCTGAGGTTTTCAGAGAGCATTTCAGCGTTGGATGAATCATTTGGAGTCTCAAAAATATGATAAAAAAACAGGAGCGTTGTTGATGTTTGTGAGTGGGACGGCTGGAACAGGAAAATCTCACTTGATTCGGTGTCTTGCGGATGAGATTACAATTAAGATGGTATGATTCAGCTCTCAGTACGGTGGTTTCTAGTGTGACGATTCAGAATGGGCTCCAGTCAGTCTTCTTAGGAGGACCAACTGGAATGGCGGCTCTCGGTATTAAAGGAATCACGTTACACAAACTACTGTTCATAGAGGTGCAGAAAGGAAGGCATCGAGCCTTCAAAAAATTGACGCCGAGACAGTTGGAGTTTCTAAGAGCCTTGCTGCAATGGATAGTCTTGTTGATAATAGACGAGATTTCAATGATTTCTAATGTTATGTTACACAAGGTTAAAGAAAAAAAAAGAATTTTAAAGAACTAATGAGACTACTCTGATAAGTTTAGATCAGTCGTAGACTCTCCGAAGTAACCGGCAAAGATGTTCCATTTGGTGGTATAAATATTTGTGTTTTTGGAGACTTGCTCCAACTCCCCCCTGTTAGCGCGAACCCGGTGTTTCGATCGATGGACTCCAGAACGATTAGAGAAGTATTCTCCGGAATTGGGGATAACATGACTGTGTGGAAAGATTTTGAATATGTTGAGTTGTCTGAAAACATGCGACAAAAAGTTAGTTGTTTCAAAATCGTTATTACCAACACAAAAAAATTTAGGATGACCTTGTATTTGCCGAATTGATGAATAGAATGAGAACGGAAACGATGACCGACTCCGATCACATTCTGTTGAAGGGGAGAGTCATTGGTGAAAACATGACAAAAGAGGAAGTGGCCAAATACTTTGTTGAGCTTCTAAAATCTGTAAAAAAATTGTGGCCCGAAAAATATGAATTCTTAAAGTTTAGGACTACACTGCTATGGCTCTCTTAGCTACCAATGAAGAAGTTACGGACTTCAATACTCAAGTTCTGAAACAGATGGAACTCCCAGTGGTATCAGTGGAGGCTGTCGATACCGATATGAAAACATTCGAGGTGTGTAAAGCAGTTGTTTATACGGCTTTCCGTCGGTTTGCAACCAGTCGTTTTGCAACTCTTCGGGGATCCTGTAACACGGATTTCGTTATAATGAACAATGTAATTTTTTAAGGCACTCAAAGAAAGGAAAGATGTCATTCCCAGACCGTATCAGAGATCAGAATTCCTATATTCCAAAGAAGATGATGCCGTTGTGCAATCTCAAAAAACAGTGAAATTCAAGAATACCAAACCTTCTAATGGATCAGAAGCTCGTACTCATGGAGGCCTGCCAAAAACACTCCATTTGGCCGAAGGATCTCGAGTAATGTTGGTTAGAAATCTAGACGTTCATTCAGGATTAGTGAACGGAGCTCGAGGAATTCTGAAATCAATTTTGTATGATGATCAAGGATCCCCTACTGGACTCCAAATTGTATTTGATGGAAAAGATGCTCCTGTTTTAATAACCAAACAAACAGTCATCTACGACGGAGTAGGAAAAGTCAATGTGTCTAGGACACAGTTTCCAATAGTATTGGCGTTCGCTGCAAGTGTCCATAAATGCCAAGGTCTAACGCTGAAGAACGTAATGGTTTCTATGAAATCAATGTTTTCGGCAGGCCAAGCATATGTGGCTTTTAGCCGATGTAAGAATTTGAACGGAGTCCATCTAATTGACTACGATCCTGCAAAAATATTTTGTAGCCGTGAGGCATTGATTGAATACAATCGTTTGAGAGACAGTATCGGTCTTGACGGATATCAATTGCCTCCAATCAAAACGAGAAAAAGGAAATCGATTCATGACAGACTTACAGAATTCGAAAACGGCCCTCCAGTTCCACCATTGCTCGTTGTCCCAAGTGAAACCACTTCTTTAGATCTTACTCTACGGAATCCACCATTGCAAACTACACGGCATCTAGAAATCACAAATCCACTCAATGACTGCTGGCTGATAGCAATTATCAACACATTCTATGAACTGAAGTATTTGAGAATTGCTCTAGAAAATGAGGATTCAGAAGACCCATTTCATGTTGAGTTGATTCGTGTTTTTAACCAAAAGAGCACGACGGTTGTTAACCTACGCAAACTTATGATACCATCTTTTCACTACGGGCAACAAGATGTGTCAGATGCGTTGAATGATATTCTTCAGTGGGACGAAGATCTTGACTGGCAGAGACTTTTGACTGTTCAACAAAAAACCATCCGAACTTGTTCATGTGATATCAAAAGTGGTCGAAGCGATGTGTCCAACTTCATCATTTTTGGAGGACGACTTGAGGATCCTGTAACGACTCAGGAATTCATTAATACTGCAATACAGAGACGCGAACTAGGAGCAATGTGTAAAGGGTGCAATAATAGGAAAACTCTCAATTATGAGTATGGTGTGGATGAGGAAGTGAAATATTTTATATTATTGGCGCCAGCAGCATTTTCGACAGTCACTGATCTTTTTTATGATATTCAAGTACAGTTCGCAAATAATTCATGGACACCACAAGCTTTGATTGAGTATGTTAACGATTCTGTGTTAATAGCGAAAGATGAAAATATTGTTGCCATGGCCAATGCTGCAATTAGTGGACATTGGATAACTCACATCAAAGACGTAAATCAATGGACGACAATAAATGACCACGAAAGTCAGAAGACCACCGTGAACGTAATAGGTGAGCAGAACAACTCTCATGGAAAAGTAGAGACACGAAATCCTTGTGTCTTTGTCAAACTTCATTTTCATATCAAAAGTAGTAGTTTAAAGAATTCAATATCAATCCTAGCAACTTTACAATGACAACCTGAAAAAGTGAGAATGTTTTCGGTACAATGAAACAAACCTCAAGTAAAGTTAGAACTCCGTCACTTAAGATATATAGAATATGCTCTGTTGGCTGCATATAACTTCTAAGTTGAAGGGCACAGTCAGCAATTACATAAAATTAATTTCAAATTGATTGATTTATAATGACACGTCAACAGTAGGCAAAAAAGTTTGATGGGTAGTAGAATTTTTTAGGATTAAAAAAAATTGTCACGTTTGAAATTTCATTAATTAGCTAAAAACATTTTTTACAAAACAAAACCTGATTCATGAAATACTCAATGTTCCCCAAAGAGTCACTCATGAAGTGAAATTTCTATATGCTATTATTAATAGAAGTTTTTCAGACACACGGAGATTGAAAGTTTTTGTTTTTGGGAGGTGCTTAGAGGATGTTCAAGAAGAATGTAGTGTCTGAAGAAAGAAGTAATAATTTATGAACTTATGAAGACTTATGAAGAAACTAACTTATGAAGAAACTAACTTATGAAACTTATGAAGATTTTTTATCGGGTTGCGAAAATAAACATTTGTGATTAAAAAAAATTGATGGTCTCCAACATGAAAAAGACTATTCACATTACTAAACAAAATTAGAAAACGGAAAAGGAACGGGGTTTACAATGGTTTAGAAGATGCAATACGGTAAAGAGTAATAGAAAGAATTGAATGAATAAAAGAGATTAGTAACATAAAGATTTTCAAATATTAATAAAATCAGTTTCATCATTTAAAATCATGTAAAAACATTAAGATCAAATCAAGCATCGGCATTCGTACGGCGATAAAAAGTTCCAGCCATGTGCCATCCTTCTGCCGAGTGGACATTACAGAAATGTTTGAAATCAGCATTCATGACAACTCTCATTTGACCGTTGTGATCAGAAATAAGGAAACCTGAATAAGTAATCTGAATTTTTACATTTGGTGAAAATGAATTTACAACTGGGACGATATCTTTCTACAATTCCCGGGAAAGAAATGCTAGAATGCAATAATGCCATGTAATCAATTAATCAACCGAATCCGAGTTGTATCCTCTCGTGGAACATCAAAAACATTGGGCAAAACATTCTAAAACTTGTCAGAGGTGATTGTGATCTGTTCATCTCGCAAATCAAAAAGCTTTTAGATTTTACACTGTTAATGGAGAATTAAAATCATACTGCCGGTTTGAATTCCCGAGACCCGTAACTCCTCGAACCATTGTTTACTCCTTGGAAACTGAAAAACCACTCTTCAAACTTCCAGGAGTTCGTTCCAAGGAGTTTGAATTCCATAAGAGATATCTGATATATAACCACACTTTATAGATACTCTATAGCGCGAAAGCCGAACGAGGTTATGATCAACGATTATAGTGTGCCCATGTTGCTTGCTTGGGGAGGAAACATGGACTTGCAGGCCATTATTCATGAGTCATCGCCGGTTTTGGAATATGTATGTGGATACACAACGAAAGCTGAAACGTCAAAACGGAAACCGAACACTTTGTTCAATGATTCTGAAAACGTACAGGTGTGTTTGATTATAGAATATCTTCAATATATGCTAAGTTTAAAGAAAACACTTACTGAGTGGAATCTGGGGTTGGAATTGATGAATCAAAGGCAAGCAGGAACACCAGAAATCTGTGACATTTTGTTAGGCCACCGTCTGTTTGGGTTCGATACTGATCATGTGTTCATAAACACAAATGCTTCATCTAAAGGGCACAGAAAATTGATTAGCTTTGATAAGATAGGAGATGATAATCGAGCAACTGAGAGGAACACAATTGATGATTATTACCCGAATCGGAGCCCACAGCTTGAAATGGTGTCATTATTTAATTTCCTCATTCAATTCGAAACTGTAACTGCCAAAAATGCTCGGAAAGTTGGAGATATGACTCATAAAGTGATGCAGAACAGAATGAAAACTTGAAACATTTATATTCAGATAAACACATCCACGAGCTCTCCTTTCCACGACCGGTACCATATCCATGAGGAGCAATCTCCTTTTTACTGTCACACACAAATTCCAGTTGGAGCCACTTTTTCCGTATGTATTCTGCTTACAATCTCTGGTTGATGATATCAGGTTACTCACTTTTAGATTATTGGAATTGAAAGCAAAGTGATAAGAAAGAAGAGAGCAAATGTTCCAAGGGTGTACTTTCCAACCGTATCTGAGGGAGACGTTCATTCTATGGAAGATTTTTTTAGAAGACTGTTGATGATGTTTTGCCCGTGGAGAAACGAAAATGAATTGATCAAAAATGACGAGACATACGAAGCACGGTGGCGAGACTACTATCAAGACCTAAAAGTGATAGTTGAAATCATTTGGTGTCTGAAATTACTCACATTTCAGATTTCCTCTCCACTTGCGTATCAAGATATAGAAAAGTATATCTCCGGATTAAGATTCAATGCTAAAAAGTATGCAGCGATGGCTGAACAAAAACAGAAGAAATTGGAGATTCTGGAAGAGATGGATATCAACATGGAAATTGTAGAAGAAGATCTCCTGAAACTGTCTAGAAGAATTGTGGATGAGTCTGTTCATTTGGAAGATCTGAAATTTTTAAATAAGGAGCAACAGGTTGATATACAAATTGTCGATATTGAGCTGAAAAACACCTGAGGTTTTCAGAGAGCATTTCAGCGTTGGATGAATCATTTGGAGTCTCAAAAATATGATAAAAAAACAGGAGCGTTGTTGATGTTTGTGAGTGGGACGGCTGGAACAGGAAAATCTCACTTGATTCGGTGTCTTGCGGATGAGATTACAATTAAGATGGTATGATTCAGCTCTCAGTACGGTGGTTTCTAGTGTGACGATTCAGAATGGGCTCCAGTCAGTCTTCTTAGGAGGACCAACTGGAATGGCGGCTCTCGGTATTAAAGGAATCACGTTACACAAACTACTGTTCATAGAGGTGCAGAAAGGAAGGCATCGAGCCTTCAAAAAATTGACGCCGAGACAGTTGGAGTTTCTAAGAGCCTTGCTGCAATGGATAGTCTTGTTGATAATAGACGAGATTTCAATGATTTCTAATGTTATGTTACACAAGGTTAAAGAAAAAAAAAGAATTTTAAAGAACTAATGAGACTACTCTGATAAGTTTAGATCAGTCGTAGACTCTCCGAAGTAACCGGCAAAGATGTTCCATTTGGTGGTATAAATATTTGTGTTTTTGGAGACTTGCTCCAACTCCCCCCTGTTAGCGCGAACCCGGTGTTTCGATCGATGGACTCCAGAACGATTAGAGAAGTATTCTCCGGAATTGGGGATAACATGACTGTGTGGAAAGATTTTGAATATGTTGAGTTGTCTGAAAACATGCGACAAAAAGTTAGTTGTTTCAAAATCGTTATTACCAACACAAAAAAATTTAGGATGACCTTGTATTTGCCGAATTGATGAATAGAATGAGAACGGAAACGATGACCGACTCCGATCACATTCTGTTGAAGGGGAGAGTCATTGGTGAAAACATGACAAAAGAGGAAGTGGCCAAATACTTTGTTGAGCTTCTAAAATCTGTAAAAAAATTGTGGCCCGAAAAATATGAATTCTTAAAGTTTAGGACTACACTGCTATGGCTCTCTTAGCTACCAATGAAGAAGTTACGGACTTCAATACTCAAGTTCTGAAACAGATGGAACTCCCAGTGGTATCAGTGGAGGCTGTCGATACCGATATGAAAACATTCGAGGTGTGTAAAGCAGTTGTTTATACGGCTTTCCGTCGGTTTGCAACCAGTCGTTTTGCAACTCTTCGGGGATCCTGTAACACGGATTTCGTTATAATGAACAATGTAATTTTTTAAGGCACTCAAAGAAAGGAAAGATGTCATTCCCAGACCGTATCAGAGATCAGAATTCCTATATTCCAAAGAAGATGATGCCGTTGTGCAATCTCAAAAAACAGTGAAATTCAAGAATACCAAACCTTCTAATGGATCAGAAGCTCGTACTCATGGAGGCCTGCCAAAAACACTCCATTTGGCCGAAGGATCTCGAGTAATGTTGGTTAGAAATCTAGACGTTCATTCAGGATTAGTGAACGGAGCTCGAGGAATTCTGAAATCAATTTTGTATGATGATCAAGGATCCCCTACTGGACTCCAAATTGTATTTGATGGAAAAGATGCTCCTGTTTTAATAACCAAACAAACAGTCATCTACGACGGAGTAGGAAAAGTCAATGTGTCTAGGACACAGTTTCCAATAGTATTGGCGTTCGCTGCAAGTGTCCATAAATGCCAAGGTCTAACGCTGAAGAACGTAATGGTTTCTATGAAATCAATGTTTTCGGCAGGCCAAGCATATGTGGCTTTTAGCCGATGTAAGAATTTGAACGGAGTCCATCTAATTGACTACGATCCTGCAAAAATATTTTGTAGCCGTGAGGCATTGATTGAATACAATCGTTTGAGAGACAGTATCGGTCTTGACGGATATCAATTGCCTCCAATCAAAACGAGAAAAAGGAAATCGATTCATGACAGACTTACAGAATTCGAAAACGGCCCTCCAGTTCCACCATTGCTCGTTGTCCCAAGTGAAACCACTTCTTTAGATCTTACTCTACGGAATCCACCATTGCAAACTACACGGCATCTAGAAATCACAAATCCACTCAATGACTGCTGGCTGATAGCAATTATCAACACATTCTATGAACTGAAGTATTTGAGAATTGCTCTAGAAAATGAGGATTCAGAAGACCCATTTCATGTTGAGTTGATTCGTGTTTTTAACCAAAAGAGCACGACGGTTGTTAACCTACGCAAACTTATGATACCATCTTTTCACTACGGGCAACAAGATGTGTCAGATGCGTTGAATGATATTCTTCAGTGGGACGAAGATCTTGACTGGCAGAGACTTTTGACTGTTCAACAAAAAACCATCCGAACTTGTTCATGTGATATCAAAAGTGGTCGAAGCGATGTGTCCAACTTCATCATTTTTGGAGGACGACTTGAGGATCCTGTAACGACTCAGGAATTCATTAATACTGCAATACAGAGACGCGAACTAGGAGCAATGTGTAAAGGGTGCAATAATAGGAAAACTCTCAATTATGAGTATGGTGTGGATGAGGAAGTGAAATATTTTATATTATTGGCGCCAGCAGCATTTTCGACAGTCACTGATCTTTTTTATGATATTCAAGTACAGTTCGCAAATAATTCATGGACACCACAAGCTTTGATTGAGTATGTTAACGATTCTGTGTTAATAGCGAAAGATGAAAATATTGTTGCCATGGCCAATGCTGCAATTAGTGGACATTGGATAACTCACATCAAAGACGTAAATCAATGGACGACAATAAATGACCACGAAAGTCAGAAGACCACCGTGAACGTAATAGGTGAGCAGAACAACTCTCATGGAAAAGTAGAGACACGAAATCCTTGTGTCTTTGTCAAACTTCATTTTCATATCAAAAGTAGTAGTTTAAAGAATTCAATATCAATCCTAGCAACTTTACAATGACAACCTGAAAAAGTGAGAATGTTTTCGGTACAATGAAACAAACCTCAAGTAAAGTTAGAACTCCGTCACTTAAGATATATAGAATATGCTCTGTTGGCTGCATATAACTTCTAAGTTGAAGGGCACAGTCAGCAATTACATAAAATTAATTTCAAATTGATTGATTTATAATGACACGTCAACAGTAGGCAAAAAAGTTTGATGGGTAGTAGAATTTTTTAGGATTAAAAAAAATTGTCACGTTTGAAATTTCATTAATTAGCTAAAAACATTTTTTACAAAACAAAACCTGATTCATGAAATACTCAATGTTCCCCAAAGAGTCACTCATGAAGTGAAATTTCTATATGCTATTATTAATAGAAGTTTTTCAGACACACGGAGATTGAAAGTTTTTGTTTTTGGGAGGTGCTTAGAGGATGTTCAAGAAGAATGTAGTGTCTGAAGAAAGAAGTAATAATTTATGAACTTATGAAGACTTATGAAGAAACTAACTTATGAAGAAACTAACTTATGAAACTTATGAAGATTTTTTATCGGGTTGCGAAAATAAACATTTGTGATTAAAAAAAATTGATGGTCTCCAACATGAAAAAGACTATTCACATTACTAAACAAAATTAGAAAACGGAAAAGGAACGGGGTTTACAATGGTTTAGAAGATGCAATACGGTAAAGAGTAATAGAAAGAATTGAATGAATAAAAGAGATTAGTAACATAAAGATTTTCAAATATTAATAAAATCAGTTTCATCATTTAAAATCATGTAAAAACATTAAGATCAAATCAAGCATCGGCATTCGTACGGCGATAAAAAGTTCCAGCCATGTGCCATCCTTCTGCCGAGTGGACATTACAGAAATGTTTGAAATCAGCATTCATGACAACTCTCATTTGACCGTTGTGATCAGAAATAAGGAAACCTGAATAAGTAATCTGAATTTTTACATTTGGTGAAAATGAATTTACAACTGGGACGATATCTTTCTACAATTCCCGGGAAAGAAATGCTAGAATGCAATAATGCCATGTAATCAATTAATCAACCGAATCCGAGTTGTATCCTCTCGTGGAACATCAAAAACATTGGGCAAAACATTCTAAAACTTGTCAGAGGTGATTGTGATCTGTTCATCTCGCAAATCAAAAAGCTTTTAGATTTTACACTGTTAATGGAGAATTAAAATCATACTGCCGGTTTGAATTCCCGAGACCCGTAACTCCTCGAACCATTGTTTACTCCTTGGAAACTGAAAAACCACTCTTCAAACTTCCAGGAGTTCGTTCCAAGGAGTTTGAATTCCATAAGAGATATCTGATATATAACCACACTTTATAGATACTCTATAGCGCGAAAGCCGAACGAGGTTATGATCAACGATTATAGTGTGCCCATGTTGCTTGCTTGGGGAGGAAACATGGACTTGCAGGCCATTATTCATGAGTCATCGCCGGTTTTGGAATATGTATGTGGATACACAACGAAAGCTGAAACGTCAAAACGGAAACCGAACACTTTGTTCAATGATTCTGAAAACGTACAGGTGTGTTTGATTATAGAATATCTTCAATATATGCTAAGTTTAAAGAAAACACTTACTGAGTGGAATCTGGGGTTGGAATTGATGAATCAAAGGCAAGCAGGAACACCAGAAATCTGTGACATTTTGTTAGGCCACCGTCTGTTTGGGTTCGATACTGATCATGTGTTCATAAACACAAATGCTTCATCTAAAGGGCACAGAAAATTGATTAGCTTTGATAAGATAGGAGATGATAATCGAGCAACTGAGAGGAACACAATTGATGATTATTACCCGAATCGGAGCCCACAGCTTGAAATGGTGTCATTATTTAATTTCCTCATTCAATTCGAAACTGTAACTGCCAAAAATGCTCGGAAAGTTGGAGATATGACTCATAAAGTGATGCAGAACAGAATGAAAACTTGAAACATTTATATTCAGATAAACACATCCACGAGCTCTCCTTTCCACGACCGGTACCATATCCATGAGGAGCAATCTCCTTTTTACTGTCACACACAAATTCCAGTTGGAGCCACTTTTTCCGTATGTATTCTGCTTACAATCTCTGGTTGATGATATCAGGTTACTCACTTTTAGATTATTGGAATTGAAAGCAAAGTGATAAGAAAGAAGAGAGCAAATGTTCCAAGGGTGTACTTTCCAACCGTATCTGAGGGAGACGTTCATTCTATGGAAGATTTTTTTAGAAGACTGTTGATGATGTTTTGCCCGTGGAGAAACGAAAATGAATTGATCAAAAATGACGAGACATACGAAGCACGGTGGCGAGACTACTATCAAGACCTAAAAGTGATAGTTGAAATCATTTGGTGTCTGAAATTACTCACATTTCAGATTTCCTCTCCACTTGCGTATCAAGATATAGAAAAGTATATCTCCGGATTAAGATTCAATGCTAAAAAGTATGCAGCGATGGCTGAACAAAAACAGAAGAAATTGGAGATTCTGGAAGAGATGGATATCAACATGGAAATTGTAGAAGAAGATCTCCTGAAACTGTCTAGAAGAATTGTGGATGAGTCTGTTCATTTGGAAGATCTGAAATTTTTAAATAAGGAGCAACAGGTTGATATACAAATTGTCGATATTGAGCTGAAAAACACCTGAGGTTTTCAGAGAGCATTTCAGCGTTGGATGAATCATTTGGAGTCTCAAAAATATGATAAAAAAACAGGAGCGTTGTTGATGTTTGTGAGTGGGACGGCTGGAACAGGAAAATCTCACTTGATTCGGTGTCTTGCGGATGAGATTACAATTAAGATGGTATGATTCAGCTCTCAGTACGGTGGTTTCTAGTGTGACGATTCAGAATGGGCTCCAGTCAGTCTTCTTAGGAGGACCAACTGGAATGGCGGCTCTCGGTATTAAAGGAATCACGTTACACAAACTACTGTTCATAGAGGTGCAGAAAGGAAGGCATCGAGCCTTCAAAAAATTGACGCCGAGACAGTTGGAGTTTCTAAGAGCCTTGCTGCAATGGATAGTCTTGTTGATAATAGACGAGATTTCAATGATTTCTAATGTTATGTTACACAAGGTTAAAGAAAAAAAAAGAATTTTAAAGAACTAATGAGACTACTCTGATAAGTTTAGATCAGTCGTAGACTCTCCGAAGTAACCGGCAAAGATGTTCCATTTGGTGGTATAAATATTTGT
Source organism: Caenorhabditis zanzibari (assembly GCA_963966625.1). Taxonomy (NCBI): domain Eukaryota; kingdom Metazoa; phylum Nematoda; class Chromadorea; order Rhabditida; family Rhabditidae; genus Caenorhabditis; species Caenorhabditis zanzibari. Next base: position 16,559,787 of record OZ016470.1, read on the forward strand.
GTTTTTGGAGACTTGCTCCAACTCCCCCCTGTTAGCGCGAACCCGGTGTTTCGATCGATGGACTCCAGAACGATTAGAGAAGTATTCTCCGGAATTGGGGATAACATGACTGTGTGGAAAGATTTTGAATATGTTGAGTTGTCTGAAAACATGCGACAAAAAGTTAGTTGTTTCAAAATCGTTATTACCAACACAAAAAAATTTAGGATGACCTTGTATTTGCCGAATTGATGAATAGAATGAGAATACCGAGAGCCTTTAATACCGAGAGCCGCCATTCCAGTTGGTCCTCCTAAGAAGACTGACTGGAGCCCATTCTGAATCGTCACACTAGAAACCACCGTACTGAGAGCTGAATCATACCATCTTAATTGTAATCTCATCCGCAAGACACCGAATCAAGTGAGATTTTCCTGTTCCAGCCGTCCCACTCACAAACATCAACAACGCTCCTGTTTTTTTATCATATTTTTGAGACTCCAAATGATTCATCCAACGCTGAAATGCTCTCTGAAAACCTCAGGTGTTTTTCAGCTCAATATCGACAATTTGTATATCAACCTGTTGCTCCTTATTTAAAAATTTCAGATCTTCCAAATGAACAGACTCATCCACAATTCTTCTAGACAGTTTCAGGAGATCTTCTTCTACAATTTCCATGTTGATATCCATCTCTTCCAGAATCTCCAATTTCTTCTGTTTTTGTTCAGCCATCGCTGCATACTTTTTAGCATTGAATCTTAATCCGGAGATATACTTTTCTATATCTTGATACGCAAGTGGAGAGGAAATCTGAAATGTGAGTAATTTCAGACACCAAATGATTTCAACTATCACTTTTAGGTCTTGATAGTAGTCTCGCCACCGTGCTTCGTATGTCTCGTCATTTTTGATCAATTCATTTTCGTTTCTCCACGGGCAAAACATCATCAACAGTCTTCTAAAAAAATCTTCCATAGAATGAACGTCTCCCTCAGATACGGTTGGAAAGTACACCCTTGGAACATTTGCTCTCTTCTTTCTTATCACTTTGCTTTCAATTCCAATAATCTAAAAGTGAGTAACCTGATATCATCAACCAGAGATTGTAAGCAGAATACATACGGAAAAAGTGGCTCCAACTGGAATTTGTGTGTGACAGTAAAAAGGAGATTGCTCCTCATGGATATGGTACCGGTCGTGGAAAGGAGAGCTCGTGGATGTGTTTATCTGAATATAAATGTTTCAAGTTTTCATTCTGTTCTGCATCACTTTATGAGTCATATCTCCAACTTTCCGAGCATTTTTGGCAGTTACAGTTTCGAATTGAATGAGGAAATTAAATAATGACACCATTTCAAGCTGTGGGCTCCGATTCGGGTAATAATCATCAATTGTGTTCCTCTCAGTTGCTCGATTATCATCTCCTATCTTATCAAAGCTAATCAATTTTCTGTGCCCTTTAGGCTTAGGCTTAGGCTTAGGCTTAGGCTTAGGCTTAGGCTTAGGCTTAGGCTTAGGCTTAGGCTTAGGCTTAGGCTTAGGCTTAGGCTTAGGCTTAGGCTTAGGCTTAGGCTTAGGCTTAGGCTTAGGCTTAGGCTTAGGCTTAGGCTTAGGCTTAGGCTTAGGCTTAGGCTTAGGCTTAGGCTTAGGCTTAGGCTTAGGCTTAGGCTTAGGCTTAGGCTTAGGCTTAGGCTTAGGCTTAGGCTTAGGCTTAGGCTTAGGCTTAGGCTTAGGCTTAGGCTTAGGCTTAGGCTTAGGCTTAGGCTTAGGCTTAGGCTTAGGCTTAGGCTTAGGCTTAGGCTTAGGCTTAGGCTTAGGCTTAGGCTTAGGCTTAGGCTTAGGCTTAGGCTTAGGCTTAGGCTTAGGCTTAGGCTTAGGCTTAGGCTTAGGCTTAGGCTTAGGCTTAGGCTTAGGCTTAGGCTTAGGCTTAGGCTTAGGCTTAGGCTTAGGCTTAGGCTTAGGCTTAGGCTTAGGCTTAGGCTTAGGCTTAGGCTTAGGCTTAGGCTTAGGCTTAGGCTTAGGCTTAGGCTTAGGCTTAGGCTTAGGCTTAGGCTTAGGCTTAGGCTTAGGCTTAGGCTTAGGCTTAGGCTTAGGCTTAGGCTTAGGCTTAGGCTTAGGCTTAGGCTTAGGCTTAGGCTTAGGCTTAGGCTTAGGCTTAGGCTTAGGCTTAGGCTTAGGCTTAGGCTTAGGCTTAGGCTTAGGCTTAGGCTTAGGCTTAGGCTTAGGCTTAGGCTTAGGCTTAGGCTTAGGCTTAGGCTTAGGCTTAGGCTTAGGCTTAGGCTTAGGCTTAGGCTTAGGCTTAGGCTTAGGCTTAGGCTTAGGCTTAGGCTTAGGCTTAGGCTTAGGCTTAGGCTTAGGCTTAGGCTTAGGCTTAGGCTTAGGCTTAGGCTTAGGCTTAGGCTTAGGCTTAGGCTTAGGCTTAGGCTTAGGCTTAGGCTTAGGCTTAGGCTTAGGCTTAGGCTTAGGCTTAGGCTTAGGCTTAGGCTTAGGCTTAGGCTTAGGCTTAGGCTTAGGCTTAGGCTTAGGCTTAGGCTTAGGCTTAGGCTTAGGCTTAGGCTTAGGCTTAGGCTTAGGCTTAGGCTTAGGCTTAGGCTTAGGCTTAGGCTTAGGCTTAGGCTTAGGCTTAGGCTTAGGCTTAGGCTTAGGCTTAGGCTTAGGCTTAGGCTTAGGCTTAGGCTT
>OZ016471.1:6920471-6922971 GCA_963966625.1 Caenorhabditis zanzibari
CGCGTGTGTCAAAAACACACAAACACACAAACACACGCGTGTGTCAAAAACACACAAACACACGCGTGTGTCAAAAACACACAAACACACGCGTGTGTCAAAAACACACAAACACACGCGTATGTCAAAAACACACAAACACACGCGTATGTCAAAAACACACAAACACACGCGTGTGTCAAAAACACACAAACACACGCGTGTGTCAAAAACACACAAACACACGCGTGTGTCAAAAACACACAAACACACGCGTGTGTCAAAAACACACAAACACACGCGTGTGTCAAAAACACACAAACACACGCGTGTGTAAAAAACACACAAACACACGCGTGTGTCAAAAACACACAAACACACGCGTGTGTCAAAAACACACAAACACACGCGTGTGTCAAAAACACACAAACACACGCGTGTGTCAAAAACACACAAACACACGCGTGTGTCAAAAACACACAAACACACGCGTGTGTCAAAAACACACAAACACACGCGTGTGTCAAAAACACACAAACACACGCGTGTGTCAAAAACACACAAACACACGCGTATGTCAAAAACACACAAACACACGCGTGTGTCAAAAACACACAAACACACGCGTGTGTCAAAAACACACAAACACACGCGTGTGTAAAAAACACACAAACACACGCGTGTGTAAAAAACACACAAACACACGCGTGTGTAAAAAACACACAAACACACGCGTGTGTAAAAAACACACAAACACACGCGTGTGTAAAAAACACACAAACACACGCGTGTGTAAAAAACACACAAACACACGCGTGTGTCAAAAACACACAAACACACGCGTGTGTCAAAAACACACAAACACACGCGTGTGTCAAAAACACACAAACACACGCGTGTGTCAAAAACACACAAACACACGCGTGTGTCAAAAACACACAAACACACGCGTGTGTCAAAAACACACAAACACACGCGTGTGTCAAAAACACACAAACACACGCGTGTGTCAAAAACACACAAACACACGCGTGTGTCAAAAACACACAAACACACGCGTGTGTCAAAAACACACAAACACACGCGTGTGTCAAAAACACACAAACACACGCGTGTGTCAAAAACACACAAACACACGCGTGTGTCAAAAACACACAAACACACGCGTGTGTAAAAAACACACAAACACACGCGTGTGTCAAAAACACACAAACACACGCGTGTGTCAAAAACACACAAACACACGCGTGTGTAAAAAACACACAAACACACAAACACACGCGTGTGTAAAAAACACACAAACACACGCGTGTGTAAAAAACACACAAACACACAAACACACGCGTGTGTAAAAAACACACAAACACACAAACACACGCGTGTGTAAAAAACACACAAACACACGCGTGTGTCAAAAACACACAAACACACAAACACACGCGTGTGTCAAAAACACACAAACACACAAACACACGCGTGTGTCAAAAACACACAAACATACGCGTGTGTCAAAAACACACAAACACACGCGTGTGTCAAAAACACACAAACACACGCGTGTGTCAAAAACACACAAACACACGCGTGTGTCAAAAACACACAAACACACGCGTGTGTCAAAAACACACAAACACACGCGTGTGTAAAAAACACACAAACACATAAACACACGCGTGTGTAAAAAACACACAAACACACGCGTGTGTCAAAAACACACAAACACACGCGTGTGTCAAAAACACACAAACACACGCGTGTGTAAAAAACACACAAACACACAAACACACGCGTGTGTAAAAAACACACAAACACACGCGTGTGTAAAAAACACACAAACACACAAACACACGCGTGTGTAAAAAACACACAAACACACGCCTGTGTAAAAAACACACAAACACACAAACACACGCGTGTGTAAAAAACACACAAACACACGCGTGTGTAAAAAACACACAAACACACAAACACACGCGTGTGTAAAAAACACACAAACACACAAACACACACGTGTGTCAAAAACACACAAACACACAAACACACGCGTGTGTCAAAAACACACAAACACACAAACACACGCGTGTGTCAAAAACACACAAACACACAAACACACGCGTGTGTCAAAAACACACAAACACACAAACACACGCGTGTGTCAAAAACACACAAACACACGCGTGTGTCAAAAACACACAAACACACGCGTGTGTCAAAAACACACAAACACACGCGTGTGTCAAAAACACACAAACACACGCGTGTGTCAAAAACACACAAACACACGCGTGTGTCAAAAACACACAAACACACGCGTGTGTCAAAAACACACAAACACACGCGTGTGTAAAAAACACACAAACACATAAACACACGCGTGTGTAAAAAACACACAAACACACGCGTGTGTCAAAAACACACAAACACACGCGTGTGTCAAAAACACACAAACACACGCGTGTGTAAAAAACACACAAACACACAAACACACGCGTGTGTAAAAAACACACAAACACACGCGTGT